>WNWU01000262.1:12272-38329 GCA_012654045.1 Ptyas mucosa
CCCTTCCCTTCCCTTCCCTTCCCTTCCCTTCCCTTCCCTTCCCTTCCCTTCCCTTCCCTTCCCCCCTTCTGGGTTTCCAAGGAAACATCCAGGATAACTACGGGGCTTTTCCCTCTCTCGGCGTCCATCCCTCCTCCAAGGCCACTTCAGATCTCCCAGTCCTCAAAATCCCTGCTGGGAGAAAGCAGAACTCAAACCCAGTTTTTCACTCTCTTTCTCTCTTCCTGGTTGAGTCAGGCCGGGGCTCTAGAGGAGGGTCAGATCCATCCCAGGACATGGCTGGGCTCTGAGGACACTCTCGGTGGGGCAGCCTCCCCCCCCTCGAGCAGTGACCAGTGAACGTCATAGCCAGCCTCTCTGGGTGACCTGCAAAGCCGCTCAGCAGGACTCCCTTTGGAGGAGCAAGACCCAGAGCTCAGCAAAATCCTGCAACACCCTCTACTTTACAGACCCCCTGCCCTCCCGATCTTGGGAGCCCACCACAGCCCCCTTTGCAAAGCAGCCCGCGGGATGCTTCGGAGGGACCTCGGCGCTGGGCCGCGGTGTGGGCCAGGCTCCCAAGACCCCCTGCCCCAAGGAGAGGATCCCCCCACCCGCAAGCACATATCCTTCCAGACGCCTTCCTGCCCCCCCCCAAGCGTGCAGTTCTTGCTCTGGCAAAGCGCTGGCGCTTCCTTCGCCCTCCGGAGCCCCCTTGGGGATTGGCGGTGCACGTCCACTTGGTTCTCCCCCGGATTCTTTTCAGAAACAGCCCCCGAAATGGAAGGAAGAACGGAGAACTTCCCAGGGGATCCGGCGCTCGCTACCTCCCTTCAGACAGACGCTTTCCTGGGCGGGGGTTGCCCAGCGGAGCGAGTGAGTGAGAGAGAGAGACAGGAGAGACAAGGGGAGGGAGGGGGGGAGGGAGAAGAGAAGAGAAGAGAATTCTTTGTTGGCCAAGTGTGATTGGACACACAAGAAATTTGTCTTTGGTGCACATATTCTTAGTCTACATAAAAAGCCAAGATACGTTCATCAAGAATCATAAGGTACAACTCTTAATGATAGTCATAGGATACAAATAAGCAATCAAATCATACTAGGAAACAATATCAATATAAATCGTAAGGATCCAAGCAACAGTTACAGTCATGCAGTCATAAGTGGGAAGAGATGGGCGATAGGAACGGTGAGAAGATTAATAGTAATGCAGCCTTAGTAACTAGTTTGACAGAAAGAGAGAAAGAGACAGACAGAGAGGAGAAAGAGAAAGAGAGAGAGAGAGAGAGAGACAGAGACAGACAGACAGACAGAAGAGAGAGGAGAGCGAGAGCGCAGCTGCCCCTCCCTCCCATCTCCGTTGGGCTTCAGTGGGAGCGCGGGTCTTTTGGGGCTGTTTCTGTCCAGAGCGAAATAGAGGCGCCTTGCTGGATCCGGAGGCAAAGCAATTCCGAAGGAAGCCCCTTACCCTGAATGGGGACGACCCCTTTCCTGGGTGGGGGTCTCACTGGCCCCTCCTGCACTTGGGATTCAGGACTCCCATTAGAAGAGCTGCGTTTCCCGAGGCGTCTGGGGACCGTGTGAAATTAGGCAAGGCTGCCCTCACCACGACAGAGAGCAAAGGAGCCTCGGGGGGGGGGGGGGGCGGAGTGGTGGCAGCTGTGAATTGCTGGAGGGGGCCAGGAATAGCCCGAGTCACCTCTGCTGGGGAGAGGGGGCAGGATGCTGGGCCTTTCAGGGGCTCCCTGCACCCTGGAAAGGAGTTCTCCTTTCCGCCTGACAAACCCCAACATTTACGGGACTGCCTACTACCACAAACAGCCTCCCACCGACCAATGTGCTCTCAAAGAGAGGGGCTCCTCCGGGTGCCTTCAGCCAAACAGTGTTGGCTGGCAGCCCCCAGGGGGAGGGCCTTCTCTGTGGGGGCACCCACTATCTGGAACGAGCTCCCCCCCCCCCGCTGGAGATACGGAGGATCCCGGATCTGCGCCCTTTACGCTGTGTGCTTAAGACTCTCCTATTTCAGCAAACTGGCCTGGCCTAACCTTCTCCCCTTTTCTTTTAAATTCTTTTAAATTGAAATTTTTTCATTTTGTTAAATCATTGGGTTTTAATTGTCTTGGGCCAAACGATTTAATTTGGTTTGATTTACCTTTTCACTTTTGTTTCTATGTATTTTATTTTGTGCCTGTTCACTGCCCTGAGTCCTTCGGGAATAAAGCGGTATATCAATCTAAACAAATGAAATGAATTTGGGGTGTTGAATCTTCTCAGAGGTTTCCCCGAAAGGGATTTGAATCTCCCAGCTGGGAGAGGGTCTCAGGCACGATGAGTTAATTGATGAGAGAAGCGAGCTGCGTGAAAACAGGATTCTCTTTATTAAGTTTCAGGAAGACAGATCCGGCAGGCGCACGAACCAGCGTTCCTGGGTGAGCTGACATCTTTACAAGGTAAGCATACATTTTTATACTTTTCTGTACAAAGGAAATTCTTTGTTTCTTTTGTTTCTTTTGTGTGTTTGTCTTTTGGATCACCCTGTGTTTTCTTATTCTGCATCTCTCCTACTTGAAATTGAGTGGTGTCTTAGTTATCTGATTTCATGTCCTTTTGTTTCCTTCTGCTCTTATTATTTTCCCTTTGCCTTAAGCTCATCATGTTGCTATCAATTAAGCCCTTACTCCCGGCTTGGCTCTTCTCAGATTGCTGGGGCTCTTTTTTTTTTTTTATTGAAAAAGTTTTAAAAGTTTTACATACATTTTCTCCCCCCTCCCCAACCACCCCCCCGACTTCCCAGAGCAGATATAAAATATAAAATACAGCTTGAATCCCCTAAATTCAACTCCATCTCTCACTTATCATAATCATTAAACAAATAGATAAAAGGAAAGCAAGTCTTTTTTCTTCTTATTCCATCTAATTTAACAGAATTAGTATTCATTTATAATTACAGCAGTTAATAAAACAGTTAAATATTACCTAATCAAACTTATCGTTACTCAATTTAACTAATACATACTTGGCAGATTATTAGATCTATACAGTTTAACAAGATATTTTATAACTTCTTTCATTGAAAAAAAAAACCCAGTCAGAAACCCCAAATTTAAAATAAAATATTATATAAACTCTTCCGTCCTCCACTTTTAAACCATCAAGGTCCAATTATAGTTAAAACACTTAAAAAAAACATTTTCTAACTAAAAAATAGTAATCAAGCCTCTTATTAATTTATCAGTACATATTAATAAATCAACTAAAAACATCATTTAATAGCTATATCAAACATTTAAATTCTTCATACTAGATTAAACCAGTTGTTAATCTTCTTATATTCACATCTTCCAACAGCATGTAGAATGTCTTCATTTGCGTCTACCCACCTAAATAAAAATTCCTTCTTTATATATATATAAAAAACCCCGAGTGACTTTGTAATTGTATTTCAAATAATATCCATCAAATCCAGCCAAAAATTAGATTAATAAATTCATCAGACGTATTAGGGAAACCACCAGATCAACTGCAATTGCCCTAGGCCCATAGTCCTTTTGCCTTATATTTATTAACTTCAAACAGAAAACTCCAATTTACTATATTCAATAAAACTTCTGCAATTACAATTAAATCCAAATTTATTATAGTCCTTAATAAAATATTCCAAATCACTCAGGTCAAGGCTTATTTCACAACCACACACCAGCATTGCAGTGAACGGTTTATTCTTCTCAAAATATTCCAATACTGCTGTAGGTTACCTCCTCCTCATTGCTCATCACTTAGTTAACTGGCATTAAGCTGTTGGATGTTTTCTTCCAAAAGTTCAAAATCTTTAAACACTTAAACAATACTTTTTAAGGACCATCATCTCATCAAGCAGGGTTATTTTCCTTGTCTCCAGTCTTTCTTCTTCTCCTTTTTACGAACTCTTTTCTTAACTTTGATTCCTCTGCCTTTTTTAACTCCAATATAATCTTGCATTTTTTTGGGATTGCATATTATAAAATTTTTGCAAAAGTATAACTTCTTCTGAAAACA
Source organism: Ptyas mucosa (assembly GCA_012654045.1). Taxonomy (NCBI): domain Eukaryota; kingdom Metazoa; phylum Chordata; class Lepidosauria; order Squamata; family Colubridae; genus Ptyas; species Ptyas mucosa. The sequence continues at coordinate 16,287 of WNWU01000262.1, forward strand.
GCTCTTTAAGTGCAGGTTGGACTTTGTAACAAAAAATTCGTATAGCCAAAGTCTCATCAGCTCCCAAAATTTCTTGCTCCTTATTCTGCAAAGCATCCATCTTGCTCTCCAAAAATACTGTAGGCTGTTGTTGTTGTTCTTTTCCTTCTCCCAGCTGTTCAATCAATCCCCCACTGCTAGATTGCAACTCAGTATTTCCATGTATTTCATTGTTTCCAGCTTGAGAAGCTTGAAATATAGTATCAATTTTTTCCAATAAAGCAGAGGTAATTGAGCTCCAAAATCAGACCATATATGAGGGTTAATTAACCCTTCTTTGCTTTCTTTGCTTTCAAAAAGACCAGCCATCTTACCCCCCTTCTTCTTTCCCTTCCAAAAGGACAGGGGGAAAAAAAGTATCAAAAAGAAAAAAAGACCCTTTGCAATTTGTAATTTATATTACTGCTTCAATTATTATAATTACTTCCTTTCTTGGTTAATCCACTTTTCAGAAAAGAGTTTTACGTTTCAAACAGGGGCTTGTCAATAATTACTTTTAACTTTCACTTCTTCATGCCCCGTTGAAACTCAAACGCCATCTTGCTTTCACTTTCTCTGCTTAAAGAAAATCTTTTAAAGAAGGTAAATCTTTGGAGTTAAAAAAGAAAAGAAAATACTTGCTGTTTTATTCTTGCTGCTTGTGCTCCGCCAGCTCGATTCAAAAATATTTATTTAAAGTTAGTTGCTGGGATGGTCACAACATCTAGCTCTGCAAAGCAGAGACATCCAGGGTCCGGAGTACTGACAGGCTTAGTGGGGAGCTCTCATCTTCGAGCGCCAGATTATGGGTAAAATCTGGCACTCTCAGGGAGCTCTACCCCACCTGTCTACTCACTTTCCCCCCTCTTACCAGGGGGAAAGTTTCCAAACCGCAAGACAGCTGATAGTCGCTGTTCTTGCGGTTCCACGGAGCCCTGGGTTGGCGCTTCAAAAAGAAGTGACGGGTGATGTCTCGATCCCACTGGAAGTCCCAGATTGCTGGGGCTCTTGATTAAATCTTTTCCTCAGCTAATCCTGTTGTCCCTTTTGTTTTATTCTGCTGTTTCAATAGCTTCTTTCCTGGCATGTTTTGTGTCTTTGTGTGTGTCATCTTCCAGGGTCTTCTTTTATTCTTAAATAGCCCTGATGCTAATGTGTTCTATTTTGGGAAGGTCATCTTCCTATGCCAAGGGCTTTTTCCCTTCCTGAGTTGATCTCGTATCATGTTTTGCTATGTCTCCCTGGTTTTGGCACTGTCTTGATGGTGTTCCCTTCCTACAGGGGGACACCTGCTGCAGAGCCGGGTGGGTGCGTGGGGGGGGGGGGGGAGAGCAGCTGGACGATATCCTATGCAAAGCGGGGGAAGGTCACGCGGCGGCAGCCCTTTTTTGGGGGGGGGGAAGGGAGGGAGGGAAGGGAGCTTTACTCACCTTTGCAGGACGATGGGCTTGGAAGGCGCCTCTGTCCCTTCGCCTCGGTTTGTTTGTGCGGAACTTGAACCCTCAACCAGTTTCTCCGCCCTCCAACTCGCAGGTGGCGGCGGCCCGAGGGTGGAGGTTCCCTCCACGGTTTTGCCAGGAATCCGGGTGGGTGGGTGGAGGTTTGACCGTCTCCAAAAGCGTCAGCTCGCTGCCCCGCCCTCACCAGAGAAAGAAAAGTCATCGGAAGCTCTTAAAAGGAAGGTGGGGTGGGGAGAGAGGGAGGGAGCGGGTGCAGTTCGCATCCTCAGCAAAAGCTGCCCGCCCAGCATGGCAGGGGATGCCAGAAAGAGCCGCCCACCCCCGGGAAAGATTGCTGCACGCTCTGCCTGGTTTCGCGCCCGCGTTTCCTTGGAGCGGGGTGGGACAGAAGAGGAGAGGGCAGTATGACGTGGGAAGCAAAGATTGGGGAAAGGCTAGCGGGGGGAGCAGCGGGGGCGGCCTGGGGCGTGCCTTCAATTTTGACCCACTCAGAGGACCCCCCCCGCCCCCCAGGACTCGGTGAAGGGCAGCCGGCGGGGCCAAAGAAGAGCCCCGGGGGGGGGGCGGGGGCGGGGGAGAGGGGAGGAAGGCTGGAGGAAGGTCCCTAATGAGGGGAGGGGGAAGGAGACTCCGCCCGCCCCGAGACATATAACTTTTCCACGGCCCTTCGCGGAGGAGCAAAAGCGACTCGCCACCTCTCGGTGGAGCCAGAAAAGCGGAGGCCGCGAATTCCCCCCCGATCAGTTGCGTCTCGGAGAGGGTCTCAGGTGAGTGGCTGGCCGGCCGGCCGCGCCTCCGCTCATCTCCGGGGCTAGAAAACGGGGAGGGGGCGCCAGCGATCACCCTCCGGCAGGCAGGAGGAGGAGGAGGAGGGTCGTGCGGAAAGGGCCCAGGATGGATGGGTGGATGGAGGGAAGGGGGCTGCATTTCAGGAAAGCTTTAGGGCTTCGGGTCCGGCAGTGGGAAGGGGCTGCAGCTGCGCTCACCCCCTCACCCCCGCTCTGGAAAGCCCTTTCCAGTCCACCCCATCTCCCACCGCCTCATCCCCGCGACTTCGGAAGACGAGCTTAGAATTTAGATTCACAGAGTTGGAAGGGACCTTGGAGATCATCTAGTCCAACCCCCTGCTCAAGCGAGTCTACACCATTTCTACCATTCTGGCCCTGGCTCAGCTGCTCCGGAGCGCCCGGCTCTAAAGGGGGGGGGGGCGCCGCCTCTTGCTCGGTTTCTGCGGTCGCTTCTCTCTTCCCCGGTGCGCCCGCTACCTGGGCGCAAATGCGACAGAGTTCTGGGAGAGGCCAACCGCGGAGGAGGCTGAGCCAGACCCGAAGGCTCGTGCCCTCTGGGAGAGACGAGGATTGGGAGGCTCCAATGAAAACTCTTACATTTAGGCAAGAAAAACCCAAAGGACACATATGGTCTGGGTGAAAACCTGGCTTAATAGCAGTGACTGTGAGAAGGATCGTGGAGTCTGAGTGGACAACCAGCTAAATGGGATCCAGCAGTGTGTGGCAGCAGCCAAAAGAGCCATCCGAAGTTGCATTAACGGAGGGATACAATCAAGGTCAAGGGAGGTACTAATAGCCCTCTATGAAGCCCGAGTAAGGCCACACCTAGAGTACTGCATCCAGTTTTGGTCACCGGACTATAAAAAAGATGTTGAGACTCTGGAAAGAGTGCAGAGAAGAGCAACCAGGATGATTAGGAGGCTAAAACATACAATGAATGGTTGCAGGAACTGGGCATGGCTGGTCTAGTGAAGAGAAGGACCAGGGGAGACAGGAGAGCATCTTCCCATATTTGAGGGGCTGCCACAGAGAGGAGGAAGGGGGTCAAGCTATTTTCCAAAGCACCTGAAGGCCAGACAAGGAACAATGGATGGAAACTGAATGAGGAGAGATTCAACCTAGAAATAAGGAGAAATTTTCTGACCGTGAGAACAGTCAACCCATGGATCAGAAGTTGCCTTCGGAAGTTGCGGGAGCTTCCTCCCTGGAGGCTTTTGAGAAGAGACTGGACTGCCACTTGTCAAAAAAGGTAGAGGGTGTCCTGCTTGAGCAGAGGGCTGGACTAGAAGACCTCCGAGGTCCCTTGAAGCTTTAATTTGACTGATTGGTTGAGGCAGGCTGGAGCTGCAACGAGCTCTGGGAAATTTGCATTGTGTTTGGGGATCAACGCCCACCTTTCCTGAAGTTCCCAAAACACAGGGGGGTGAGGAGGAGGAGGGATTAAGATGACTGGTTCAAGGTCGGGGGGGGGCATCTCTTTTAAGGTCCCCCCCCATTCCTCCCTGTGTCTTTTGGGGGGGGGAAGGTGAGCTGCTGCCAACCTCCAAGCAAGGTGAGTATCTACTTTGACTGAGTTTCTTTCGCTTTTCATCCAGAAATCTCCAGATTCATCCTGTGTGGGAGAGACAGTCTTCTGGAAATGGCTGGAAGCACCCAAGGTAAAGTCTTTGGGCTGGGGAGGGGGGAATGGGTTTTGGGGGGGGACTCACTGTGCTGGGTGGAAGGACAGGCTATGCTGGCAGTACGTGGCTGACTGTGTCCCTTTTCTCCTCCCCTCTCCCCTCCTCTCCTCTCCTCTCCTCTCCTCTCCTCTCCTCTCCTCTCCCCTCCCCTCCCCTCCCCTCCCCTCCCCTCCCCTCTCCTCTCCTCTTTGTGCTGTAGAGCCTGAGTGGAAGATCGTCCTTGTGGGCAAAACCGGCAATGGCAAAAGCGCCACGGGAAACACCATTCTGGGAAAGAAAACCTTTCGCGCAACCATGTCGTCTAATTCAGTAACCATGAGTTGCCAAAAGGAGGAGATGTGGTGGAACGGCAGGAAGATTGTGGTTGTTGACACGCCGGGCTTTTTCGACACCAAGGTTTCCCAGTGGACAACTGCTGCCGAAGTGAAGAAGTGCGTGAGCATGTGCCGTCCAGGTCCTCACGTCATTCTGCAGGTGATGCGTCCCGGCCGCTTCTCACAGGAGGAGAAGGACGTGGCTCAGCTGATCACTGACATCTTCAGTCTGAAGGCCAAGAATTACATGGTCACCTTGTTCACCCGCAAAGAGGACCTGGAGGATATGTCTCTGGAGGACTTCCTATCCGAAGGAGACGAGGCACTTAAGACCCAGACGGCCCAGTGTGGGAACCGCTACCTGGCATTCAACAACAAGGCCAAAGAAGAAGAGCGAGAGGCTCAGGTGGCCGAACTGATGACCATGATTGATCAGCTGGTGCAGAAGAACAAAGATAACCCTTGTTACACGGAAGAGATGATGAAGAAAGACGAAGAGCAGTATAAGGAAAAAAAGAGGGAGGAAAAGAAGGAAGAAAAGAAGGAAGAAAAGAAGGAAGAAAAGAAGGAAGAAAAGAAGGAAGAAAAGACCTTCTCGTGTTCTCTTCTCTAACAGACACTGGAATGGCTCTCTAATTGATCCTCTGCTCCAAGGTGGCAGGTTGCCCAAAGACCATAGCTCTGCACTTCCCCCCCCCCATCTGCTCTGAGTTCTAATCCAGTCCTCACCAGGGGACCTCCCAACTCAGTCTGAGTTTTGTGGCAGAGTCTCCTTGAGCCAATCCCTTCTCCTGAGAACTCAGTCTCTCCCCTCGGATGACAGGACTTCCCCTCAACTGGACCCACTGTCAGCCTCTTTGATGCTTGCTTGCTGTCGGCGGCCATAATAACAGGGAGGGGGGGGGAGATTGGCATTTGGGTGGGGAAGTGAGCTGGAGTGAAGACGGCCTGTGTGTGGACCAAAAGGAAGGGATGCTCTCCTGATCTACTGCGCAGCTGAATGGATTTGTTTATACCCAGGCAAGGTCAACCGTCTCGGCCTACCAGATGGACAAAACACCTGAAGATGCGTTCCACAAGACACCATGTGGGATAGGGATTGGACATTCAGCCTGGGTCCCTGGGGGGCGGGGGAAGGATTTGGGGAAACTTTCAATATGTAACTTTGACGCCTTTTGATTCAGATCTTGCTTTTCTTTCGTTGCTATCATTTCAAATGCAATAAAAGTACTTCTTCTTTACAAACATGGAGTTGGGGGTTAGCTTTCTTGGGTTCTCAATGGAGGCACGCCTGACATTAAGCAAGATCTGCTTTATCAGCCAACCAGGAGACCTAGTCGACTGTGGGGGCTGAGCAAAGAATGTCTACCCACGGCAGCGATCAAGAGGATCCCCACAGTCTCACTGTGATCGGGAGGAGACTGAGTGGTTGTCAGAGTTGCAGCTTGAGGAGAAACCGGTCCGAGCCACATGGTTGTTGGGTATAGGACGAATGGAAGTTCGGGAGGAGCTCCCTCCCCATAACTCTTACCAGGCACCAGCATGGAGATGCTGCCTGGCAGGAAGCTGACAAAGAAGACCTCTTGCTGACCCAGGCCCTGCATCTTCTGCATGAAGTTCTTGAAAGTCAGAGAGCTGTGTGTGTGTGTGTGTGTCCTTAGGGAAAACTATGCGCTGCCAGTGCACAAAGAAGCTGGGGAAGCAGCAGAGGCAGAGGTGGTATTCAGCAGGTTCTGGAGAACCGGTAGCGGAAATTTTGAGTAGTTTGGAGAACTGGTAAATATCACTTCTGGATGGCCCCACCCCCATCTATTCTCTGTGTCCCGAGTCCCAGCTGATCGGGAGGAAATGGGGATTTTGCAGTAACCTTCCCCTGCCACGCCTACCAAGCCACACCCACAGAACCGGTGGTAAAAAAATTTGAATCCCACCATTTCTTTTCCAAGCCCCCTTCCATTTCTCCCCCAGCCTTCCTTTGGTCCTCAGGAACTCCTCTGGACCCTCCCAGACATCTGAGCCATTGGACCATGTCTCTGGGGATGCTTTGCTGCTCTCTTACATAAATTCTGCGTAAGGCAAGCCAGCATTCTCTGGCAAACGTTAGGCCACAGGCATGTATTCCTTGGCTGTCTTCCAAGCCCAACATTATCTGGCTAATGCTTTTTCATTTCACCTTTTCTCTTCCTCGTTGAGATCTGCTGAGGGATTGCTTACAACTGTCTGCAAATCCTCCCTTCGCACAAACATCTCCATGTTTAGGCTCTATGAGAGATAATTGGTCCCACTAAGACCAAGTGGGATTTTGGGTTTACCAAAGAAGGGGAAATCTCTACTAATCGCATTTCACTAAAACACTACTGGCGCCTGTTCACACCACCAACTGGAATAAATGTAACTTGATGCCGGACTGAAAGCTTTCAAAGAGCTGCTCTTGTGCTTATCATGTCATAGGAACCCTGTCAGGGAATTCAGCAGCCACTGCCCCAATGAAGTCAGAGACACGGACTCAAACTTGTAGTTTTATATCCGTCAATACATTTTACATTTATATTTACTGTCAGATATATACTGATGGTCGTGCTCATTCAGTCTATGCGGAAGTTATTTAGGCCATACAGCTTCAGGTTTAAAAGTTATTTTATTATTTACAAATATACAATAATGAACAGGGTGTCCTGCTGCATTTATTACCCTAACTGTATGACTCAGAGGTTGAGAGGGAGAGAAGTTCAGTGCTGTCTTGCTGAGATGGATGGGAAGAAATTAGGGAAGATATCCAATTGATTTGTGGGTATGACTCCAATAAGGGAGTTCATTGGTTTATACAGTCACATGGGATGTCTGTAGACTTAGAAGACTTAACCCCTTCTGGTGCCTGGGGCATCATACGTAGGCAATATCTGACAGACCCCTTCTATTGCCAAGTGTGATGGAACAGTGCTCAAAGATAATAATAAACAAGTATAAGAAAAATAAATTATAAGTACAGTCCAACTGATTTGCAGTGGTTCCAATGTGTTTCACAAGGTACAGGTTTAGTTAAGAAATCAGCAATTTGATCCTTGGTATCGCAATAAACAAATTCAACAAAACCCTTTTTAACTAGGTCTCTCACATTTTTATAACGTATATCAATGGCGAGATCTGAAGCTGACATCATCCCTGACCGAAGAGGCTATGACGGACTCATTGTCCTCGTGGAGAGTGATAGGTAGTGAAGGTTGTGTCCAAATGTCTGAAACTAATTCATATATCCATGTGAGAAGTGTGCAAGCGTCAGAAGCACTGGCATATTCAGCTTCGGCCGTGGAATTAGCAATGAAGTTTTGGCGACAAATGCGCCAATCTATGGGGCAACCATTTAGGAAGTATATAAAGCCTGATGTGCTTTTTCTTGATTTTTCATCCCCTGCCCAATCGGCATCTGAATAACAGGTAAGTTTTGGGGTTACCCCTTCATCAGGTTCTAATAATAAGACCATATCTTTTGTATTATGCAAATATCTGAGTAACCTTTTCATAGCAACCCAATGTTGTTCTTTAGGCTCATCTACTTGTCTAGATAAGAGATTTGTACTTAATGATATATCGGGTCTACTCCATCTGCTGATATAAAGGAGTGATCCTATGATGGATTGATATTGAGTTTTATCATGATGCTTGTTACCGTCTAGATAAGCAATTTTATTATAGTCAGTGCGCATGGGTGTATCTGTGGGGTTGCAGTTTTCCATGCCACATCTTTGTAGCAGGTCTTCAATCTTATCCTTTTGTGAGAAGCAAAACCCTCTATCAGTTTTAAAAATTTGTACACCCAGATATTGGTCTATATGACCTAAGGTCTTTAAATTAACATGTTCTCTTAATTTGTTTGCAAATTGTTTGCTAGATTGTTCGTTGGGCCTGATATAAATCAAATCATCAACATAGATTAAAATAATTTCTTTTCCCCCTTCATAAGGTTTTGTCATTACGCACTGGTCAGATCGAATTTGATTATACCCCATTGATTTTAAAGTTTTGGTAAGGCAGTCAAACCAGAGCTTGCCCGATTGTTTTAAGCCGTATGACCCTTTGTGTAGCCTCCATGTTTTGCCGAACTCAACTTGGAACCCTGGTGCCCCATTGACATAAATTTCCTCCTCTAATGGTGCATGGAGGTATGCGGTTTGGACATCAAATTGATAGACTTCTTGATTTGAGATAATGGCTGAAGTCAGTGCCGTTTTTACGCTTTCTGGTTTTACTGTGGGGGAGTAAGTTTCATCATAATCTTCGGGAAAGCGTTGGGCAAAACCTTGGGCTACGAGACGTGCTTTGTATAGATATGTGTTGTCAGGGAGTGTTTTAATTTTGTAAACCCATCGAGTGCCAATTGGGTGTTTGTGTTGTGGAGGTGTTGTTTTTGTGAATACTTTTAAATTTATTAAACAGTCCATTTCTTTGGACATAGCGTCCCACCATTTTAATTGTTCTGATTCCGGTAATTGGAGCATGTGTTTAAAATTTTTTGGAGTGATGGGTATTTGGTTTGTCTGTGTCACATTGTTCACATCAAATCTTTTAGGTGGGATGCCTTGTGTAATTCATTTGGATTTTCTGATTGGTAGTTGTGTATCTGTGTTGTTTGTTCGAGGTGTAACTTTTGGTGTTGTTGTTTGTACATGTTGAATTCTCTGTGGTGTATCTGATGTATTTGTTTCTTGGGTTAATACGTATGAGTCATTTGAGTGTATTTTGGTCCAGTTGTGGTTTTCTATGAATGTGGCTGAACGGGAAATTATTACTGTGTTGTTGCTTTTTATGAATCGATATGCTTTCGAACCTGGTGCATATCCTACAAAACGTAATTTTTTGGACACCTCATTCCCCTTCCGTCTGAGTGGTTTGGGGATATTGACATATGCAAAGCAGCCAAAAACGCGAAGATGTGTGAGGTGTGGTTGAGTGCCATATACAAGAAAATAGGGCGTTTGGTTAATAACCTTATTCCATGTGCGGTTAAAAGTGTAATTGACATATGCAAGGGCTTCTGCCCAATAGCTAGGGGGTACATCAGCATCTAACATGACACTGCGCATCATGGTCTGTAATATTCCATTTTTTCTTTCACAAATCCCGTTCTGCTGGGGGGTAAAAGGAGATGTTTTGTAATGTATAATGCCTTTGGAGTCAATCCAGTTTTGAAATTGTACAGATGTGAATTCTGCTCCACAATCTGTTTGAATTTTCTTTAGTTTGATGTTGTGTTGGTTTTGTATGAGAGTGTAAAAATTTTTTATTTTTTGAAAGGCTTGAGATTTTTCAGTAAGAGTATAGATATGTCCGAAACGACTGAAATCATCGACTAGATTCAAAAAATATTTGCGTTTGCCCAAAGAAAGTGGAAAAGGGCCTACAATGTCAATGTGTACCAATTCGTATATGTGTTTTGATCGTCTAGTGCTGGTGTGGGGAATTGGGGCTGCCTTTGATTTTGCAGCTTTACAAATCTCACAGTCAAGTTGGATAGGGCAATCCTTAGTGCAGACGCCGTGGGAAAAATTTTGAGTATTGTCTACAGCAACAGTATTGGCATGTGCTAAACGTCTGTGTAATAAATGGGCACAATTATCATGTAAAGGTTCACCTATATGAGTCTGAATTTTTGTTTTTGACGTTCGTTGGTTTTGTGATGTTGGTGAAGTTGGAGAGAGGTGTGGTATGGTGTGTTGGTTGTTATGTGAGTCGGAAGTGTCATGTGTATTGATATGGTGAGATGTGGTACCTTGGTGGTGGGTGGCAGGGGTACGGTCGGGATGATTGTCAGGGTCAGGTCTCGATGAGGATTGAGGTAGTTGAGTCGTGGGTGAGGAAGATGTAAAGGAATCTGGAATAAGAAAGGGTAAATCATTAATGACAGAAATATTGGCAATAATATTGTTATCATGTTTGGATTTTATAAAACCGTGTTGATCATCAAGAGATACTTTAAAACCGATTTTACCTAATTTTGAAGTACTCAAAATATTGTGGCCAAAGGTAGGTGTATAGAGCACTTGACTAATTTCCCCTATACCGGGTATAAAGATAGATCCTTCATACTCAACTGTATTGGAAGTACCATTTGCTGCTGTAATAGAGATATTGGTTGGGAGGATATCATATAATATGGATTTGTCATTGGTGGTATGGTGTATGCTTCCAGAATCGATGACCCATAGGTGCGTGGTGTCACGCAGGTATTGTTGGGTGTTGGGAAATATGCCAAGTGTTTGTGATTCGGAGTTAGAATATATAGATTGTTCAGTAGGTTGTCCCCTTCTGTCTTTATAATCTTTGTGTGTGGGACCCTTTCTAATGTAAAATTCAGTGTGCATGGATCTTTTAGGTTCAGTATGTTCTTTGATAGTATGATATCTTTTGTTAGTCTTGTCTGTAGGGGTGTATCCCCTTGTATCATGAGTGTGGGTGGTGTTATCACCGTGTGGAGGATGGGAATTGTAGGTATGATAACGTCCTCTATAGTTACAATAATTAAAATTATTTTGATATTGAGAGGGGTGGTTCTGCCAGTTTTGGCAGAAGGGTTTGTGTGAAGAATGTGAAGGATGGGAATCATGTTTAGAGTAAAAGGGGTGGTCAAAAGAAGTAAGGTATCTATCAGTATGGTAGAGTCTTCTATCATAGAGAGGTTCAGATGTATGTTTATAAGCATTAGATCATCTCCTATCTTCATCTATTAATTTGGATTTGATTTCGGCGACAGTGTACATGTGGGTGGGTAGGGAGTGGAGACTATTTATGAATTCTGACCAACCAGGAAAGTGTTTAATAGAATTAAAAATGATACCAATCATGGCAGTTTCAGGTACAGGATGATTGCGTTGAATCAGTTGTTTTCGCATGGATTCGAGGTGGAAAAGATGTTTGGCCATAGATGTGCCAGGTTTATATATGGTGCTATAAAAGTCACCGGCAAGAGTAGCGATAGTTGCAGGCGAGGGTGTGTTGTAATGTTTTTGTAGGTATTGCCATACCTCTTGTGCAGTAAAACCTGTAGGTATAGAATGAACAATATCACTTTCTAAAGTTGACATAAGAGTGGCATAAACACTATTGTGAAGAAAAGTTAAGTCAGATGACCACGGTTTGTTAGGGGGAGATTCAATAATAAGAAATGTGCCTTCTCTTAAAAGATGTAAATGAGTTTCATGTTCCCAAGTAGGGAAATTATTACCTGAGGTTTGTAATTTTTTGAAGTTTGGTGATAAAGGTAATGGGCCATGTTGTTTAAAATGTTGCAAAACAGTTTCAATTTCTAAAGATAAATTTACATTAGTACATAAAGACAAGGAATTATTAGTTTCAATATTTAAATCATTACAGTTTACAGTAATAGAAGGCTGAAATGAGTTACTGTTAGCAGAGATAGGTAATTGAACGTTGGATTGTTGATTGGAGTCGTTTGGTGTGAGAGAAGATGTTGTAGGTGATTCGACGATAGGAGGAATAATGGAGATGGTGGTTGTAGTTTGATTCGGAAGAGCTGCTGCGACAGCGTCGGCTGCAGTAGAAGGTAGGTTGGCTTTTGATGCAAAGGCTGCAAAAATCGTGTGAATTTGTTGTCTGGACGGGGCATCGGTGATGTTGGAGGCGGCAGCAGCAGCAGCGGTGGCGGCATCTTCGGCGATGAGGGGGGGAAGCGAGGCGGCAGCTGCAAAAACTGAGAAAGATCTTTTTACATTGGAAACAATATTGGTATCAGTAGAAATATTTGCAGCTGCTACAGCTGTAGCGGCGTAGATGGGGAGGTCTGCAGCGGCAGCAAAAATAGAAAAGTTCTGAAAATTGGAAAAGAAATTGGGAGGATTCGAACTCGGTGCTCTGGATGAAGAAGATAGGGAATCAGTCTGAATATCTCCAGTTGTGGGGTGGGTAGGAGGATGTATGGGGGTAAGGGGGTTGGTTGAGACCTTGTGGTCTGAAGTGGTAGACATCATTTTGTTTAAAGTGTGGTCATATAAATTGTCGGCCATTTTGGGGACCGCATGGTGGGGTATGGGAGCGGCCATTTTGTCAGCCATTTTTGAAGCCATGCTTTCGGGGAAGGTGGAAGCCATTTTGGAAGCCATAAAGTCAGTAGGTGGAGAGGGAGGATTTGTAATAAAATGGGTATTTAAAAGTTCAGTCTGGGAAGCTGTGGGTTGAAGCAAAAAATTGTCGCTTACCAGGTCTGGTGAGGTTGAAAGGGTGTTTAACAGTTCAAGAGTTCTTTGAGGAGTCCAGCCTGCATTTAGCAGGCCTGTCGCATGTAAAGCTTGATATAAATGCTGTTTTGGAGAAGCTTGAGAAAATAAAAATTGGTCTGAAGTTGGAGGGTTGGAACATACAAGGGATTCAGAAGGTTGAAGTCCTTGATGAGAGTCATGAGGTGGAGTAGAATGGAGATCAAAGCAAGGTGGTTGTAAGCGTGGGTCTGGTCTTTCGGTGTTCGAGTGAAGAGAAGGAAAAAAAGTTGGGTCCTTTTGTAAAGAGGTTTGTACTTGCTGTGTAGCTTCAATAGAAAGGTTTTTTTGTCTTTTGGTTAATGATTGGTGCTGTTTTGTTAAGGATACGGTTAATGCATCAATCTCTTGTAAAGATAATTCGTTCAGGTTCAAGGATTCCATATTAGATAAAACGTTCTATGATTTTAAAAAAAATTACAAAAATTCATAGACCTGAGCAATAATTCTCCATCGTCTGCTACCATTTGTCAGATATATACTGATGGTCGTGCTCATTCAGTCTATGCGGAAGTTATTTAGGCCATACAGCTTCAGGTTTAAAACTTATTTTATTATTTACAAATATACAATAATGAACAGGGTGTCCTGCTGCATTTATTACCCTAATTGTATGACTCAGAGGTTGAGAGGGAGAGAAGTTCACTGCTGTCTTGCTGAGATGGATGGAGAGAATTAGGGAAGATATCCAATTGATTTGTGGGTATGACTCCAATAAGGGAGTTCATTGGTTTATACAGTCACATGGGATATCTGTAGACTTAGAAGACTTAACCCCTTCTGGTGCCTGGGGCATCATACGTAGGCAATATCTGACATTTACAGCAGACAAGAGAGTCAGGTAAACAGGAGCACCGTAAGGTAAATTGTGAGGTAAATTGTGAGGTAAATCATAGAACGTGCAGGGCGGACAGAAGAAAAAAGGCGGGAAAAAAGGGAAACTCGCTTTGCACATCCACAGCGATCAATCACAGTGCAGATTGCCTCAACCAGCACTCACCAACCGATCAACTCTAACAGTGTGTTTCTGGCTCACTGCACGACTCTTCACTGTTCCAGCTTCTAAATTTAAATACAGGCAGTCCTCTACTTACAACAGTTCCTTTAGTGACCATTCGAAGTTACAATGGCACTGAAAAAGGTGACTTAGGACCATTTTTCATGGGGTGTGGCGGTCTCCACAGACTTTACAGGGTGATCAGGGCACCAATCGCCCTGGTGAAGAGAAATTTTATGGAGAAAGCGGGATTAGGTGTTATCCATTGCCCATTCAGGCAGATAACTGAAACATCAGTGTCAGGGATTGTGCAGTCGGTGTCCACATGAAGTCATAGATGCAGAAATGAAGTGGTTTTATATCAATAAATATATTTCACATCCATGTTTACAGCAAGATAATCTGGGAAATGGGAGCACCGTGAAGTAAATCATGAGCGCACAGGACGAACAGAAGAATAAAGGCAGGAAAAAAGGGAAACACTCTAGCCACACCCAGAGTGACCAATCACAGTGCAGATTGCCTCAGGCAGGAGCCAGCACTCACCACCAATCAACAGCAACTCTGTTTCTGGCCCATTGTACCCTTTACTGTTCCTGCTACTAAATTTAATATCCTAAAAAAAAAAAAATCTGCAGGAAATCTTAGTTTGATCTTGTTACATACAAGTAAGATTTCCTGCAGTTTTTCTTTTTTTTAGGATATTAAATTTAGTAGCAGGAACAGTATATATTCAGGCAGGTGGTCTAGGATTCCTTTGACTATTTTTCTGCAAATAAGAAAATAAAAGAGACATTTGATTAAAATGAACTCCAATTAAAATGAACTCTGCATGTTTCTCTGTTACTTTATTTTCAAGAAACCTACTGAATTTTCCATCACGCAAATATTATTATTATTATTATTATTATTATTATTATTATTATTATTAAAATGTATATACCACCCTACTCCCAAAGGACTCAGGGCAGTGAACAGCCTAAAGATAAAATACACGTAATACAAACATTAAAAACCAATTAAAATACATTAAATGCTTTGGCCCCAAACAAATTAAAACACCCCAATTTATAAAACAAATTTAAAAGCAATATAAAAGGGAAAGTTAGGCCAGGCCGGCCTGCTGAAATAAAAATGTTTTGAGGGCGCGGCGGAAACTGCACAGATCTGGGATCCTCCAGATGGCAGGTGCCCCCACAGAGAAGGCTCTCCCCCTGGGGGCCGCCAGTCGACACTGTTTGGCTGACGGCACCCTGAGAAGCCCCTCTCTCTGGGAGCGTACAAATCATAACGAACAAGTAAGAGAGGTGGAGTTAGCTTCCTCAGATGGTTCACAGGGAATTCATTCTAACTTGAGTGGTCTTGAGCTGCTGTGAGCGAGTAGGTGGCAATATAAATTTTCCAATAAATAAATAAAACTTGGGATAGGGGTCGTGCAGTGAATTTTGAATCGGAGACGGGGATGGAAGGCCAAAGGGGTCTCTTGATCATGCGGAGGAAAAGAGAGGGCAAAGAGGGAATCTTTCGAGAGAGTTATGTTTATTAGAATATACCCATGACTGGATGATACCCATGATTAAAATATACACATGACTAGACAAAAACAGATGAAGAACGGTTGTGGGATTTGGAGAAAAGAAGCACTGGGAGGTGGGGAATGACAAGATAGCAGGGTTTCAATATTTGGAGGGGGGGGGCTGCCCTGAAGAAGAGGTGGTCCAGTTGTTTTCCAAAGCACCAGAAGGCAACATAGGAAACAACGGAGGGAAACTCATCAAGGAGCAACCTGGATCAAGGAGAAACTTCCTAACAACAAGAATAATCAACCAGTAGGACAACTTGCCTCCAAAAGTTGTGGGTGCTCCATCACTAGAGGCTTTCAAAGAGAGACTGGACAGTCACTTGTCAGATCTACTATAGGGTGCCTTTCTTGAGCAGGGGGTTGGACTAGAAGACCTCCGATGTCCCTTCCGGTTCTATTCTGAATGAAGGGCACAAAGGCAACTCAGCCAGAGTTGCTTCCAAGCGACTTGGATTTCCACAAATGAGTAGGGGAGGCTAAGGAGCTTCCCAGGGCCCCTTTGAGAGTCAACCCCATGGGAACTGAGGGGTCTCCAAGTCTTGGAAAGGGGGGAAGGGCAATCTTCTGGTTTGCAAAGTTCTTGGGGTGGTTATATGAAATCCCAGCACAGGGTGTGTAAATACAGATCCAAGCAGCCCCACTAACCCTAGAAGAGCTCCGGGACCCCTGGAAGGCTGGGAACAGTGAGCCTTCATAGACAGGTGAGCAGGTACTGCATCCAGGTACAAACAGGGCCATAAACTGCACCTGGGGACCTTGTCCGGTTCAACCTGGGCGCAGCTGGGACAGGCGGGTCTCTCCACCGGTTATCTCTTGCCCAGTTTCTCTTTTGGTTCTTCTCAGCGCTTAAAAAGCTCCTGATTTCTCCAAAGGCGGTTGGCGTGTGGCCAGCAGGGGAGGGAGGGGTCCCAGAGTCCAGGTCCTTGTCCAGCCTTTCCCTGCTTTCTCCTAATCTTTCCCTCATGTGACGGTTGTGCAGTGGGTTTCCTACCTGCTTTATCTGTTCTTTTCCTCTGTAAACGGCGCTCCAAAGTTCAAGAGCCCTTCGCCTTTTGTATAAGCACAGTAGGGTGGTGGGTGGTGGGTGGGATGGAGCTGGGTAAGGGGCTTCCTCCCAGAGGTTACAAAGCTGAAGCCACAAACATCTCCATGGAGATTCAGCCCCCCCCCCCCCGGATCGCCAGAGATGCCAGCCAATCCAGAACATTCCCCAGTGGCTCTGTGGCCAGGCAAGAGGCCCGTGAACCATAGATGTGGCCGGGATTGTTATTTTGATGTGGAGAAAAGCAAAGTTTTACATTTAGGCAGAAAAAAACCAAAGATACAAGTACAGATTAGGCGAGACCAGGCTCAAAAACAGGAACTGTGAGAGGGACCATGGAGTCCTAGTGGACGATCATTTGATCATGAGCCAGCCGTGTGCAGCAGCAGCCAAAAAAGCTAATACAATCCTGGGTTGTATAAACAGGCACAGAATCAAAATCATGTGAAGTATTACTACCGCATTACAGAACCGTAGTGAGGCCATCAGAAGGCAGGACAAAAAATAATTGATGGAAACTAACCAAGGAGAGAAGCAACCTGGAATGAAGGAGAAACTTTCTAATAGTGAGGACAATTCACCAGTGGAACAGAAGTTGCCTTCAGAAGTTGTGGGTGCTCCATCACTGGAGGTTTTTAAGAAGAGAGTAGACAGTCACTTGTCTGAAATGGTTATGGTCTGCTGCTTGAGCAGGGGGCTGGACTAGAAGACCTCCAAGGTCATTCTGTTCCTGTTCCTGTTCCTGTTCCTGTCCCTCCATTCCCCAAGAGTGGTGAGGGGCTTCAGGTAAAATTGCATCCACCTTGCAGCAGGAGCAATAGGAAACAGGGGGTGGAGGGATGAAGGGGAAAGCTGCATCTGTGTGCCAGGGGGAGTCTAGCTCCCCCCCCCAGATTAAAATATTCTTTATTCTTAATATTAAAAAGAGGCAGATTGTATTTTTCCAAAGGGGAAAAAGAGAAACATGTTCTTAAAGGCAGAAAGCAGACCTGGTCTTCCTTAGTAGCCTCCAGCAGATGCCTGAAGACTTTAGGGATGGATATTTTGTACCTATTAAGAAAGACCGGGCCAATCTAGACATAAACAAAACATCTTCAGTCCCCTCTCCTCGCCCCCCCCCCCCCACAGGTGATGGGATTAAGAATTTGCATCCCTCACCTGTCATGGAAGTTTCCGGCAACTAAATAAAGAGAGCTCCTTTCCAAAATGCCACCTGCCTTCAGCTCATTTCTACAGTGTCCTCCCGGCTTGGAACAGGACCTGACTTTTCTTCCAACACTGGTTTGCATAGTTTTGTCTGTCTGTCTGTCTGTCTGTCTGTCTGTCTGTCTGTCTGTCTGTCTCTCTCTCTCTCTCTCTCTCTCTCTCTGTGTGTGTGTGTCTGTGTGATTGCTGAGTTTGAAGATTGGTTCAAGAGTCAGAAGGATTTTGACAGACTTGAGCATCAGGCCCTACCCAACACTCTGCAGTGCGTTGGTGAGAAAAGGAAGGTTTTACTCTTATTTTTTAACTAAAATGCCCAGGTATAGAGTAATAGGCGGCACCTGGCTCAAGAGCAGTAATTTATTTATTTAATTTATTTGCTTGGAGAATTTATATTGCCACCTACTTGTTCACGGTGACTCAAGGCGGCTTACCGGAAATAAAAACACGATATAAAAGACATGAACAGCAAGAGCACTTAAGACTTACATACCACTTCCCAGTGCTTTACAGCTCTCTCGAAGCGGTTTAGAGTCAGCCTAGAACCGTGATGGTGAACCTATGGCATGAGAGCCGTCGCCCCAGTTCAGCTCTGCTGTGCACACATGTGTGCCTCCTGCTGGCCAGCTGATCTCTGGGTCTCTGCTGCGCTTGCATGGGGGGGGGGCACACACATTGCATTTTGGGGGTTTGGGCATGTATACGTGCTTTGGGCACTTGGTCCGGAAAAGGTTACCCATCACTGCTCTAGAAAGAACTTTCCGTGTTTGGATTGGGGTGAGTTACCTTGCTCACATCTCCCCCCCCTTTCGGGCATAGAAGCCATTGGACTAGGGCTGGATGGAAACAGACTATTGATGGACAGCACTTGCAGGAGATGGACGAAGGGGTTTGGCATTATGAGATAAACACTGTCATGGCTGCCACTCTGCTTCTTGATTCACCTTGCATTTTGGCAGCCTTACATTTGCAATGGCGGGGGGGGGGGGGGGGTTGGGAAAAAGGGGGTTGGGGGGGGGGGGTTGGGGTTGAAGCAGAGCTGGCACTGATTGTGAGGTGCGCCAATCGAGCACAAGGTCAGCCAAAGGAATGCAGAGGCACTGTCAGACCGGCCCCAGTCCGATCCCTTAGGAAAGAAAGACCCTCGACTCCCTTTGGTTTGAAGTGATAGGTTCTTTTACTAAAAGATGCTGCCTGCAGTAAAGCAATGGCAATAGCACTTAGACTTATATACCGCTTCACAGGGCTTTCCAGCCCTCTCTAAGTGGTTTACACAGTCAGCACATTGCCCCCAACAATCTGGCTCCTCATTTTACTGACCTTGGAAGGATGAAAGGCTGAGTCAACCTTGAGCCGGTGAGACCTGAAGTGCCAAATGCTGGCAGCCAGGGATCAGCAGAAGTAGCCTGCAGTACTGCACTCTAATCACTGTGCCACAGCGGCTCCTCTAGAACTGAATTTGCTGTGCTCAAACAATACAGAAAGTTTCCCCCACACCCAGCCCTCCTCCTGTGACCAGTCCATCTTCAGCCAATAAGAGTCTGTCTGCCTAGGTGTTTTTAGAACGCTGGGATGTTGAGGGGAATTCACATTCTTTCTCAGCGGGCCTGATCTTGGGTGCCGACGCAAACCAGTTCCAAGCTCTCCAGCTCGTCATTAAGCTGTCATCTCCCCGCTCCCAATTTCCCATGATGTACCCTTGCAGGTGTCGATTTCCCATTTGTTCCCCCCATGACCCCCTCCTCCCCTCTAGCCTTTGATGTCAAGATGCCAGCAAGCCATCAGCTGAAGATGGCAGGCCGAACAGGCGCGAACAGAGGGTCCGTTTCCAAAACACCCTGAGAACTTTCAACTGGACATGGAGAAGTAACAGGGGGATCATCAGGGAAAAAGGGAAAGTTCATTGCATCGTTTTCGCCCAAAGCCAACAGATTCTGCCTGCTCTGATCGAGCGGCCCCCAACTCCGACCTCTACATTCTAGTCCAAGCCCAGCTTAGGCTGCAAAGCCTTTTGGCTTGCAATTCCAGGCGCTGTTCTGCGCTGCAGAGGTGTGCCCATTGCACCTGTCTAGAACTCTTGAAAAGCAAAGGCACCTTTCCTGGGGCCTTGGAGATCATCTAGTCCAGCGGCCTTTTGGGCACCAGAGACTCTTTCTCTGGAGGGAAGTTTTTCCACAGGTCGGACCGGGCATGGTTTCATGTGCTGCTTGCATCCTGTGGATGGGGTGTCACATGCCCAGTTTCTGGCATGCTGCGGCCCGGTGCTAGCCCATGGCTCGGGGGTTGGGGAACCCTGCTCTAATCTGTAACTGATCTCTACATGGGGCTCCCCTTGAAGAGCACTCGGAGGCTCCAATTGGTCCAGAATGCGGCTGCACGGGTGGTTATGGGCGCAACCTGATGTGCCCACGTGACACCCCTCCTGTGCGAGCTGCACTGGCTCCCAGTGGTCTTCCAGGTGCGATTCAAGGTGTTGGTCACCACCTTTAAAGCGCTCCATGGCATAGGACCCGGGTACCTTTGAGACCGCCTTCTGCCACCAATAGCCTCCCACTGGCCAGTTTGCTCACACAGAGAGGGTCTCCTCACAGTGCCATCGGCCAAGTTATATCGGCTGGCGACACCCAGGGAGAGGGCCTTCTCTGTCGGAGCCCCAGCCCTGTTGAATGAACTGCCCCCGGAAATGCGTAAGATCTCCGACCTCCGGGTATTTCGCTGTGCCCTTAAGACCCTGTTGTTCCGTCAGGCTGGGTTATCAATGTAATAATTTTAAATCAGGTGTTTTAATTTTTGGGGTTTTAAACTGAGCCGAAATTATTTAAAAATTTTAAATTATTTTAATTGATGTTTGTCTTGTGCTTTTAATAGGCTGTACACCGCCCTGAGTCCTTCGGGAGAAGGGCGGTATAGAAATAAATAATAATAATAATAATAATAATAATAATAATAATTATTATTATTATTATTATTATTATTATTATTATTTCTCAGTAAAGTATACTCTTGGGGAAAAAATGAACCAGGAGTCTTTCTTTGCCAGTTAAACTTAGTGGGATAGATGAGAAATACATTGAATTCTTATCATGTGTGCAGACTACATGTCACTCACCTGGGATGCTGTTGCCTTAAGGGGAAACACCCCTTTTGATGTTGGTGCAACCTGGGGGGGGGATGCTCCTGAGCTAGACTGGGGTGAAGGCAAGGACACGGGGCTGGGCTGGTGTTGAGGGGTTGTGGGGCAGGATCCTGCTGCCCTTGAGAAGGTGGAGGAGGGTCTTCAAAGATAAGGACCTGAGTCTCTAACTGCCCTTCCCCCCCAGGAAGGGCGAGGAAAACCCCCCCGGCTGACCCTCCCTCCCGGCTCATTTCTGCAGTCAAAGGCAGGGGTGAAATCCAGCAGGTCCTGACAGGTTCTGGAGAACCGGTAGCGGAAATTTTGAGCAGTTCGGAGAACCGGCAAATACCACCTCTGGCTGGCCCCAGAGTGAGGTGGGAATGGGGATTTTGCAATATCCTTCCCCCAGGAGTGGGGAGGGAATGGGGATTTTGCAGTATCCTCCCCCTGGAGTGGGGTGGGAATGGAGATTTTGCAGTATCCTTCCCCTGCCACGCCCACCAAGCCACACCATGCCCACCAAGCCACGCCCACAGAACCGGTAGTAAAAAAATTTGGATTTCACCACTGGTCAAAGGCAAAGGAGAAATGGAAGGGACACCATACCATGAAACGTATTCCATCAATTCTGTGATTGTTTATTTCTCAAACAAACAAAAAGGAATGAAAAATCACATCGTTCCTTGTTTTTGTGGCAAAATGAAGTCGTCATTCAAATGCTTAAGGGACAAAGTAGCAATGCGCTGCGACAAATACCTTTTCTTGGGTTTTTCCTGGTGGAATACACCTTTTTGCAAACCCAAAAGGGGAACCAGAATGGAAACGAGAACAGGTGGATGATCCATTTGTACGGATTTCGGTTCTGCTTGACAAATATCCAGACATGTTCATCCCATAAGTTGGGCTCCAAGTACAGCTGGTTGACGTAGTATCTCTCCCCCCCCCCGGCATTCTCTGCACCACCTTCATCAGCTCTGAGACCTGCCTCTTGCGCTCGGCTCCCGCGGCCTTGTGGTTGAAGCCGCCGAAGCCAGATCAGTTCCCTCAGATTCCTGTAGTTGGATTTTTGGATATATTCATGCAAGGGTTCCCTGGCCAAATCTTCCTTGCTGGTGAAGAGGACGATCGTGTGGATGGTGGACTCGGTCCAAAAGTTATGCAGGACACACTTTGCAGCAGCCGCGTCTTCAGCGGTGAAGCACCCCACCTGGGTCACCAAGATCAGGGCGTGGGGCCTGGCCCAGGAGAGCTCAACACCAGCCATGACCTCACGTTGCACTCTCTTCAGAATCAAACATGGCTGGCGTGTTGGCCACCAAGACCTTCCTGCCCTGCCAGGTCCCCTGCCCCCATTGGCAGCTCAGGATGGTGCTCTTTGCCCCCAAACTCTCTCCGGCAGAGGACGGTGTTGCCCGTGGAAGTCCTCCCTCCTCTGGTCTTCCCCCCAGGAGCAGCCAAAGTTCCTCCCTTGAGAGATTGGAAGTCAACATTACAGAAATGCTGACACCCACTATAGTGCTAGAGTACTGTTCTTCCTTCCTTCCTCCCTCCCTCCCTCCCTCCCTCCCTCCCTCC
>WNWU01000262.1:38429-59461 GCA_012654045.1 Ptyas mucosa
CCCTCCCTCCCTCCCTCCCTCCCTCCCTCCCTCCCTCCCTTCCTTCTTTCCTTCCTTCCTTCCTCCTCTTCCTTCCTTCTCCTTTATCTTACCTTCCCTCACTCTTCTTCCCCCTCCCTCCTCTTCCTTCCTTCTTCTCCATTCTCCTTCCTTCCCTTACTCCCTCCTCCCCTTCCTTCCTTCCTTCCTTCCTTCTTTCTTTCTTTCTTTCTTTCTTTCTTTCTTTCTTTCTTTCTTTCTTTCTTTCTCTTTCTTTCTCCCCCCCTCTCTCTTCCCCCCCCTTCTCCTGGGTTTCCCGGAAAGATCCGGGAGAACTCTGGGGCTTTTACCTCACTCGACGCCCATCTCTTCTCCATGGCACCACTTTCAGATCTCCCACTCCTCAAAATCCCTGCGGGGAGAAAGCAGACCAAAAACTATTCTCTCTCGCTCTCGCTTTCTCTCCTGGATGAGTCAGGGGCTCCAGACACCCAATTCCTTGTCTTCCCGATCTCCGGACCCCCTTTGTAGAGCAGCTGCACGATGCTCACGGGGGAGCCCTGTCACGAGTGTTTTCAGAGTTGCTGCGGCTACATGATTAGCCACAAAAGAGGTATGGCCTCAATCAACCCATCTGCTGTAAGCAATTACCTGCAAGCCTTCTCCGCCCTAGATAATTGCAGGTTTGCTCACAATATAAGCAAGCACCTTTCAGCTTGCTACTTGGGCCTCGACAACCGGTTGGGCCTGATCCAGCTAGTGTTCACTGCTGGAAGAAGATTGCAGAGCCCAGCACGATGCCGTAGAAGGGAGGAGATGCAGATAAGGACTCCAGACACCGGCTGCTGAGATCCTCCCACAGATGCTTGTGTTTTTGCTGTTTTTAAGCACACAAGCCAACGGTTAGGTTGTGCTGGAAATTCTTCTCCACACAGACCCTCAAGCCAGGTTGGTGCTTGAACTGCTTTTATTCTCAGGTGACTTTTTATTGTGAAGTCTTCGCTGCTGCCCTTCATTTGCCTTGATGATGTGTCGTGCTGAAGACGTCCACTTTCATTTTAGCCTTTGTTTCTTGTGAACTGTTTTCGGTATTGTGGAGAGGAATCTAGGGAGATAGCCTGGCTTCACATACCCAGATAAGGCTTTGCTTTTAATGTGGTTTTTAAAGGCACAGTGTCCTTTTAAGTATTTTAAATTAAATTATATATTTATTCAAGGTTCCTTTGTCGGCTTTATTTCAATCCCAGTGCGTTTGCCCATGAGCTGGTTCACGGTCCGGGGTACCCCTCAACCCCACAAATTTGGTAGCAGAGGATGGTTTAACGAACGCACGCTCACGTGAAACTGCGCTGGATTGAAAAGCCTGACATTGACATAGGAAAGGCGTAGATGTTGACTAGGTCAGCAGCAGCAGCAGCAGCCAATAGTATGGAGTCGCAGGATGGACTATTTGGGGCTCAGGCCACTAATATCATGGCTGAAAACCCTCAAACCAGTTTAGAACAGTTAGGAGCTGTAAGTCCAGAGGCACAGACCAGAAGAATGACATTTCAGGTCCCAGAACATCAAAAGGTAGATGATGATTTCAGAAGGGCAATCCTTAGGTATCTAGGTTTGCCTACAGATGGCCAAGACCCGGTTGCTGATTTTTGTACATCAGCTAATTCAACCGTGGTAACTGCAATTAAGACCCCTACCTCAGACCGTGAGTGGGGAATTAGGGATAACAGACTGCCTGATTCAAAAGTCACTGCTTCTTTGATAAACCAGCATGGCCAAGCTGACATTGAGCCATTTGCTGTTGAAGCCATTGTAGATCAGGCCATGCAAACTTTAGCTCCTTTGATGACTTCTCCTAAAGGTTTAAAAGACTCTCAGGTTGGGCGCAAGGTTGCAAAGATAATGGAAACTTTGGCAACCATTTTGGATTATGGTTTGCAGGCACCATCAGCCCAACAGACAGTAGCTGCACGTTCCAGCGCACCCTTGATGTCTGCGACGAACTCAGCGCACGCCACGAGTGGGATGCATCCATCCGTGACCACATCGACATCCAGGGTGGTTCCAGAGGCTGCCTTGGCTGAAGACAGGGATTTAGGAGCACGTCTGAAGATTCCTAAAGTTAGACACCAGAGAGGACCCCCGAACCCTTTTGAGCAAGCCAGAACAAATTTTGCATTTGCACAATGTGAGGTTCTTCCTTCCATTGGGGAGGAACAACTGTTGGAACCTCAGATAGAAGACACTGTGTTATGTGCTTCTATCCCAATGCCTTATTGCCCGTTCCAGGATGGACCTGACTCTGAACATCGATTAACGTCTGTATCCATGTTTAGCAATGCACAGGTTCTCCCTCCTAATTTTAAATGTTTAAATGTGGGTGGAGGGAATTTTAAGGAATGGGTTAAGAACGTTCAAGTCATTTTAATGCGAGAAAATGTTTTACCGTTATTGTTGAAACCTCCATCTAGACCATGGTCTCTAGAGACTGACATGTTACATCATAAGGCATTTTGCATTTTATTGATGTCTATTGACCCTGCAGTATACCCCAGTATACCTTGTAACCTGACCATAACTGAAGTTTGGTTAAAACTCCATAAGCTATTTTGTTCCAAAAGCTCCCAAGTTACAAACAGTGTTTACAGGGAGTTCTACTCTGCCAGGTTGAAGGCAGGAGTAGACGTAAGCGAACACTTATGCGAGTTAAATAGGCTGAGGCAGGAATTGATGCTGAGGGGAGAAGCAGTATCAGAACAAATCCTCATCACTGTAATACTCAATTCCTTAGACACAGGCTGGGATGGTTTTATATCGAGATTGGATAACATTGACTGTGATAGTTTATCCTCAGAGATATTATCAGGCAAGTTGATTGCGGAGGACAATTTGTGAAAAAGCAGGGCAGCTTTCCATAGAATGGAGAAGCCTTTAAGAAACCCCGGTAATCCTGATAGAACTTACACTATCGGTGAATGTTTTAACTGTGGCTCTAGGGAACATTATAGAAGGGACTGCCCTCCGAATAGGAATGCTAGGGCAGGTTTAAAAATGCCTTCTGACAGTGAAGAAAAAGGAGGTCATTCCCTCCAGGTAGAAAGTTAAAGGGAAATGTTTCTAACCACAGAAGGAGTAAAAAGCCAAATAGAGGCAACAGAGGAAACAATCCCAGGTTTAATGGTAGCTCTGTAGGCATAGTGGAGATTGCTGAATCAGAGCTTACAGAGGAACAGCGAGAGCAACTTTGTTTATTGGTTATTCTCCATGTTGTGTTCTGTTACATTTTGGCGGGAATTTCGAATAAGGGAATAATTCCTGATTGGCTGACAGTCCCTCCAGAACTGTATATAAGGAGGGCTGCAGCCTCAGTTCTTTGCTGAAGTCTCACTGTATAATAAAGAGCTGTTGTTACTTGCCTGCTTGTGCATTCGTTAATTCCCAAGCCACCACATTTGGCGATGAGGATGGGATAGAATCACAAGAGGCGGCCTAGTGAGACACGAGCTTCAGCTAGGCTACGAGGCGAACAAGAGGAGGCATACCGAACATGTCTGCCTACGTTCCGCCCAAGCCTTTTAACCCGGCCCGCGAAAAATGGGCTTCATACATGACTCGGTTTGAGTGCTCGCTCGAAGCCAGCGATATGCAGGGGCTCTCTGCAAACCGAAAAAGAGCCCTCTTCCTGAGCCACTGCGGACCGGACATGTTCGAGATGGCAGAGTCACTCAGCGAGCCAACGCCGGTCCAGACCGTCCCCTGGGACACCCTGATGATGACCCTTCGGGCTCACTATGCTCCCGTGCCCTCCAAGTTCGTGCAACGGTACCAGTTCCAACAGCGCATCCAACGGGAGGGAGAACCGGTCAGCGCCTACATGGCGAGCCTCTGCAAAGCCGCGACCCACTGTGATTACAGAGATTTAGATGATGCCTTGCTAGAGCAACTGATCTGTGGGGTTCGCGACATAAGACTACAGAGGCGGCTGCTCGCCAAACTGGACCTGACACTTTCGGGCGCCTTAGATGAGGCCAGGGCTCACGAAGCCTCCACGAAGGCTGCGGAAGCCCTACAGCGCCCGTTGACCAGCAAGGACAGTTCCAAGTCCTTACCAGTCCACAGAGAGGCTGCCCGATCCAGCTCGGAGGCTGATTCAGATGAGGACGTTTTCCAGACGGAAAAGCGGAAAGACTCAAGCAGCCCCCGATGAAGCTGCCGGAGTTGCGGCGGAAACCATGATAGACTGTCGTGCAAATACAAAGAGGCCATTTGCAGACGTTGCAATAAGAAGGGGCATTTGGCGCGAGTCTGTAGGGCCACCTTGCCCAGAAAAAACCAACCACATGACCACCGTAGCCAACCAGAATCGACACGCCAAAAACAAACAACCAAAGATGGCGGCGCGAAAAACCAGCGCGAAATTCAACCGCAAGACGGTTACAGCACACACGTTGACCAGGCCAGCACGGTGGTCGAGGACAAAGTCTCCATGATCATTGAGATCGACGGCAGACCCTGTGAAATGGAAATTGACACCGGATCGGCTCTTTCCATAATGTCATGGGCGACCCTGAAGGCAATTCTACCATCGTTTCAAAAAGACCAGCTCGCAAGGCAAAGGCTGCGGATTCTCGACTACCAGGGCAACCGAGTTCCTGTCGAAGGTGTTGGCATGTTCCGAGTAATCTACGGTGACTACGAAAGAACCTTGCCACTGACCGTTGTGACCAGACAGCTGCCCAGCCTTTTGGGCATGGGGTGGTTCCGAGCCCTTGGCATGGGTTTCACCGGCGTCCACAGCATGCTCAAGTCACCTCTAAAGGACAGCCTCCTGACCGAGTTCCAGGACGTCTTTTCGGATTCCTTGGGCAAGTATGTGGGGACCTCTATTTCTTTAAATATAGACCCCAACGTGCCCCAAGTCAGACTAAAGGCTCGAAGAGTTCCATTTGCATTACGGCCAAAGATAGACATTGAACTGGACAAATTGATTAAGCAGGGAGTGTTGGTCCCCGTTGACCATGCTAAATGTGAGACCCCCATAGTTACCCCAGTAAAATCGGACGGGTCTGTCAGAATTTGCGCCGACTACAAGTGCACAATCAATAAGGTTTTGCAGCTGAGCGCCTATCCGGTGCCGATTGTGCACCATCTACTACACTCCCTGGGGCCAGGCAAAATTTTTGCAAAATTAGACTTGGCGCAAGCCTATCAACAATTACCAGTTGACGATGCCACAGCTGAGGCACAGACAATTGTGACACACCAGGGGGCGTTCAAATGCACCCGGCTCCAGTTCGGAGTTAGTGTCGCTCCGGGGCTCTTCCAGAGCACTATGGAGCGCCTATTGCAAGGCCTTCTGGGGGTGGTGCCCTATTTCGACAACGTCTTGATTAGCGCCCAGACTGAACAACAACTGGGAGACAGAGTGAGGAGCGTTCTGTCACGATTCAGGGAAGCGGGACTCAAATTAAAGAAAAGCAAATGTATGTTCACTGTCCCCTCCGTCGAGTTCCTGGGCTACAAGATCGATGGCACAGGCATCCACCCCACGGAAAGTAAGGTTAGGGCTATCAGGAATGCGCCTACCCCAAAATCCAAAGCAGAACTCCAAGCCTTCCTTGGACTGCTAAATTTCTATTCAATGTTCTTAAAGGACAAGGCCACCATGGCCGACCCACTTCACAAACTTTTGGGAAAGAACACACCGTAGGTTTGGGGAAAACCTGAGTCTGCCGTGTTCAAAGCTGTAAAGAGACTGCTAGCGGAAGACAGTTTACTTATACAGTATAACGCTAAATTGCCACTCGTCTTAGTTTGTGACGCTTCTCCGTTTGGAGTTGGCGCCGTTTTGGGCCATAGACTGCCAAATGGCCTAGAGGCGCCCATAGCATACTACTCCCGCACTCTGTCTAGCGCTGAACGGAATTATAGCCAGCTAGACAGAGAGGCATTGGCCGCAATTGCGGGAGTGAAGAAATTCCACGAATATCTCTATGGCAGGACATTCGAATTGGTTACTGACCATCGGCCGCTGCTAGGACTATTGGCCGGAGACAAGCCCACCCCCGCTGCTCTCTCTCCACGTATGACTAGATGGACTATTTTTCTGTCTGCATATTCCTACAAACTGGTTCACCGCCCTGGGCTAGCCCTGGGCCATGCAGACGCACTCAGCCGTTGCCCCCTGCCCGAGCTGCTGAACAACCTGACACCGGAGGCCCCTGTCCTTTTGCTGGATGCTCTGACTCTGGGTCCCATTTCCTCTAGGGAAGTAGCCAGGGCCTCCGCAAGAGACTCTGTTATACGTACTGTCTGTGGTTGGGTATTGAAGGGGTGGCCACCCAAGGTGGACGGAGGGGAGTTTCAAATGTTTGTCAATAAGCGTAATGAATTGTTCATGCAGGGGGGATGTTTACTGTGGGGTGATAGAGTTGTCGTGCCCTCCAAGCTGCGCACCAGGGTTCTGGAGTTACTTCACGAGGGGCACCCGGGCATAGTTAGGATGAAGAGCCTAGCTAGGGGCTACGTCTGGTGGCCCAATATGGACCAGGACATCTCTCAGTGGGTAGGGACATGCACGCCCTGCCAGCAATCTCGCCCCGATCCCCCGGTTGCCCCAATCTGAGAGTGGGAAAAGCCAAAAGGGCTGTGGGGGAGGATTCACATCGACTTCGCAGGCCCATTCCATGGTCAAACATTTTTTATAGTAGTCGATGCATACTCTAAGTGGCTCGAGATCATTCTCATGTCTTCGACCACATCCGAAGCGGTTATCAGGGCCCTTCGGACGTTATTTGTCACACACAGCCTTCCGAATACTCTGGTATCCGACAACGGGCCTCAGTTTACGGCCACCCAGTTCGAGGGTTACCTGGCCGAGCTGGGCATTCGCCATGCCCTCTTGGCCCCTTTCCACCCGGCTTCGAATGGCCTGGTTGAAAGTTTCGTGAGGACGGCCAAGGAAGCCCTGTCCAGGCTAGATAATGGTGACTGGCAAGCCAGGATAGATCAATTTTTAGCAGTTCAGCATGCCTCACCATGCACAGCTACAGGGAGAAGCCCTGCAGAGCTACTTATGGGAGAAAACTTCGGTGCATCTTAGACAGGCTCCACCCGAACTACTCCCACGATAGTTTTAAGGGTGAAGTCACGGGACTGAGACAATTCCAAGTTGGGGACTTAGTCTACGCCCGAAACTATGCAAACGGCCCACTATGGGTTGCAGGAACAATTACTGGGGTAACTGGACCAAAGTCCTACACTGTAGATGTCGGGGTTGACAAAATTTGGAAACGCCACATAGACCAGCTCAGGAGAAGGGTAATTAGCGAGGTCAAGCACAACTCAGAAGTCACAGACCCTAACCACGACAACTTCTCTAAAACAGCTAACTCAAACCCGTTGCCGAGGGAATACTTATCTGAGAAACCTTGGGTCCAGCGCTGCCCCAGCGAGCTGACACTCCCAACTGGGGATAGCCACACCCCGGATCAAATCCAGGAGGTTCCATTGGTGGAGCCGGGAGAGACAGAGGGTCCCTCCGACCGGCTCGACGCCTTACCAAAGACTGATCTGCGCAGGTCAGCCTGGACGAGAACACGCCCAAAGCACCTGCGAGATTTTGTTTGTACATATGTAAATATTTGAGTGCAAGTGCCTTTTGGGAGGGGAGGGCTGTTGTGTTCTGTTACATTTTGGCGGGAATTTTGAATAAGGGAATAATTCCTGATTGGCTGACAGTCCCTCCAGAACTGTATATAAGGAGGGCTGCAGCCTCAGTTCTTTGCTGAAGTCTCACTGTAAATAAAAGAGCTGTTGTTACTTGCCTGCTTGTGCATTCGTTAATTCCCAAGCCACCACACTCCAGATCGCAGGGACCAGTTTCATCTTCGCCAGAGCTCTGATGAGGCTGAGCCTGGAGCAGCTGGGGTTTGGCTCTTCCCACTTCCCCCTCCCCCCCTTTTTTACTGGTTGTTCTGGCTGAAAGGAAGTACTGGGCATGCCCACTAACCTCCTCGTTTACAGACTGACACCCGGCCTTTCTTAGGGGAGAATCTTTGCAGCTCAGGTGGAACTGCGGGCTCCTTGGTGCTCTCTGAGCTGGGAAGTTTTCTTGCAGATGTTTCCTGACCCAACTAGGGAGCAACATCAGTGCTAGGAGGAGGGGGAAGAAGGGGGAGGAGGAGGACAGGGGTCGGTGCTCTCTGAGTTGGGTGGATTTCCTGCCGACGTCTCATGAACCAACTAGGGAACATCATCAGTGCTAGAAGGGAGGAGAGCAGGGATGAAATGCTCCCGGTTCAGAGCGGTAGCGACGGCAGCTGGTGGTTTGGAGAACTGGTAGCAAAAATCCCTGGGCCCCCCTCCCCCTATGCCCAGCTGAGCCGCAGGATCATTAGAGCTTCTTTTTTTCTTTACTTTTAAAAGCATTTTTTCTACAACCTCTTCCGATGAAAAAATGCTTTTAAAAGTAAAAAAAAAGCCTCTGATGATCATGTGGCTCAGCTGGGATCCTCAGAGGCTTTTCAAAGCATTTTTTTCTGCAACCTCTTCGCTGAAGAGGTGGTAAAAAAAATGCTTTGGAAAGTCCCTGACGATCCCAGCTGAGTTGCCTGATTGGCAGAGAGGCTTTTCAAAGCATTAGAAAAAATGCTTTGAAAAGTTAAAAAAAAAAAGTTGGCCATGCCCATCCAGTCACGTTACCCACCACCACCACCAAGCCACGTCCACGCAACTGGTAGTAACAGATTTTACATTTCACCCCTGGAGAAGAATATGCAGGAGAGGACGAAGAGGAGGAGGAGGAGGAGATTTTCTTGCAGACGTCTCGTGACCCAACTGGGGAACATTATCAGTGCTAGAAGGAATTTAGAATCCAATTGTGCTGGAAGGGACCTTGACAGACTTTTAGTGCTCAAGCAGGGGGCCCTAAACCACTTCAGGTAGAGAGCTGTCCAGTCTCTTCTTAACAACCTCCAGTGACGGAGCTCCCAGAGCTTCTGTTCCGCTGGTTAATCGTTTTCACTGTTGCTTCTCTCCGTGATGAGTTTCCATCCATGGTTTTTTGTCCTTCCTTCAGGTGCTTCGGAATATAGATGGGCCCTCCTGTTCTTTGGGGGCAGATCCTCAAACTACTGGAAGGCTGCTATCATGTCCCCCCGTAGTCCTTCTCTTCTCTGAACTGGCCCAACCCAAATCCTGCAACTGTTCTTCATATGTTTTAGTCTCCTGGCCTTCAACATATATGTTGAACAACAAGATATGGCGGGAGCAGGACACCATATCATGTGTTGGGGGCACGCACTCGCTACTTGAGAGCGATTGCTCGCCCCGGTCCCCAAAGCTCCGCTCGGACACTAGGTGGCACAGACACTCAGGACCTGGGCCTCCGGCTGATGCTGTGCAATGCCAGGTCCGTGGTAAATAAGATCATCTATGATCTTATACAGGAGGGGGGAGCGGACCTGGCAGGTATTACTGAGACCTGGTTGGGGCCAGAGGGAGGGGTCCCTCTGGTTGAGATGTGCCCACCAGGCTTCAGAGCATTCCATCAGCCAAGGGCCCAGGGGAGGGGCGGGGGGGTGGCGGTTATTATTAACGAAGATCTAGGTCCGAGGGAGACCACTGTGCCACAGATTGCCGGACGTGAGTCCCTTCTTATGAGATGGGGTCATGGGGTTCAGTTGGGCTTGCTGCTTACGTACCTGGCTCCCTGCCATGTGGCAACAGCCCTGCCCAAACTACTCGACGTGATAGCCACGGTGGCAGTGGATACACCCAGGCTTATGGTCATGGGTGATTTCAACTTGCCTTCCGTTGGTGAAACGTCTGAGGTGGCTCGGGAGTTCATGGCTTCCATGACGGCCATGGACCTGACCCAATTAGTTCATGGCCCCACTCATAGGGGGGGCCCACACTCTGGACATGATTTTTGTCTCTGGCCAGTGGTTGAGTGATCTGGTTATAGGGGATATAGACATAGAACCCTTGTCATGGTCTGATCACTCGCTCCTTCGCCTGGATCTCTGAACCGCTACACCCCGCCTCAGGGAGGCGGAACCAACCAGATGGGTCTGCCCCAGGCGCCTGATGGATCCTGATAGGTTCCAGATGGAGCTTGGGCCATTTCCTGAGGATCTGGCACACGACTCGGCCGAGGACCTAGTAGCTGCCTGGAATCAGGCGGCTGGTGGAGCCTTGGATCGAGTCGTGCCTCTGCGGCCTCTGACCCGGTGAGGATCTTGAGTAGCTCCCTGGTTTACTGAGGAGCTGAGAGAGATGAAGCGCCGGAAAAGACACCTGGAGAGTGGTTGGAGGACCAGTCTCGCTGAATCTGATCGAACACTGGTAAGGTCGCATATTAAGACCTACCTAGTGGCGATTGTTAGAGATAAATGCCTTACCTGTCCCAGAGCTATGCCAGGCCCTGGGGAGGCGGGGGTTAACCAAGGCATACATATCACCCAGCTACCCCCCTAGCCACACCTTACCAGTAACTCTGCCCTCTGGGTATAAAAGGTTGTCCCACGCTGGTACATGTGCTCAGCCTGATGTTACCTGTGAAGAGAATACATGTGTTAACCAATAAAAGGTTCATTTGATCAACGTCTTCAGTCTCATGTCTATTATTGGGTCAGATCCTCGGACCTCTAACAGCGATAAAGGTGGCAAAGTTTAACTACTTTTCCGCTTCTATTGCGTCATCAGGGAATCGTCCAGCCGCCCTGTTCAGGGTGATCTGCTCGCTGCTCCATCCAGGAATGCGGGAGGATCCCTTGGAAGGCAGGGTGGAGGATTTTGGACAATACCTGTATGACAAAATCGCTCAGATTCGGGGGGATTTGGACTCTGACTGGGTAGATCTGGGCAGGGTGACGAGGAACAGTCTTGAGAATGTTACCTGGGTAGAGTTTGACTCTGTGACTCCTGATGATGTGGACAGGATGTTGGGGAGACTTAGTGCGGCCACATGTTTATTGGACCCGTGTCCCTCCTGGCTGGTACTGGCCTCCCGGGAGGTTACACGAGGCTGGCTCCAGGGTATTATTAACGCTTCTTTGAGTGAGGGTCACTTCCCTGCCGCCTTGAAAGAGGCGGTGGTGAGGCCTCTCCTCAAGAAGCCTTCCCTGGACCCGGCAGTATTAGCAAATTATCGTCCTGTCTCCAACCTCCGCTTTATTGCGAAGGTTGTTGAGAGTGTGGTTGTGCGACAGTTCCCACAATTCCTGGAGGAAACATCTTATCTGGATCCATTCCAGTCGGGTTTCAGGTCTGGGCACAGCACGGAGATGGCATTGGTCGCGTTGGTTGATGATCTCTGGAGGGCTCGGGACAGGGGATGTTCCTCTGTCCTAGCCCTATTAGACCTCTCAGCGGCTTTTGATACCATTGACCATGGTATCATGCTGCACCGGCTGGAAGAGTTGGGGATGGGGGGCACCGTATTATGGTGGTTCTCTTCCTTTCTCTCTGACCGGTCACAGTTTGTGTTGACAGGAGGGCAGAAGTCGACCTCGAGGACTCTCATTTGTGGAGTGCCTCAGGAGTCGGTCCTCTCGCCCCTTCTGTTCAACATTTATGTGAAGCCGCTGGGTGAGATCATCCGTGGCTTTGGGGTGAGATACCATCAATACGCTGATGACACCCAGCTGTACATATCCACCCCAGGCCACCCCAATGATGCCCTCGAAGTGATGTCCCAGTGCCTGGAAGCCGTGCGGATCTGGATGGGGAGAAACAGGATCAAGCTCAACCCATCCAAGACGGAATGGCTGTGGCTCCCGGCATCCCGATATAGTCAGTTGACTTCATCACTGACTATCGGGGGCGAGTCTTTGGCCCCTGCGGAAAGGGCCCGCAATCTGGGAGTCCTCCTGGATAGGCAGCTGTCTTTGGAGGAACATCTGATGGCTGTAGCCAGGGGGACCTTTTGTCAGGTTCGCCTGATTCACCAGCTGCGGCCCTTTCTTGATCGGGATTCCCTGTGCACAATCACTCACGCCCTCGTCACCTCTCGCCTAGACTACTGTAATGCTCTCTACATGGGGCTCCCCTTGAAGAGCACCCGGAGGCTTCAACTGGTCCAGAACGCAGCTGCGCGGGTAGTGACGGGAGCAGCATGGCGCTCCCACATAACACCGCTCCTGCGCGAGCTGCACTGGCTTCCAGTGGTCTTCCGGGTGCGCTTCAAGGTGTTGGTGATTACCTTTAAAGCGCTCCATGGCATAGGGCCTAGTTATCTCCGAGACCGCCTGCTGTCACCGATGACCTCCCATCGACCCGTGTGCTCCCACAGAGGGGGCCTCCTCAGGGTGCCATCAGCCAAAGAATGTAGGCTGGTGACCCCCAGGGGGACAGCCTTCTCTGTGGAGGCACCCACCCTCTGGAACCAGTTGCCCCCGGAGATTAGGGGAATTCATGACCTCAATGCCTTCCGCCATGCCCTTAAAACATATTTTTTCCAACAAGCCAGGCTGGCTTAGGAAGAAATTTTAAATTTTAAATTTTAATTGGTTTGTTAGTTTTAATTCTGGAGCCAAATTTATATATATTTTAATTGTTTTAATATTTGTATTTTATGTTTTTATTTCTGGCTGTACACCGCCCTGAGTCCTCAGGGAGAAGGGCAGTATATAAATTGGAAATAAACTAAACAGCACTTAGCACTTAGACGTATATACTGCTTCGTAGTGCTTTACAGCCCTCTCTAAGTGGCTTACAGAGTCAGCACATTGCCCCAGGGGTGAAATTCCATTTTTTTACTCCTGGTTCTGTGGGCATGGCTTGGTGGGCATGGTGTGGCTTGGTCGGCGTGGCAGGGGAAGGACTGCAAAATCCCCATTCCCACCCCACTCCGGGGCCAGCCAGAGGTGGTATTTGCCGGTTCTCAGAACTATTCAAAATTTCCACTACCAAAGAGGAGGGCTAGCACTTCCGGAATGGGAATTATATCACCAGGAAGCTGGCCTAGTATGGATCAAAGAATGGATTGAACTGAGCAATAATAGGATATTAGCCATCGAAGGCCATGACTTGCAGGTGGGCTGGCACTCCTTGCTATGGGAAGAGAAATATAAGTCCCACACATACTTCAAAAGACATACACTTAGACAGGCCTTGCTGCAAACATGGTTAAAAATTAAAAGACAACAATATACAACAATTCCACTATGGCTTTCACCCACTGAAACCTTAAAACATCCAAATTTGACAGACTCTAGCAATATAATAAGATATAAAGAATTAATGGACCACCAAGGAAAGTTAAAAACTAAACAGCAATTAGAAGCTGATTTAAACAAGGAGATCGATTGGTGGACTTTCTCACAGCTACAATCGAAACACAAAGAATACACAAAAAAATATCAAATAAGTAAGGAGAAACAAGAACTAGATATTATCTTATTAGATACTGGGGAGAAACTAATTAGCAAAATTTATAAATTTTTGTTAAGATACAAGATGGAGGAGGAAGTAGTAAAACATACAATGATTAAGTGGATGCAGAATTTCAAGTACTCAATAGAGTTGGACAAGTGGGAAGATCTCTGGCAGATGAATGCAAAAACAACGCTAGTGGTGGCTTACAAGGAAAACCAGTTAAAGATGTTCTATAGATGGCACATCTCACCAACAAGGCTGGCCAAAATAAATCCGAAAAACAGCTCGACTTGCTGGAAATGTAAGGAATCGCAAGGCACTTTCTACCATTTATGGTGGACTTGTCCAGCGGCAAAAAAATTCTGGGCGATCATTAAAAACTGGGTAGAACAAATTACCAAACTACGAATATACAAGAAACCTGAAACCTTCCTATTAGGAATTTTTACAAAAACTTACCCCAAGGAAATAAAATATTTGCTAATACATATACTAACAGTGGCCAGGATAACATATGCTAGTAACTGGAAGATGGAGAAAATCCCTTCAAAAGAAGATATTATAGATAAGATAACACAATGTGCTGAGATGGAAGGGTTAACAAAGGAATTAAAAGAAAAAGAAGACACTGAATTTTACAAAGTTTGGGATAAATGGTACCATTGGCGCAAGGCTGCCACAAAAAAAAGAGATAAATCAGACAGAATAAAAGATAGCGGTGCTTGTCCCACCCCTACATAGGTAGTAAAATCTTTTGAGAAGTGGAGAAAGAGTTTGGGAATAATAGACCTAGAGAGCAGAATATAGAAAGGGTTAACTTAATAAAAGAGAACTAGTGAGTTAAGATTTACGGGAATATGAACAATTGTGTAAATAGACACAAAGGGACAGAACAGATACTTTAAATAATTGAATATATATAATTGTTTTAATGTATTTTGTTTTGTTATATATGTTTTGTGTGTGTGTGTTTTTTTTACTTGTGAATAAAGTTTACAAATTTTTATAAAAAAACAACAACAAAATTTCCACTACCAGTTCTCCAGAACCTGTCAGATTTCACCCCTGCATTGCCCCCAACAATCTGGGTCCTCATTTTACCCACCTTGGAAGGATAGAAGGCTGAGTCAACCTTGAGCCGGTGAGAGCCGATTTTCCAAAGCGCCAGCTACTCCCCCACGATTGCTCTCATCTGCAAATTTGAGGAGTTCCCCCTCTTTCCCAGTTCAGGATCTCTTCAAGAGCAATTGAAGTCAGAGGCCTGCCCCCCCCCCAACCCCATCCCTCTTAGAGATGGGACAGGGACAGGGGGCCTGGGACCCTCCCTCCCCTCTGGCCAGATGCCAATCAGTAAAACTGAGGAAGAGATAAGAGGTGGAAAGGTTGGCCTGCACCCAGGTTGAACCCGTTTATACCTGGCATCCATCACGTGCTCACCTGCTCCCAGAGCTCTTCTAAGGCTGGCGGGGCTGGCGGACAAGGACCTGGACCCTGGGACCCCTCCCTCCCTCCCTCCCTCCCCCCCTGCTGGCCACACGCCCATCAGTTTTGGAGAAATCACGAGGTTCCTCTTTGAGAAGAACCGAAAGTGAAACTGAAGAACAGGTAACAGGTGGAAAGGTTGGCCTGTCCCTGCTTCACCCCGACTGAGCAAGACAAGGTCCCAGATGCACCTGCATTTTATGGCCTTCTTTGTAGCTGGATCCAGGAAGTGCTCACCTGCTTAGGAAGGTGCACCTTTCCAAGCCTTTCGGGTCTTCTTCTAGGGCTGGGGGGCTGCTTGGAACCCCCATTCCCACTTTCTCTGCCGGGCTTTCCAGGGAAAGAGAAAGACCAGAAAACCGGAAGGTAGCCCCGCCCCCTTTCCCATGATTGGGGGCCCCTCAGTTCCCCTGGGGTTGAGCTTGAAGGCAGCCGTGAGGGAGGGGGGGAATTGGGCTCTGGAACTTCAGAGACTGGGGTCTCCAAGGCACTTATTTGCATCCTCTCCCCTAGTTCTTAGGAAATGGTTTTTCAAAGCTCTGTTCCCCATCTTCTCAGCAGCCCTGCACGGCTGTGCCCCATGGCTTGGGGAATTCGTCCCTGGGAAGGAAAGCGAGGCGTGGAGGGGCTGAGGGGTTTTCAGACCCACCGGAGAGGTTGGGTCCAATGCAGGGTTCTTGAGGAGGACGTGGGGGGCAGAAGCGCCCCCTCCTGCAGCCATGCATTCATCGCTGCTGGGCCCACCTGCAGGTCCCTGTCCTGGAGGCTTTGACCAACCAGGAGGGTCTATTCAGCACGGACTTCTGCAGCCCCCAAGGGGCCTGTCCACTTCCTCAGGTCCCCAGACAATCTGGCGAGTCCCTTCCCTGGGCATCCCCAATGGGCCTGCTCCACCCTTGGATTCAAACTGAGAATGGATCCAAGGGATTGTGTCCGTCAGATGTTCCACAAATTCTGCCCGTACAATAAGACCAGAGAAAGGGTGGTAGGCCGGTGGTCATCCTGCTGGCCAGGACTTTCCAGGCTGCCTCGGAGGCCCAGCCCAGGATGGCAGATTGAAGTCCCCCATCAGAACCACAACACCCCCCCAGCCCCAAGATGGCTTCCAGCAGCTCAGGCTGGGATGGGACCACTTGCCACAGGCAAACTCGCCGTGGGACAGTTCCACGCAGGATAACTCCATGCGATAAATGTTATCCACCACTCTTTCTTTGACATTATTTCCATTGACAGAAATGCAGTGGAAACGGCAACTTGTCCCAATGAAGTTGACTCCATGGCCAACTTTCTGCGGGAAGTTGGCCACGGTGAAATGGCCACGGTGAGTGGGCTGAGGCAAGATGGCCATGGCGAGTTGTCCCAGACCCGCTCAGGCAGGGCAGTTGCTCCGCACCGGGGAGGCTGGTACGGCCGCAACTCTCCCAACAGATCCCCCCAAGCCCAGTTTTAGGAACACCTGGACACTGGAGCAGCAACGACCCTCAGGGCCAACAGGGATTCCTGGATAAGAAGGAGGACCCAGGCAGGCACCTTCCCTGGCTTGTCTCTCGCTCAGAGAGGAGAACACCAAATGCTCCAAACAGACTCAAAGGTGAGCCCTCTGCTCCCGTCCTAGGGGCCTCTCCTCTATCACCTGGGGGGAGGGGCTGG
Source organism: Ptyas mucosa (assembly GCA_012654045.1). Classification (NCBI taxonomy): domain Eukaryota; kingdom Metazoa; phylum Chordata; class Lepidosauria; order Squamata; family Colubridae; genus Ptyas; species Ptyas mucosa. Next base: position 54,921 of record WNWU01000262.1, read on the forward strand.
GCCCTTGTGTCCCCCTGCAGCCACTCCCTCTCTATTCCCATAGAGGTCACTTTTCCTAGACCTCCCCAGTGTTCTTCCTCGCCTTCTAGATCACATCCCCACCCTTGGACCTGGCATCTGGCCTCAGCTCCTTCTCCCGCCTACCCTCACCCCAAGATTTGCTGTGATTGGTGAAATGAAGGTGGAAGCACGTGCCTGGCCGGGCATGGCCATCAACCCTGCCCTGTCTCTCCATCCCACTTTCCAGCTCACTGCTTCTCTCCCCGTGGACACCAGCTCCAGTTTGCTTCCTGGGGGCAGCCAGTCCCCGGCTGACCCTCCAACCCTGCCTCCACTGTCACCTCCTCTCATCAGAGGGGCAGCTGGAGATTTCAGTTCAGCTCCTCTCCATTCCACTGTCAGACCTGTCCCAGTCCAAGCCCTTAGGAAAGAAAGACCCTAAACTCCCTTTGGTTGAAGTGATGGGTTCTTTTACTAGAAGATGCTGGCTGCAGTAAAGTCAGGCTTGGTTTCCCGTGATACCGAAAGTTTCCTCACACTGCAGCCCTCCCCTCATGACCGTTCCGTCTTCAGCCAATGAGAGTCCGCCTAGGTGTTTTGAGAATGCAGAGACATTAATGGTCATTCACATTCTTTCTTGGGGTGCGGGGCCTTGGGTGCTGACACAAACCAGTTCTGAGCTTCCGGGGTCTTTGTTAAGCTGCCCTCCCAATTCTGCCCTCTGCACTCTTTCCAGAGTCTCAATCTCTTTTTTTGTAATGTGGTGACCAAAATTGGATGCCGAAAGTACCGCTTTATAATATCTTACTTTTCATTATAAAGCAGGACTAATACTTCATGTGATCTTGATTCTGGGCCTCTGTTAATGCAGCCTACGATTGCATTGGGTTTTTCGGCTGCTGCCACACCCTGTTGGCTCATATTTAAGTGATTGTCCATTAGGACTCCAAGGTCCCTCTCACAGTTACTGGCATTAAGCCAGGTTTCCCCTAGCCCAGGGATCTCCAACCTTGGCAACTTTAAGCAGACTTGGGAATTCTAGGAGTTGAAGTCCTCCAGGCTTAAAGTTGCCAACGTCGGAGATCCCTGCCCTAACCTGTATCTACTCCGTTTTGTTTTTCTTGCTTAAGCGTAAAAGCTTACATTTATCTATCTTGGATTTCACGTTGTTGGATAGAGCTCATTGTTCAAGTCTGTCGAGATCCTTTTGGATCCTAAGCTTGTGCTCTGGGCTGTTGGCTATTCCTGTCATCTTAGTGTCATCTGCAGTTTTGATGAGTTCCCCTTCTGTTCCCTCATCTGGGACTGTAAGTCATTTATGAAGATATTGAAGAGTCCTGGGCCTAAGATGGAACCTCAGCAGTCTCCCTACACCCCACCTCCCTAAAAACACACAGCCTCTTTCATTGAGCAAGGAGTAGATTTAATGAGAAGATTTCAGATTGAAACAGAAATGATTTCCCTCGTGAGTCCACATTGGCCCTTGGAAGGTGGCATAGAAGAGTACAGAGGTGGCCTTGCAGGAAATAGGTGGCCGCTCTTGGGAAAGTATGAATTCACCCCATGAAAACAGGAAGAGGTGAGCAAGAACCTCAAGGCTGCCCTCTCTTGATCCTCTTTGGTGCCCGCGGGAGCGAAGGGGAGACATTTTCAAGATTCTGCTGCTGTCATTTATATCAATAAACCGAAGCTCTAATATTTCTTGTGTCGGTGGTTTCCTGGCCTGGCCTACCTCAAAGGGCTGAGAGGTGGGAAGCCCAAAAGAGAGTGTCCCTCTGAAGGGATGTGGGTCCAGGCCTGGTAGAGAATTAGGCTGGGGAGACAATTGATACTGGGGGGAGCAGGATCTTCCCATTGAAGAAAGTCCTGTCATCCAAGGGGAGAAATCAGGTTCCTGGAAGAAGGAATTGGCTCAGGGAGACTCAGCCACGAATCTCTGGTTCTTTAGAGGTCAAATGAAGAGGTCTGGACTGGAACTCAGAGCAGAAGGGGGGAAACGCAGGACTGTGGCCTTTGGGAGAGCTGCCGCTTTGAAGCAGAGAATCAAGTAGAAGGACTGTTTGGTGTCTGTTAGACAATAGGACACCAGGAGTATTCCTTTTCCTTATACTGCTCTTCATCTTTCTTCATCATCTCTTCTGTGTAACAAGGAGCACCTCTGTTCTTTTCCACCAGCTGATCAATCATGGTCATCAGTTTGGCCACCTGAGCCTCTCGGTCTTCTTCTTTGGCCTTGTTGTTGAAAGCCAGGTAGCGGTTCCCACATTGGGCCATCTGGACCTTAAGCGAAATGTTTGCCGTGGATAGGAAGTCCTCCAGAGTCGTATCCAGGTCCTCTTTGCGGGTGAACAAGGTGACCATGTAATTCTTGGCCTTCAGGCTGAAGATGTCACTGATCAGCTGAGCCACGTCCTTCTCCTCCTGTGAGAAGCGGCCGGGACGCATCACCTGCAGAATGACGTGAGGACCTGGGTTGCAGTAGCCCACACACTTCTTCACTTCGGCAGCAGTTTTCTCTGGGTTGACCTCGGTGTCGAAAAAGCCCGGCGTGTCAACAACCACAATCTTCCTGCCGTTCCACAATATCTCCTCCTTTTGGCAAGTCTTTGTTACTGAATAAGATGACATCCCAAAGTCAAAGAATTTGCCTCCCAGGATGGTGTTTCCCGTGGCGCTTTTCCCGTTGCCGGTTTTGCCCACTAGGACGATCCTCCGTTCGGGCCCTACAAGTGAATGGGGGAGAAGAAAGAAGAAAGGGGACCCAGTCAGCAGCAGCACATGGTCCCAATTGCCTGTCCCAGGACAGCAGCTTCTATCCCAGCCCACTCACCCTCAGCCCCCCCCCCCCCAGGGGCCAAAGTCTTTACCTCGCATGCCTTCAGCCATTTCCAGAAGCTTCACACAGGACAAAACCTCCAGGTTTCTGCATGAAAAGCGAAACAAAATCAGCCAAAGGAGAAGCTGCCTTTTTGCTCAGAGGCTGCCAGGAACTCCTCCTGCCCCCCAGAAGACACAGGGAGGAATTGGAGGGACACTAAAAGAGGGCCACCCCCTCCTCACTGCCCATCCTGGGTAGAGTCATCCTGATCCCTCAGGAAAGGTGGGCATTGATCCCCCAATCCATGGGGGAACTCCCTGACACCCCCAATGCGATGCTATTTCCCAGAGTTCCAGCCTGCCCCAACCAATCAATCAGAATAAAGCTGGAAGGGATCTCGGAGATCATCTAGGCCAACCCCACTGTTAGAGCAGGAGACCCTTACAGAATCATAGAATGAGGGAGCTGGAAGGGACCCTCGGAGGTCATCTAGTCCAATCCCCTTCCTTATACCAAGGGCTGCCCAATCGGAGCTGCCCACCGTCAGCTGTCTCTCCCAGAGGACACGAGCCCCTCGTCCCGCTCTCCCGGCATGTCCCATCAGCCACTGCTGGGTCTCGGGTCTGGCCCAGCCTCCTCCGCGGTTGGCCTCTTCGAGAACTCTGCGTCCCAGTTGCGCCCAGGTAACGGGCGCGCTGGGAGGAGAGATGCGGCCCCGGGAACCGAGGAAGAGGCGGTGGCGCCCGGCTTTAGAGCCCAGCGCTCCGGAGCAGCTGAGCCGGAGCCAGAGAGGCAGAAATGGTGGAAGGTGTCCTGCTCGAGCAGGGGGTTGGACTAGATGATCTCCAAGGTCCCTTCCAACTCTGTGTGTCTAAGTTCTAAGCTCGTCTTCCGAAGTTGCGGGGATGGGGAGGTGGGAGATGGGGTTGACTGGAAAGGGCTTTCCAGAGCGGGGGGAGGGAGGGCACCTGCAGCCCCTTCAGACTGCCGGACCCGAAGCCCTAAAGCTTTCCTGAAATGCAGCCCCCTCCCCTCCCCTCCCTCCCTCCCTCCATCCTGGGCCCTTTCCGCATGACCCTCCTCCTCCTCCTCCTGCCTCCTGCCGAAGGGTGATCGCTGGCGCCCCCTCCCCGTTTTCTAGCCCTGGAGACAAGCGGAGGCGTGGCCGGCCGGCCGGGCAGCCACTCACCTGAGACCCTCCTCCGAGATGCAGCTGATCGGGGGGGAATTCGCCGCCGCCTTTCTGGTTCCACTGAGAGGCTGCGAGTCGCTTCTGCTCCTCCGCGAAGGGCCGCGCAAAAGTCCTCTTTCTCTGGGAGGGGCGGGCGGGGCACTCGGGGTGGGCGGAGTCTCCTTCCTCCTCCCCCCATTAGGGACAGTCCTCCAGCCTTCCTCCCCTCTCCCGGGACTCGTCTTTGGGCAACCCCCGCCGGGAAAAAGGGGATCCCCAGGAGCCTCTCCTTTCTTCAGTTCGGGGACTGTTTTTGAAAAGAATGGGGGGGACCAACTGGAAACCCCCCACCAGACCCCGTGTCTTCCCAGGGAACCTGGTCCTCCCCACGGTCCGGCCTCGGGTTTGTGGGGTGTGGGGTTGAGGGGTACCCCGGACCGTGAACCAGCTCATGGGCAAATGCACTGGGATTGAAATAAAGCCGACAAAGGAGCCTTGAATAAACATATAATTTAATTTAAAATACTTAAAAAGACACTGTGCCTTTAAAAA
>WNWU01000264.1:0-12023 GCA_012654045.1 Ptyas mucosa
GTGGCCACAACTAACCCAAAGTCTTACAGACACTCTCCTAGCCGTGACTGCCACCTGCTCTCCGGGAGTCCAGGAAAATCTCCAGAATTGCCAACTGGGTCTCTGGGACAATGCAACTCCACCCAGAAGGAAGTTGGTTAAAGTTCCCCATCTTGGGGCTCCCAACACCCAAAGCCCTTTGGCCTTTCCAGGGTTCAGCCGAAGCCTCCAATCCCCCATTCAGCCCCTCCCCCACAGCCTCCGGGACCCTCGAGGGGGCAGCCTCAGCATCTCCTGGGTCCCCAGTGGTGGAGATGGAACCTTAGAACATCAGTAGACGGAGGAGGCCTCCAGCCCTGGTGACGGATGGTCTCACCCAGCGGCTTCATGCGGAGGTTATAGAGGGGAGGAGAGAGGACGGAGCCAAATGCCTCTGGGCAGCCCTGAAGGTGATCAACCAAGCTTGCCAAGAGAAAGAAAGAAAGAGAATGAGAAAGAGAGGGAGAGAGGAGAGGAGAGGAGAGGAGAGGAGAGGAGAGGAGAGGAGAGAAGGGAAGGAAGGGAAGGGAAGGGAAGGGAAGAGAAGAGAAGAGAAGAGAAGAGAAGAGAAGATCTTTGTCCCATTTTTCTTTGGTGTTTCAATCACTTTTCAAAAACTTTTATTTGGAGGGAGAAAATTTCTCCTTCCACTTTCCCTTTTCTCCCTTTAGGATCCACAAGATGCAGAAAGAAACAAAAAAATCAGCAGAAGATTTCAGGGGGAAAAGTGGAAAGTGTGATGTGGCTGCAAAACCTCCCAATTTCAGGCAGCCTCAACAGAAAGAGGCATTTTGAAGGAAAGGGCAAAGGAGCCCAATGGGGGGCAGCCATTTGCTCCCCATAACTGCCAGAATCCCCTGAAGGAAATGTTTCTTCCCCCATTGAAGATGGGAGACCCTGAATCTCCCCTTCAGAGCAGGACAGAAGAGTTTTGGGGGATCTCATGATCTCTCGAGGATCCTTCCTGGGGGGGCTTTGGGGGGATTCAGAGGGAGACCCCCCCTCAGACCAGGCTCTGCCTGCACCCAGCTGGCCTCCTTCCCAGCCGCAGGAACCGGCCATTCCTGGGGAAGGAGGTCCCTGTGACTCCCAGAGGGAAGCTTCTGCCCTGGATGAGGGGGGCAGGGAGTGGGGAAGGGATCCAGAGGGGATCTGGGATCTTGATCTCCTCCTTCAGCAAATGCTCCAACTGGCACAACTCTTGGATGGATTAATGGGGGGGGGGGTTAGTCTGGATGAGCCCCCCAAGAGAGTTGACAATAGATCCATTCCAGCCCAGAGTCCTTTGCTAACCATTCTTTTTTTCTGTTGAGGGATTTTCTTATTAACAGTAAATTCTATGATGCTTAAGAAGAACCCATTTTAAAATGGTTCTTTGTAATTCCAACCTGGGATCTGGTCGGGTTTCCATGCAGACAAATAGCAACATTTCAGGTGTGAACTGGTTTTTATTTTCCAGGAAAATCCCATCTGCCTCTTGGGACATTAAAGGCCTTTGTGGAATTGCTGAAAGAAGGCAGAGGCTTTACAAACTGAAAATGGCTTTATTTTTTTTTAACAGGAAATGCAAATTTTGGATGAGAAAAAGACTTTTAGCAAGAAAATGGAAGGATCAGATTTTAAATCAGTGGAAATTCAAATGTTTCATTTTGGTATTTTTCCATGTTTATTTTGAGAGCCCATCCCAAACCTCCTTATTTACAATACTGCAGTGTGAAGGTTTTGGGGTTCCAATTTGGCCAGATGGGAGTTGCTGGAGATTTTTTTTTAATTGAAAACAAAACAGCAAATATTTTCACCCCCCAGTATATCCCCCACCCCTTCCCACCCCACCCCACTCCCCTACCCCCCTTCCCACCCCCTCCCCGACTTCCCAGAGCAAAATACAGGGTTTTGCGACTAACAATCATAAGCTATCATAAATTTGGATACATACAGGCTAATTTTTTTGGATCTAAATGCCACCTGTAAAACATCTTATAGAAATTCTCTCTAAGATTTTGACCTTGTGTAAATCTTACATTTCTAACCCATATCTTTCCCCACGTTTCCATAGTTATTACCGTATATACTCGCGTATAAGCCGAGTTTTTCAGCCCGTTTTTCAGGCTGAAAAACGCCCCCTCGGCTTATACGCGGGTCCCGGAAAAAATGACTTTTTCCCTGCAACCGTTTTGGCTCCCGCAGTTGCAGGGACGCTTGCTAAAGCCAAAATGGGGTGTTGTTTGGGGTGCGGCGCCCCTCCCCCATGCCCCTTTTTGGCTGTAGGGGTCAGGGAGGCTTGCGCTGGCAGCGCCTTCTGCTCCTCTTTTGCCCCTCAGCGGCTCCCAGCAACTGAGCAGAGAGGCGGCCGGTGCCTAAGGAACGGAAGCCAAAGCACCGCCGCGGCATGTTGCTGGGAGTTTCTGGGAGCCGCTGAGGGGCAAAAGAGGAGCAGAAGGCGCTGCTGGCGAGCGAGCGAGCAAGCAGCCAGCCATGCCGGGGGCGCTTTGGCCGCCCGCCCGCCACGGCTGGAGTGCGCCACTCACCAAATTTGGCCTCGGTCGCAGCCGCGGCTCCGGCTCCAGTGCTCAAGAGGGGTCAGTGCCGGGCGACGAAGAAGAGCAGAAGCAGAAAAAGGGGCGAGAAAAAAGTTTGCCAAAGTTTCTTTTTCAGCAAACGCTTCCCCTCTCGCTGCCCCCGCCTGCTGCCTTCTCTTGTTTTGGTCAGGGGACCAGGCGAGAAAGAACAGGGCGAGAAAAAAGGGTGACTTTGGATGTTGCTGGGAGTTGCTCTGAGCGCGGAGGGGAAGCGTTCGCTGAAAAAGAATGGGGTGAGAAAAACGTTTCCCAAAGTTTTAACAGGCAAGAAAGCTGAGAAAGGGCGAGAGCCTCCGCTGGAAGAGCAAGGGAGATGCTAACTCCGCGCTTGGAGCAACTCCCAACAACTCCCAGCAACATCCAAAGTCACCCTTTTTTCTCGCCCCGTTCTTTCTTGCCCGGTCTCCTGACCGAAACAAGAGAAGGCAGCGGGTGGGGGCAGCGAGAAGGGAAGCATTTGCTGAAAAAGAAACTTGGGAAACGTTTTTCTCACCCCATTCTTTTTCACATTTACATGCCACCCCAGCCTCAGCGCCGGGCTCTGGTGCCCGAGTGATCACGCAGGCTCAGCTGGGAAGGAGCCCCGTGACGCGCAGTGCCAGCCCTGCCGAAGGCTCACCTAGATCGGGGAGGCGCCGTGACAGGGGAGGTAGTCGCAACAGCAACCACGCCACCATGACGGGGCTGAACTGAAGCGGTGGCGAGGGAGGAGGGAGAGCGCTCTGCATACCCTCCTCCAGCCCATCCCTGGTGGAGCTTATATGTGAGTATATACGGTACTTCTCCTATATTTTGTGACCATTTTATCATGCAATCCTTAACTAAATCTGTTTCTGAGTCTATTTCCACTAAGGCATTATACAACCTCTTTATGTGCATTTGGCTCTTATCTCTTATTTGTTTAATCAGATTCTCCTCCTGTTGCAAGATTCCAACTTTTTGATCTTCTCTCCATCTGGCCTGTAATTGACCATACTGGAACCATGTTTTAACTACTCTTTCTTCTTTTAATTGTTGAATAGGTTTTAATTGAAATCTAATTCCTTCCTTGTACAAAAGTTCCTTATATGTCGTCTCATCTTGTTTTTGCTCTACACTTATATTCTCTATCGTGTGTCTGGGTACTGTCCAAATTGGTAATTTATCATTTAATTTATATTGATATTTTTTCCACACATGCAATAAAGCATTCCTTAATATATGACTTTTAAAAATACTATCTACTTTTTTATCATACACTAAATAAGCATGCCAGCCATAGACAAGACCATATCCCTCTATGTTTAATATCCTTTCATCTGTTAAATTTACCCAGTCACTAACTGCCTAGAGAGCTGCTGCATCATAGTACAATCCTAGATTAGGCATTTTAAGACCTCCTCTTTCTCGAAAGTCTTGCATTATTTTCTGCTTTACTCATGGCTTCTTTCCTGCCCACACAAAGTTACTTATACCCTTTTGCCATTCCTTCAAATTCTTATCTTTTTTAAGTATAGGTATCATCTGAAAAAGAAATAAGAACCTTGGTAAAACATTCATCTTTGCTGCAGCTATCCTTCCCAGCAAAGATAATTGTATTTTTTTCCAACTTTCCATCTCTATCTGTATTTTTTGCCACAATGATTCATAGTTGTGCTGATATAATTTCATATTCGTATTTAGGATATTAACCCCTAGATACTTGACTTTCTTTATTACTTCAAATCCTGTTTCCCTTTCCATCTCATCCTTTTGATTTCTAGACATATTTTTAGCTATTATCTTTGTTTTGGCTGCGTTTATTTTAAAACCAGACATTTGACCATATACCTTGATTATGTCCATCAAAGCCATAACTGATTGCACTGGTTGGGCTAAAGTAACAACCAGGTCATCTGCAAATGCCCGTAATTTATACTCATACTGTCTAATTTTGATTCCCGTTATCTTATCTGCCTCCCGTATTTTACTCAACAATATTTCCTGTGGCAAAATAAATAACAATGGAGACAAAGGGCAACCTTGCCTTGTACCTTTTTCTATTTTAAAATTATCAGTTAAGCCTCCATTAATAATTATTTGCGCTGTTTGTCTCTGATATATTGCCTTAATAGATTGTGTACAATATTCTCCAAATTGCATCCTTTCCATTAATTTCAATAAAAATTGCCAATTCAAACGATCAAACGCTTTCTCTGCGTCAAGAAATATTAGCACTGCAGGGACCTGGTTGTTCCTCCCCAAATATTCTAATATATTAACAATATGTCTTACATTACTTTTCATTTGTCTGCCAGTTATAAAACCTGTTTGGTCATGATGTATCATTTGTTGCATAACAATCATTAATCTATTTGCTAACACTTTAGCGAAAATCTTGTAATCAGTATTTAAAAGTGAGATAGGTCTATAATTTTTTGGGTCTGTATGATCTTGACCTTCTTTTGGAATTAAGGAAATAAAAGCCGTCTTCCAAGATGGGGAATAAGAGCCTTGGATAGTACAGTGGTCTAAAGCACCCTGTTATTAACATCAGCTGTCTGCAATTATTGCAGGTTCGAATCTCACCAAGGCTCAAGGTTGACTCAGTCTTCCATCCTTTCTAAGGTAGGTAAATTGAGGACCCAGTTTGTGGGGGCAATAAGCTGACTTTGTATAAATATACAAAAGTATGAAGGCTATTGCTTAGTGCATTGTAAGCCGCCCTGAGTCTCCGGAGAAGGGCGGCATATAAATCAAATTTTAAAAAAAAATGGGGGTATCCTGCCTCCCTGTTGTATATTGTTAAATAATTCCTTCAATGGTTCAACCATTTCCTCCTGTAAGTTTTTATAATAAACAGCTGTCAACCCATCCATCCCAGGAGCTTTACCAACTTTCAGTTGTTTAATTGCAGACAAAATCTCCTCTGAAGTTATCAACTGATTTAGACTATCCCTCTGTTCTTGTGTTATTGTATGAATATTCTCTCTCTGTAAATATCTATCTATATCCACATCCTTAATATTATCAGCAGTATACAGTCTTGAATAAAACTCTAAAAAGGATTTCTTAATCAACTCCTGCTGATACACCTCTTTCCCTTTATATTTTATTTTCTCTATAATCCTCGAGTTCTGTTTTTTCCGTAACTGATAGGCAAACCACCTTCCAGGTTTATTAGCATTACAAAAAGTATTATGTTTAGCATATTGTAAGTTAATCGCTACTTGATCTGCTATCAACATATTAAATTGCCCTTTCAGTAAATTAATTACCTCTTTAATTTTTTTATCTGTTGGATTCAATATTAAAGCTTGTTCTTGTTTCTTTATTTCTTCCTCTAATACTTTTCTTTTCTCCCCTTGCTTTTTTCTAAATTTATTATTCAAATATATCAAAGTACCTCGCATATATGCTTTACTCGCATCCCAAACCATTTCCATAGGGGTACCCTTTTGCATGTTAAGAGCAAAAAATTCTTTCATAGATCTCTTACATTCTTTTACATTTTCCTCATAGCTAAACAAATTTTCATTTAACCTCCAAGACCTCTTGGGACCCTTTCCGTACTCCAATTCCGCCCAAACTGGACTATGATCTGTTAATATTCTTGAGCAAATCTTCGTATTCTTCACCCTAGGAGAAAGATCATTGGTAGTTAGAATAAAATCAATCCTTGAAAAGGATTGATGTCTGTCTGAAAAAAAAGTAAAGTCTTTTTCTGTTGAATTTCTTTCACGCCAAATATCTTTCAACTCCCAATCTTCCATCATCTCAAAAAAAGATTTTGGCAATCTTGCTCTCGTTAAAGGGTTTTGTTTAGGTCCTTTCTTGTCTTTTTTAACATCTAAAACTCCGTTCCAATCCCCAAGTAAAATACATGTTTTATAATTCCATTGTATCAACTTAAGAATGTAAAAGTCTGTAAAAGCCTTCCTATTGTTGATTCGGTGCATAAACCCCAATTAAAAGTAATTTTTCTCCTTTTACTATAAGTTCAATTGCCAGAAATCTTCCTTGGTCATCTGCTTCAATTAATTTTGCAATTAAGTCCTTCTTCAAATATATAACTATACCATTTTTCTTCTCTGATGCAGCTGCAACATACTGTACACCCAATCTTGTATTTATTAAGTATTTTTGATCTTGTATTCTAATATGAGTCTCTTGTAAACAAATCATTTTTTGTTTCATTTTTAAATTGTTTCAAATATTGAAATATTTTCCTCCTTTTCTGTGATGAATTCAAACCGTTAACATTCCAGGTTAGGAACCTAGTTCCCATCCTTAAATCTCTGAAGCCTTTGGAGCATTTGCTGATTTTCTTGCTTCATTTGACCTTTAGGTCTGGCTCCTCCCACAGCTTCTGTTTTAGTAGTTTCTCGGGTTGCCATCTGTGATTGTTGCAATCTTAACTCCTCCTTGCGTTTAGCTGTTGCTGCTCTGGTCTGTCTTTGATCCTTTGGTTCGTCGGTTATATCAATTAGCTGTATTTGAAGAAGGTCTTCTTGGCTAGCCAATCCTCCCCCCTGGGCTATTGTCAACAGTTCTTTCTCCTCTTGTCTCTCCCCAGTTACTTGTTTCTTGCCTTTACCAACTGGTGATTTCGGTAGTCCAGCCTTTAGTACATTGGCATAGAAATCTTTTGCTTTCCCTATTGTATTAAGCCTGTATCTTTCTCCTGAATAATTCACCACTATGTCGGCTGGAACTTCCCATCTGTACTGTATCTGGCGATTTCTCAGTTCATCCACCAAAAAGGAATACTCCCTTCTGACTCTTAACATTTTAGGGGGAATTTCCTTCATTGTCATCACTTCGTGGCCTTCAACTTGAAGCTTGTTTTTAAAGGTAGCCTGTAAGTTTTCATTACATAATCGTCTTGTACTAAAGTATATTACAATATCCCTAGGTAAATGCTTCTGTCTGGCCACCCATGAGTTGACTCTATGTATTTTGTCAATCTGCCAGCCAAGGTCAGCCTTCTGTTCCCCCAATGCCTGTGCCAAAGCTTCTACCATCATCTCTTTCAAATTCTCTTGTTTGTTCTCTTTCACCCCTCTTATTCTTAAAGCAAATTCCATGTCTCTGTACTGGATCATAGTTACATCAGCCTCGGCCCTTTCATTTTTTTCCTGGACCACACCCACTTTATTGTCCAAAATTTGATTAGACTCTTTTATATCTTCAATTTTATCATCCAACATTTCTACATGGCCTGCCAAACCTTGAAATGCCATAAGTATAACTTCTCTAATTTCTCTGTTTCGAATTGAAATCTCATCTGAGACTGATTGAACCTTCTCATCAATTGCAACAGAAATCTCCTCTGTAACCAATTGAATCCTCTCATCAATCACAGCAGTGAATTTCTCCTGTGTAACTTTTAGGGCTTCTTGTATCATTTCTATTGTTAAAGGCTGTGGTTCTGTTGGGGGAATGAGAACTTGCAATCTTGGTGTATGGGCTGGAGAACTACCGGCACTGCCAGACCCCTTAGTGGGAACAGTCTTTACAGGTCTTGAAGCCATCTTCAAAATGGGTTAATTTCTCCCTCCCTTTCTTTTCTTTTCCTCTGGCTTTTTTTTTTTTATGTGACAGCAGCCAAATAATCCACAAGAATAAAAATTCTATTCCTTCTTCTTCCCCTTTAAGTAAATCCTTAGAAAAATCCTCCTTCTAATATAATCATATAAAAGTCAATTAAAAGTAGAGGCTTCTGCTTCTACTTAACTTTCACTTTCACACCCTCAAGCCCCAATCGCCATTTTGTTTCAAGTTTCTTAATACTTCTGAAGGAGGCAATACACAGTACAATTGGAGTTAAGTAAAAAATACTTGCAGTCTTTGTTTCTCCTGGGCTTTCCCGCCTGCATGAGGAGTAAAATTCCCCCCAAAAATGTAAGAAATCCGCAGATATGGTCGCGGCGTCTGGCTCTGCTTCTGCAAAGTCGTCCGAGGTCCAAGAGCTGCTTGGCTGGCTTCTGGGGAGCCCACACACTTCACATGGGTACCTACGAGACCGTCTTTTGCCACCAATAGCCTCCCACCGACCAGTTCGTTCTCATAGGGAGGGACTACTCAGGGTACCGTCAGTCAAATCATGCCGACTGGCGACTCCCAGGGGGAGGGCCTTCTCTGTGAGGGCTCCAACCCTTTGGAATGAACTGCCCCCAGAGATACGGAATACCCCTGATCTCCGTGCTTTCCGCCGTGCCCTCAAGACCCTGATGTTCCAACAGGCGGGGCTAAACGTATGAACATGTGAATGATCTTTTAAAATGTACACCGCCTTGAGTCCTACGGGAGAAAGGCGGTATAGAAATATAATAAATAAATAAATAAATAAATAAATAAATGGTCCAAAAAACAGAAGCAGTGGGAGGAGCAAGGCCGAAGAGTAAGATTGAGGAAGATCTTCAGCGTATGCTCACTAAGCTTCGTTCAGCCAAAGATGGCAACTAAATTTTTATCCTGGAATGTTAATGGTTTAAATTTACCACAGAAAAGAAAGAAAATATTTCATTATTTGAAACAATTTAAGAATGATGTTATTTGTTTGCAAGAAACACATATTAGATCTTCAGATCAAAAATATTTGATAAATTCAAGGTTAGGTACACATTTCGTTGCGTCAACACCGGAGAAGAAAAATGGTTTAGTTATATATGTGAAGAAGAGTATACCAGTTAAGTTAATCGAAAAAGACATTCAAGGTAGATACATTGCAATTGAATTATTAACCCAGAATGGAGTTGCTGGAGATTTTGATGGGATCCGAAAAAGATTTGTTTTTGTTTTTTAAAATATCTACTGAGGGACACAACTTTCTCCCTTGGCCCATCCAGGAACTCAATTTAATAGACGAATAGAGACCTCTTGATTTAAAACAGCAGGAGTACAAAGTACATTTTACCTGCCCCGCATCATGTGATTTAATATTTACTTTTGATATCAAGCTTGATGCCTAATGTAGTAAAATAGGACACAGATCTACTTTTATTTTTGATCCGCATCCATAGAATTGATGCTCAGTCTGAATCATTTGGGATAAAAATATTAGCGAAAGATGGGATGTTGATGCTCCTTTGTTGGGGTCCATTGAACAAGAAACAAGACTCAGACGTGATTTTTTCCCAGAGAAATGGAGGCTGAATTTTGGGGAGAGTTGAGGGGAGGTTGAGAGCCTCTCTTGGTGGCCAGAGAAAAGCTTTGGCCTCTCGGGGGAAGGAGACGCCCGGATCTCTCCGGAGAGAAAAGTCGGCTCAGAAGTCAAAGAAAAAAGAAGAGAAAATTCCCCCAAAGAGACTCAAGAAACATCCTGTGATTTCAGGTCTCCTAAACTGAAGCCTGACCAACAATTGGCTTTGAATACACGGAATTTAATAAATATTCCTGTTCTTTTAATAAAGAACAGGAACTCCTGGAAAATTATTGGCCTCTTGTCTGAAGAATTTTCATGGAAGTAAAAATAATACTTTTGATGAAGAAGAAATTATATGAATCATAATGAAATTCAGGACCACTATTTTGGATTTATAAGAAAAATGCATTCTATTTATGTGGATAAAGCTTGTGAGCAGCTAAAGGTTTTTAACAAACTACCCAGACAGAGATTTTGGTCCTGTCCCTGAACCAGGGAGGGAGGAAGGAAGGAGGGGAGGGAGGAAAAGAGGAGGGGAGCATGGGCTTTGGAGGCTTTGGGCAGCTGATGAAGCTCCTTTCCCTGAAGGGAAAATCCCCCCAGAGACCCTCAAAAGGAGGGAGGAGGGAGGGAGGCCCTGAGAGGCCCACAAAAGAGACACACTCACAACACCAACACAATTGGCACTTGGGACACTTTCGGAGGTTATGAAAAATCACTAGATAAATGAATCAAAGTGCTGAAATTTCTATATTAAATTATATTGGAATGAGAATTATTTCAAGTATTATGCCAGATGGCAAGAATGTTGTGTTGGTTGTAGGGGAAAAAATGCATTTTAAACATTGTCCAGAAACAAATTTCTGGAGCCTAGTAGCGTGGCAGACTAAAGCACTGTAATTAACATTCAGCTGCCTGCAATTACTGCAAGTTCAAATCTCACCAGGCTCGAGGTTGACTCAGCTTTCCATCCTTTCTAAGGTGGGTAAAATGAGGACCCAGTTTGTGGGGGCAACAAGCTGACTTTGTATAAATATACAAAAGTATGAAGGCTATTGCTTAACGCATTGTAAGCTGCCCTGAGTCTCCGGAGAAGGGCAGCATATAAATCAAATTTTAATTTTAAAAAAAATTAAATAGCTGGATATTATTATGTCCAAGAAAATATCCTCTTTGGTAGTAAAACATTTCCAAATGCATCTTATGTGGCAGCTGAAAATCCTCCCAGGTTGGCAGGGAAGAATTTAGGACTGAAAATGAGTTTTGCCTCCAGACTGAATATGTGGAGAGCAAAATCTCTGTTGGTTCCCCTAAAACATTCCATGATTTCCGGAAGGAGCAAATGCCCCAAGAGGCTTTTCTCTCTTAGGATCTGGAGGTTTTCCTCTTATGGAAGAAAGATCTTATTGGATTCTATGGTGAGACGTTATTTTTGGAGAATCTCTGGAGTCACAATGGGAACATTAAACTTAACCAGTTCTTAAGTGATGATGCTTTCAAGACTTCTCTGATTCGAATAAAAGGAATATAATTTCCCTGGAAAGGCCGAATGGCAACAAGGGCAGCTAAAATCCTTGATTTGCACAATGCTTGGCCTCTGAAACCCCATCAGTCGATAGAAATATAGAAGATTTTTATTAGACAAAGAAATAAAGTGAGAAAAAGAAATGTAGGCAACATTGAAGGAATCTGGAAGAGAGAATGAAAGAATCTGAGGCTTCAGGGCTGAATGGAGGCCCCATTTGTTCCTTATGACCCAAAATTCAGTTTTAAGGCTTGTGGGTGTTTTTGGATTCTCCCCCCAAATCAGGAGCCTCCCCAGGAAGGAAGATGGAAGTGATCAGGGTTCCTATTATTGGGGTTTTTACATCTCGGTTTAAGCACTGAATCATGATTACAAATTCTAGGCTGCTTCCGTTACTGCTTCCGGGTTGAGCTACGTTCGTTGCTGATGGTCCCTTTAAGACCGCCAGCCCCGTCGCCTGTCAAAGAGCCGTTTTTTCGGCTCGAAAACCCCCGAATCCATTAGGATTAGGGAGAAGAACTAGCGCTGTACAGGTAGAGCCCCTGTGAGACCCCCGGAACGCTGTTCCTGCTTCTGGGGAGGCAACAGGGTGAGCTCCCTTTTCAAAGCGCAGGAGTTCCGGACAGAACAGCTGAAAGCGAAAGTACCTCACTTATCTTACTGTGCTACAAAGTAACAAATCCGGCTTGGAGGGAGTACAATATAACTAAAAAGTTTTATAGACTTTTACTGATTTGATTGGATCTGGAGAAGTTATTGGGAAGATTTGGTAGATTCTGTTCTGGGAAAGGGAACC
>WNWU01000265.1:0-27373 GCA_012654045.1 Ptyas mucosa
ATAATAATAATAATAATAATAATAATAATAATAATAATAATAATAATTTAATTTGTATCCCGCCCTTCTCCCAGAAGGGACTCAGGGCGGTGGACAGCCAGAATTAAAATACATACAATACAAAAATTAAGATAAATTAAAATATATTAAATCGATCGGCCTCCCAATTTAAAACCCCAAGTCTATAAAATTCAGAATCCCAATTTAAAAACCATTTAAGCTAGGCCGGCTTGCTGGAATAAGTAAGTCTTCAAGGCTTTGCGGAAGGTACGAAGGTCCGGGATCAGTCTTATTCCAGGAGGTAGCTCATTCCATAGGGCGGGTGCCCCCACAGAGAAGGCTCTCCCCCTGGGGGCCACCAGCCGACATTGCTTGACTGATGGCACCCTGAGGAGGCCCTCTCTGTGAGAGCGTATTGGCCGGTGGGAGGTTATCGGTAGCAGCAGGCGGTCTCGTAAGTACCCTGGCCCTAAGCCATGGAGCGCTTTAAAGGTGAGAACCAATACCTTAAAGCGCACCCGGAAGACCAACGGGAGCCAATGCAGCTCGCGCAGGAGAGGCGTTACATGGGAGCACCCCGTTGCTCCCATAATCACCTGCGCGGCCTCATTCTGAACCAGTTGGAGCCTCCGGGTGCTCCTCAAGGGGAGCCCCATGTAGAGAGCGTTGCAGTAGTCCAGGCGAGATGTAACGAGGGCATGAGTGACCGTGCATAAGGAGTCCCGATCCAGAAAGGGGCGCAACTGGTGTATCAGGCGAACATGATAAAAAGCCCTCCTGGCCACGGCCGTCATGTGCTCTTCTAAAGACAGCCGTGTGTCCAGGAGGACGCCCAAGTTGCGAGCTCCCTCTGTAGGGGCCAATAACTCGCCCCCAATAGCCAGCGATGGCACCAGCTGGCTATATCGGGACGCCGGTATCCACAGCCACTCGGTCTTGGAAGGGTTGAGTCGAAGCCTGTTCCTCCCCATCCAGACCCGCACGGCCTCCAGACACTGGGACATCACTTTGAGGGCATCATTGGGGTGGTCTGGGGTGGAAATGTACAGCTGAGTATCATCAGCGCACAGATGACATCGCACCCCAAAACCACGGATGATCTCACCCAGCGGCTTCACATAAATGTTGAACAGGAGCAGCGAGAGGACCGACCCTTGCGGCACCCCGCAAGCAAGGCGCCTCGAGGTCGACCTCTGCCCCCCTGCCAACACAGACTGCGACCAGTCAGAGAGATAGGAGGAGAACCACCGCAGCACGGTGCCTCCCACCCCCAATCCCCCCAACCGGTGCAGCATGATACCATGGTTGATGGTATCAAAAGCTGCTGAGAGATCTAACAGGACCAGAACAGAGGAACAGCCCCTGTCCCAGGCCCTCCAGAGATCATCCACCAATGCGACCAATGCCGTCTCCGTGCTGTACCCAGGCCTGAAGCCGGACTGGCACAGATCCTGATAGACGGTTTCATCCAGGTACTGTGGGAGCTGGCGCGCAACCACACTCTCGACAACCTTCACAATAAAGCGAAGGTTGGAGACCGGACGGTAGTTTGCCAAAACAGCTGGGTCCAGAGAAGGCTTCTTGAGGAGGGGCCTCACCACCGCCTCTTTCAAGGTGGAAGGCAAGAAACCCTCTCTCAAAGAAGCATTTATAATCCTCTGGAGCCAGCCTCATGTTACCTCCCGGGTGGCCAGTACCAGCCAGGAGGGACACGGGTCCAATAAACATGTGGTTGTGTTTAACCTCCCCAGGATCCTGTCCACGTCCTCAGGAGTCACAAGGTGGAACTCATCCCAGATAACATTCTCAAGACCAGCCTCAGTCATCCCGCCGGGATCTACCCAGTCAGAGTCCAAGCCTTCCCGAATCTGAGCGATTTTATCATGCAGATACTGCGCAAAATCCTCAGCCTGCCCTTGCAAGGGTCCTCCCGCACTCCCTGATGTAGGAGGGAGCGAGTCACCCTAAACAAAGCGGCTGGGCGATTATCTGCCGATGCAATAAGAGCGGAAAAGTAATTACACTTTGCCGCTTTTATCGCCACTAAATAAGTCTTAATATGAGACCTAATTAGTGTTCGGTCGGATTCGGAGCGACTAGCCCTCCAACTACTCCCTAGGCGTCTTTTCTGGCGCTTCATCTCCCTCAGCTCCTCGGAAAACAAGGAGCCGGGCAGGCTCGGCGCTGGGTCAGAGGCCGCAAAGGCACGACTCGGTCCAAAGCAGCAGCGGCCGCCCTATCCCAGGCGGCCACCAGGTCTTCAGTTGAGTCGTGAGCCAGAGTTTCAGGAACTGGCCCAAGCTCCCTCTGGAACCTATCAGGGTCCATCAGGCGCCTGGGGCGGAACCACCTAGTTGGTTCCGCCTCCCTGCGATGGGGTGCAGCAGTCAAAAAGTCCAGCCTCAGGAGAGAATGGTCTGTCCATGACAGGGGTTCGATAACTATATCCCCTATATCCAGACCACTCAGCCACTGACCAGAGACAAAAACCAAGTCCAGAGTGTGTCCTCCCACATGAGTAGGGCCAAGAATTAATTGTGTCAGGTCCATGGCTGTCATGGAAGCCATAAACTCCCAAGCCATCCCAGACGCCTCACCGACAGACAGCAGGTTGAAATCCCCCATGACCAAAAGTCTGGGGGTATCGACTGCCACCCTGGCAATAACGTTGAGAAGCTCGGGCAGGGCTGCTGTCATGTGGCAGGGAGCCAGGTACGTGATCAGCAAGCCCACCTGCATCCCATGGCCCCACTTCACTAGGAGAGACTCACATCTGGCTATCTGAGGTACAGTGGCCTCCCTCGGATCAAGACTTTCCTTTATAATGACCGCCACCCCCCCACCCCTGCCCTGGGCCCTTGGCTCTTGACGCCCAGAAGGCCTTCTACAACTTAAATTGGTCTTTTTTTATAAAACAACTTGAGTCGATGAATTGTGGAGAGAAATTTCTTAATCTGATAAAAAAAAATTATTCTCACCAAACAGCAAAAATCTCAAAAAACAGCGATATGACACAAACTTTTGATATCCAGAAAGGAGTACGACAAGGATGTCCCATGTCACCACTATTATTCATAATAGCATTGGAAGTTTTACTAAGTGAAATTAGGAAGGAGGAAGATATCAAAGGTCTCAAGATTCGGGGAGAGGAGTACAAACTGCTCACCTTCGCAGGTGATGTAATTTTCATTTTGGAAAACCCAAGATTATCCGGACCCAGGCTGATGGCAATGATAGAGGAATACAGGGAAGTCGCGGGCCTCAAAATAAATAAACAAAAAACGAAAATACTGACGAAAAATATGACTCAGACACAGAGATTCAAATTAGAAGAAGAATTAGGAATTCAAATAGTAAAGAAGATAAAATACTTAGGTATTTGGTTGCCCGCAAAAGTAACTACGATCAAAGAAGATAATTATACTAAATTATTAAAACAAATTAAAAAAGATTTGGAAATCTGGAATAGGCTACAACTGTCATTGATGGGCAGAATCAGCTCAATAAAAATGAACATACTACCAAGAGTATTATACCTATACCAGGTAATATCAATACATCCGGGAAGAAACTTCCTCAAGAACCTTAATAAAATAACAATGACTTATCTATGGCAGGGAAAGAAGGCCAGAATCAAGATTAAAGCTTTACAAGATTCACGAGACAAAGGAGGCTTGGCAGTACCAGACTGGGAACTGTACTATAAGGCATCAGGACTGACCTGGATCAAAGAATGGATGAAATTGGACGACAAAAGAACTTTATATTTAGAAGGCTTCGATCTTATACAAGGATGGCACGCTTTCTTATGGGACGGACCGGACAAATGACATATGTATTTCCAACGACACATAATTCGGGCCTCACTACTTAAGATTTGGCAGGGAATCAAGAAAAATCATTGTACCAGAATACCAAAATGGTGGTCCCCGATGGAGGCACTGATATATCCAAATACCCTCGAGATAGGAAAGATGATGCGATACCAAGATCTATTAAACCAGGAAAGCGAACTTATCCCAAGACATCAACTCCAAAATTGCGGTATAAATATTGATTGGCACTATACCCAAATACATTCAAGGTACACAGTAGACAAAACACAATATGGAATTTCGAATAACCTGAATGAACTGGACAAAATTTTACAAGGTGCAGAACAAAAGATGATAACCAAAACATACAATTATCTTCTGAGACACAAATTATTAGAAGAAACAGTTAAACATAACATGATAACGTGGGCTAGGGACATAGGGCATAATATTCAATTGGCAAATTGGGAGAAACTATGGAAACAAAACATCAAAATGACAAGGGCCACATCTTATAAAGAGAACCTTATCAAAATGTTTTACAGATGGCACCTACCACCGGCCCGATTAGCCAAAATATACCCAAATACCCCCGCACTCTGTTGGAAGTGTAAAACAAAAAAGGGGACATACTATCACGCCTGGTGGAAATGTAGGAAGGCCCAACAATACTGGCAAGATATAAAAAAATCATTGAGGAAATAACGAATCTACAAGTAGAAAATAGTCCAGAATTTTTTTTATTTGGCATGACAGCAGTACAATATACCAAAGAAACAAAATACCTTATTATACACATTTTGACAGCAGCATGATTACTGTTCGCTCAAAATTGGAAATCAGACCAACTCCCAACCAAAGATAAAATTATCTCAAAGATAACAGAATGTGCCGAAATGGATAGATTGACGCTGGAACTCCAGGATAAGGAAGAAAGTGAGTATTATCTTGTGTGGCACCAATGGTACCAATGGCTGGAAAGGAAAATTAGCATAATCATAGAGGATAGAAATTAGGGTGAAAGATTAACAGTAGGAGATGAATAAAGAGGAGATGCAAGTATATCCTTAGCTTAAAGTATTGGAACTAAGAACTTAACAATAATTTCTCATTAATATGTAAAGTTGAACATTATACATTCTGTTGATGACAAAAAGTATATATGTAGAATGTTGTGCGGGTTTTGTAGGTGGTGGGGCTTTGTTTGTCTTTGTATTGTATGTCTTTATAACTTTGTTTACATTTTAATAATAATTTTTTAAAAAAAATAAAAATAAATTTTTATTGCGGTACAAGATGGAAGACGAGGTAGTTAAGGAAACAATGATTAAATGGGCAAAAAGTTTTAATTATAATATAGAACTGGAGAGATGGCAAAAAATGTGGCAAGTAAATGCAAAATTAACTATGTCTGCAGCATTCAAGGAGAACCAGTAGAAGATGTTTTAGAGATGGCACCCCCTGCCGGCAAGGCTTGCTAAAATGTTCCTGAACAGCTCACCAATATGCTGGAAATATAACAAGATTTACAGAACATATTATCATCTTTGGTGGACATGTCTGGCTGCAAAAAGTATTGGGACAAAGTCAAGAAGTGGTTGGAAAAAATAACAGATCAACCTATTGATGGGAAACCAGAGACATTCTTGTTAGGAATATTCACTAGAAATTATACCAAAGAAATAAAATACTTAATCTTACATATAATAACGGCCGCAAGAATATCATATGCACAAAATTGTAAAAAAGAAAATACACCAACGGAGGAAGAACTGATAAAGAAAATTTTAGATTGTGACGAGATGGACAAATTAACAAAGGAAATTAAAGTAAGATACAGAATACTATGCAATATGGAACAAATAGTACAACTGGCTGGACATTAGAAATGGTGAAAAATAACAAAAGGGGAGAAATCATAAGCGTAAAGTGTTTGTAAGTTAATGTATAATGTGTATAAAATCAATCTTATGAGTGATAGAAATTATAGAGTAATAAGGGCTAATGGGACAAAGGAGGATATAAATATAAGGGAAAATGGGAGAAAATGAAAATATTAGAAGACTACTGCTACAAAATTGTTGTAATAAGGGAATATATGTTATGTGTTTTGTATTTCTTATATTGTGTTGTTTTATAAATAAATTTAAAAAAAGATCATGTGAAGTGTTAATATCACTTTATAATGTCTTGGTAAGGCCACACTTGGAATACTGCATCCAGTTTTTGTTGCCATGATGTAAAAAAAGATGTTGAGACTCTAGAAAGAGTGCAGAGAAGAGCAACAAAGATGATTAGGGGCCTGGAGGCTAAAACATAGGAAGAATGGTTGCAGGAACTGGGTATGTCTACTTTAATGAGAAGAAGGACTAGGGGAGGCATGATAGCAGTGTTCTATCTCAGGGGCTGCCACAAAGAAGAGGGAGTCAAGCTATTCTCCAAAGCACCTGAGGGCAGGACAAGAAGCAATGGGTGGAAACTAATCAAGGAGAGAAGCAATTTAGGAGACATTTCCTGGCAGGTAGAACAATTAATCTGTGGAACAACTTGCCTCCAGACGTTGTGAATGCTCCAACACTGGAAGCTTTTAAGAAGAGATTGGACAACCATTTGTCTGAAGTGGTGTAGGGTTTCCTGCCTAAACAAGGGGTTGGACTAGAAGGTCCCTGCCAGCTCATTCTGTTCTGTTCTTTCCTCTACTATATATTAACAATTGCCTTCTCTTTCTTAGCCCCCATTTTCTAGTCCCTGCTGCATATTTTCCTCTATCTGTGACCTAATGAAGACTTGCCTGCAAATAAATTTACAGGAGTTACACATGGGATTTAACATTTAGCAGATATACAATTTCCTCCTTCAGGAATAAAGCTTCAGGCTGGGTGCTCTTGGATGCAGCGCTGGCCAACAGGAGTGAAGCTGGCTCCCCTGGACACTCTCACCTGATGGTGCTGCCATGTCCTAAATCCTAGGGAGCCACATTAAATAAGTCATAAAGATTTGGGGTGCAGAGAGGCTTTGATCTCCACTGAGACAGCCCCAAGAAAATTTATTCTGTAATTCTGTAAAAAACAACAATAAGTCATGACCTTTTAGGGCTCAGCACGTGAGCTAAGTAGCCTCACATTTCACGTGGCTCAGTTGCAAAGGTCGGTTGCTAGAAGTCAAAACCAACTTGATAGCATTTAAACCAGGGGTGTCCAAACTTGGCAACTTTAAGACTTGTGGATTTCAACTCCCAGAATTCCTTAGCCAGCTTCTGGGAGTTGAAGTCTTAAAGTTGCCAAGTTTGGCCACCCCTGGTTTAAACAGTGAAAACATCTTGCAAACGCTTTAGGGAGTAGAGACGGGACAAGCGTGCCTCCTATCTGGAGGTGGCAATCAGGTAGGCAACCTCTGTGCCTGAAAAATGCATAATAAAGGAGTTAAAACCATCGAGTACCATATTGCTAGAAAGGATGGGAGGCGAGGAGAAGAGTAGAAGGTCTTCCTCTTCCGGATGACTCATGAGAGGAAGGTGGAGTGTAGAGCGGCTTTTCTGCTCTTCCCAGGGTCGAAGCAGCAGCTGGAAAGTGAGTTGAGGGCAGGTGGGAGGAGAGTCCGGGAGCAAGTCGGGCTGTTGGGTTCCCTCCGCGGCCTGGAAGCGGAGAAGCAACTGAGCTGAAGTCTCTCAGCTGCTGCTGCTGCAGGTTCCTTCCCTCCCTAAATTGAAGCCCAGTGGTGCTGCAGGCTGTGAAACTGGTGGCTGCAATTTCCTGCTGGTGGGAAGATTTTTTTTTTTATAACAAACTTTATTAAATTTACAAACATTCATTAAAAAACAAATAAAACCATAATAAAAATTTTCATATACATAGAGCGTAACTTATGTTTACTTATTCATTCCTATTCTATTACATTTCTATATATATTCCTTATCTATACATTATATATATGCTAAATTAATAACATCCTTCATCCTTCTGGTGATGAAGTCCTTGTTGGTATTTATATAAATCAAGCATAGAAATATACTATAACTTCTCATTTCTTAATTTGAGACTCCCTATGAAAAAGAAATGGGAACAAGGTAGGTTTCAATAGCCATCGGTATTGTTTTAAGTATTTCCTTATCCGTTTTCTTTTTGCTTGACCCAATTATACCACTTATCCCATACCTTGAAATATTTTGAGCTTTCTTTGTCTTTTAATTTCAATGTTAATTGGTCAGATTCCGCACATACATATATTTTTTGAGTTACCTGTTGGTCAGTTGGCAAGTAGTCCAGACTTGAGCAATCGCTATTCTGGCAGCTGTGATTATATGGTGTATCAGATATACCGTTTCCTTTCTAATATTTAATTTATACATTCCTAGTAGGAAGATCTCTGGGTCTAATTCTAGATCTTCTCCTGTGATTTGTGAAATCCAAGTTTTAATTTTTCCCCAATATACCTTAATTTTGGGACATAACCACCATACATGGTAAAAAGTACCTCGGGCCTGTCTACATTTCCAACATTTCGGATCTAAGTTGGAATGCATTTGTGCTAGCCTCGAGGGGGCGAGGTACCACCTGTACCACATTTTGAATTGATTTTCCTTATAGATTACTGATTTCGTTATTTTAATATTATTTTCCCAGATCCTTTCCCATTCTTCTAGTTGGATATTTTTACCTATATTTCTAGCCCAGGCAATCATTTGTCCTTTGATTATGTTCTCCCCTAGGTCAATTTCTAATAAATATTTATATATTTTAGATAATAGTTTCTCTTCCTTCCAGAGGAAGGAAGTTTATCCAGCCTATTAGGTCTTACGTCAATTCCTCCTCCTTCCCTATCTTTCCTATATCTATTTTGTGCTTGTAGGTAGGGCCACCAATCCAATTCTATTCCGGTATCTCTGAGTTCCTGGTGTGTTTTTAGTAATCCGTTTGAGTCTAGAATGTCTCTATACCTTATACTTCTGTGGGGGGATATAGTATTAGGGTGCATAGTTGCCTCCACTGTGGACAACCATCCGGGAACCTTCATATAACATTTTTTCTTTATTTTCAACCAGATGTCTATTAAAGCTCTCCTAATTATATGGTTATTGAAGTGTTGGTATACTTTGTTCCCGGTGTTCCACAGGAAGGCATGCCACCCCATCATTAAATCATGGCCTTCCAGTTTTAATAGCCGTTGGTTATCCAGGTTAATCCACTCTTTTATCCATGTCAGGGAGGCTGCTGTATAATATTTCTCCCAGGCTGGGGAGTCAAAGCCTCCTCTGAGTTTATCGTCCTGTAACGTATTCAAGCTTATCCTAGGTTTTTTGCCCTCCCATAGAAATTTCGAAGTTGTTTTGTTCAAATTAGTAAAGAATTTTGTCTCCAACTTCACTGATATATTTTGAAATAGGTAGAGGAGCCTCAGCAAGATGTTCATCTTCAGAACCGCTATTCTTCCTAAAAATGAAATATTTAAATTTCCCCATTTTTCTAGATCCTTTTCCATTTGATGTATCAATCCATCGTAGTTGTTTTTCTTTATGTCAATGTTCTTATTTGTCAAGTTTATTCCTAAATATTTTATTTTCTTAGCTACTTTTAGTCCGGATTGTTTCTCTAATTCCTCTATCTGTTTTATTGTTAAATTTTTGGTTAATATTTTAGTCTTGTCCTTATTTATTTTCAGCCCTGCAACTTTTCCAAATGTTTCAATTTCCTTCATCAATTTGGGTTCTGTTATTAGTGGATCTTCTAAGAAGAACACAAGGTCATCTGCGAAGGCTTGGACCTTGTATTCCTCTCCTTTTATTTTAAGCCCTCTTACGTCCCCATTTGCTCTAATTCTTCGGAGCAGATTTTCCAGAGTTAATAGAGGGCACCCTTGCCTTACTTCTCTGCCTATTTCAAAAAAATTTGTTACTTCTCCATTGATTAATATTTTTGCTTTTTGTTTAGTGTAAATAGACGAGATTAGTTCTCCAAATTTCTCACCAAATTTCATGATTTTTATTTGTTGGGTCATAAACTTCCAATTAACTCAGTCAAATGCCTTCTGTGCGTCTAGAAAGATTAGGGCTACCTGTTTTTCAGGGTGTAATATTGAATAACATTTATAACTGTCCTTAAGTTATATTTTGTTTGCCAGCCTGGTAGGAATCCATTTTGATCTGCATGTATTTTCCGATTTAATATTGTTTTAATTTTGTTAGCCAATAAATTCATAAAAATTTTGTAATCTGAATTTAGTAACGAGATTGGTCTATAATGTTTGATCTGGGTGATATCTGCCTCTTCTTTTGGGATTAATGAGATGTAAGCTTCTCTCCATGTATCTGGTATTTTTGCATCTTTTAGAGCCTCATTGTATACGTCCAGGAGGATTGGGTTCAAAATTGCACCTAAACTTTTATATAGTTCTACAGGGATCCCGTCCGTTCCTGGTGTCTTATTGTTTTTCTGTCTTTTGATTACCTCCTGTAATTCCTCCTTGGTAATCTCTCTATTTAACATCTCTCTGTCCTCTTCCATAATTACTGGAAGTCCTTCTTCTTCCAAATATTGTTTTATTTCCCACTTTAGTACCTCCTCTTGGCTATATAATTCCTGGAAGTAATGGATTGCTATTTCTTTTTTCTTTTCAGTACCTTTTTGTAAATTGCCCTGTTTGTCTTGTAATTGATGTATAGTCCTTTTCTCTCTTTCTCTCCTTAACTTATACGCCATCCACCTTCCTGGCTTATTCGCTTGTTCGAAGTAATTTTGTCTTATGTATTTCAAGGAATTAATGGTGTTTTCCTGATCGAGCAGGTTCAGTTTATGTTTGGCTGTCATCCAATTAGTTTTTATTTTATCATCTCCTGGGTGGGTACTTAATTTTTCTTTCCAATTTTTAATTTCATCTTGTATGTTCTTATATTCCCTTTCCTTCCCTTTTTTCCTTTTGCTATTATAGGCAATAGTTAACCCCCTAATATAGGCCTTTGTGGTGTCCCATAGATTTTGTAGGGATGTTTGGTCCTTATTATTGTCTTTGAAGAACCCTTCAAGTTCCTTTTCTAATCTTCCAATATATTCCTTCTCTTTTATTGTCTGTGGATTCATCATCCATCTACCTCTTTTGCCCTTTCCATTCTATTGTTATCGGGTTATGGTCCGCCCACTCATTTATTCCGATATCTACTTCTTCAACTTCCTGGACTAAAATCTTCGAAATCCATATCATATCAATCCTTGACCAGGACTTATGTGGGCTAGAATAATAGGTGAATTTCTGCTCTTTTGGATTCTGAAACCTCCAGATATCTATCAAGTTTAGTTCTTCTGTTAAAGTGAAAAATGTCTTAGGTAGTAAATTTCTCTTCCTTTTATTATTATGGTTACTTTTATAATCTTTTTTCAAGTCCACTATTGCATTTAAATCCCCCAGTAAGCAGATAAAATCAGTAGTTTGTTCAATTATTTTCTCATGAACTTTTTGAAAAAATTCTGTTTGTCCATTACTTGGTGCATATAGAACTACCAACTATACTTTTTTATTCTTAATATTTAGTTCTATTAACAACATTCTTCCATCCGAATCGGCATATATGAATTTACTTTCTACTTTCTCCTTAACATACACTACTACCCCTCTTTTCTTTTCCTCGGCCAATGATGTATATTCCTTTCCTAGTTTTTTGCATATCAAATACCTTTCATCTTGCTTTCTAATGTGTGTTTCTTGTATACATACTATATCTAATTTTAGTCTGATTAGTTTCTTAAATATCTGGTGTCTTTTAATTGTTGAATTAAGTCCATTAACATTTAGTGAAATGATTTTTACATTCGACTCCATACCTTGTCAGTATGTATTTCCTATTACTTCTTGTCTTTCTTCTTCACTTCATTCATTGCTCTTGTTGTTACTCCTTCTTCTTCCAGTTTTTCACTTTCTTCCTGTGTCTCTTTTCTACTGTTTCTCCCCTCAAAAGGTCGATCTTGCTGTTCTGTGGCTTGTCTGGGTCTAGTTCTCTCTTCTATTTCTTCTCTTCTGCCATTAGTTCTTTCCATCTCCATCACTTGGTCATGCAAGTTTCACACCTTTTCTATGGTGTCCACCTTTATCTTTTTCCCTGCCACGTGTTCTGTCCCCGTCCTCCACACACACAAACCCACACAGACAGACGAGGGTTAAAGGAGTAGCACACACACGGAAGGTTCGTTATCACGGCTTGGCAGCCCTTTGTAAACCGGCTGCCAAGGTCTTTACTAAACAAGGGGTGGGGGAAATACCTCCACCAGATAACAAAACACGTACACACCAATTGAGGGAAATATAATTCAAAAGTCCAAATCTTTCCAGCCGGCTGATGCTTAGCTCCAAGGACTAGCCAGGGTAAAACTTTGTCCGTCACAGAATTCCAACTGCTACCCCACTCCTTTATAAAACCTGTGGGGTGTGGTCCTGTGACTCAGCTAATCCCTGGCACGCTTCCTCATTTGTTGGGCTCTCTTATCACGCCGGCGCTGACGTGGGTCCAGCCACCTCTGGCCTTCCTCATTATCCTCCGACTGATCGGAGACACCTGCCTCCTGACTCATCTCCTCTCCTTCAGCCGGCAGCTGATGAATTACCAGGGAGGAGGGGCCGGGGGAGGGAGGCCTGGCTGGGTCCTCTCCCTTCTGTTCGGAGCCTTCTTCCTCCAATGCAATGGGATCGGGGGTCGGAGCCACAACACCACGTACCTATCATCCCTTCTGGTATAATCCATCTAAACAAGATTTGTTTTTTATTTAAAATTGATGTGAGGAATCCATACTCTCTTCTCCATTCTCTAATATGTCTCGGTATCTGTTTCAACGTAATTATTTCTTTTTGTTTATAATATATCTGTTCATCTTTTGTTATTTTGTATATTGTGTCCCTCACTCTTTTTCTTGCAAATCTTACGTGGACCTCTCGGGGGAGCTTATGTTGTCTGGCATAGTTGGTGTGGACGCGGTACACCTCTTCGAGTTCCTTAATTATTTCGTCTTTATCCCCTTGCAGTGCATTTGCAAATATTTCTGCCATTACTTCAAATAGATCTTCATCTCTCTCCTCTTTAATATTCTGGAACCTCAAATAGAGATCTGCTCTTTCCATTTCAAGCCGTGCCACCGTGGTTTCCAATTCTTTATTGAGACAATTCATTTTTCCATCTAGCAATTCTATTTTCTCCTCAACCTGTTCTGTTTTCCCTTCTATCGCTGTTATCCGTTGTTCATTCTTTAAGATCAGTTATTGAAATAAATCTACTTTTCCATCCAATTTTTGGATGTCATCCTTAACGGCATTTTTAACATCATCTAAATCCCTTCTAGTTTGTTCGTAGTTCTTTGCCATGCATTCCTGCATTTTTAACATTGTTTCCTGTATGGATGATAAGGTTGTCTGCACGGTCTGCATTGTCAATGTGGGGGTTTGTTTTTCTGTTGAGAACATAGTGTCTAAAGTTTTTTGTGCTATTGGGGAGGCCGCCGTTCCACCTGGTATTGTAATTATTTTTTTTCCAGTTTTCCCTGTTGTTGTTATGGTTGATGTCATCTCTTTCAATAATTTCTGTTGTTTTTCTAATATTTTATCTATTCTTCCCCAAATCAGCATCCACTATTATTGTATATTATTTAGTGTGTGTATCTATCTATCGATTTTACTCCAATTCTATGTACTGTAAACAAATTTGTTTGTTGTTGGTTATAATCTTTGTGATCTTTGTTTTACTCTAAGCTTTATAGTTTCCCCTTTATTTTGTTATCGAAAATGTAAATATAAATCAAAGATGAAGATATAAATATAAATATAAAATATGTATAAATATATAAATATAAATATGGGTTGTAGATTCTAAATATTAATTCACACTCTAATCTAAACCAATCAAATAATCTTAATAATTAATTAATCAACAACTATTAAGATTTAAAGATTCAACTAAGATTTAAATAACACACTTATTCATTTATACCATAACTAGAGGAAAAGTTAAGAAGAAGGGAGAACAAAAGAGCAATGGAATCTAATCAATACTTAGCTCATTATTAGAAAGTTCATATTCTTAATCTTTTATAATTATTCTATAAGGCTATATATGAACTTACAGGTAAAAGAGTAAAGGTTTGTGAGGTTATATAATTGTTAAACATTGTGCTATTATTATTATCTATATTTCAGACATAGTTATTACCAAATCCAGTCAGTTATAGTTATCACCAAATCCAGTCACTAAGTTCAAATATCAAAGTCTGGTCTTGACTTACTGAAATTTGCTCCTTATATTCTTAATGCTTTAAAACAGTTTTAAAAGGAAGGAGCTTTTATATTTCCAATGATCCAAGATGGCTGCCACAGTCTCAATGTCTGTTTCTTCTTGTCTATCTCTCTTTACTTCGGTTTGCTTTGCCCCAATAATCTTTTCCTTCAGCGCAGTTTTCGTTTTGCTCAACTTTATCAAATTAGCTCTCAGTCCTATGCTCTTTTCTCTTCCAACAAATAGTTTTAAGTTTGCTGTTTCAAATCTTGCACTGAGTCACTCTGGCAGGTCCGATTTTCTTTGCCGCTTCTCCCCTCATTATGCCACCTCTTCTTTCCACTGCGCTTCGGGATTCTTTAAACCTGTATTCTTTCGTCGGTTCCTTAATGTAAAAAAGTAATTTCTAACACTCAATCTCTGCTCTCACCGCTGCTTTTCACCGCTCTCACTTCTTCGCCTTCCTGCTCTTATATGCTCGGGACATCAGGTCTCTGAATCCGCCAATTCAGCCTCTTTCTTCTGTGTCCGAAATAAGGGCTCTCCTTGGCTCACTGGGGGATCGCACTTCCCCACAACGCACCTCTGAAGTCGCCCTCTTTCTCCCGGTCCTCACCTGGACCGATTGCCCCTTTCATGGGCTCCGGTGCACAGAAAATTGCCACGGGAAAGCGGAGTTCATCTTTCTTGTGCCACTGCGACCCACGCCTCCACCGGAAATTCTCGCTGGTGAGAAGATTTAAATACCTCTTTAAAGTGGAGGTTGATTCTGCAGAGGTGGTGGGTGCTGCATCCCTGGAAGTTTGTAACAGAGGAACTCATAGTTTGAAGGATCCTTGGAGGTCTTCTATTCCAACCCCCTGATCAAGCTGGAGACCCAAGATCATTTCAGACAAATGGCTGTCCAGTCTCTGTTTAAAAGAGGGTGAGGGAGCACCCACAACTTCTGAAGGCTAAGCTGTTCTACTAATTAATTGTTTTGGGTGTCAAGAAATTTCTCCTTAGTTCTAGGCTGCCTATCTCCTTGCTCTATCCAGTTTCTCCTCCTATCTTCAGGTCCTTTAGATAAGAGGTTGTCCCCCTATCCCCCACTTCTTTGTGGCAGCTCCTAACCATTCTTTATATGTTTCAACCTCTAGCCCTCTAATCATCCTTGCTGCTCTTCTCTGCCCTCTTTTCAACACCATTTTTCTATTGTGGTGATCAAAACTGGGTGCAGTATTCCAAGTGTGGTGTTACCCAAGCCTTATATATTGGTACTAACGCTTCACTTGATCTTGACTGTATCCCTCTGTTAATACAGCTGAAGATTGCATTTGCTTTTTTGGCCACTGCAACACCCTGCTGGCTCATATTTAAATGATTCAATGTTCCCTCTCATAGATACTGCCAGGTTCCACCTATCCTGTATCTGTACACTTGGTTTTTCTTGCTTAAGTGTAAAACCTTGGGGGTATTTTCCCCATTGAGTTTTATTTTGTTAAATATGGCCCAGTGTTGAAGTCTGTTGAGATTCTTCTGTATATTGACCCTATCTTCTGGGGTGTTGGATATTCCTGCCAGCTTGGTGTCATCTGAAATTTGATGAGTTTGGTGAATATAAATCACCAGGACCTGATTCTCAGAAGACCAGGGTTCTGAGGGAGCTGGCAGATGTTATCTCTGAACCCTTGTACCATATCTTTCAAAAATCCTGGGGTACCCCGGGGTATTACCTGAGGATTGGAAAAGAGCTAATGTAGTTCCCGTCTCCAAAAAAAGAAAAAGGAAAACCAGACCCAGAAAACTACAAAACCAGAAACCTAGTGGTCCAAGATTTTTTAAAGATATAATACAATGGTTATGAGATAACATCTGCCAGCTCTTTCAGAACTCTGGAATGTAATCCATCATGTCCTGGTGATTTATATTCATCAAGGTCAGACAAGTATTCTCTTACCATTTTCTTGCTTATTTTAATTTTTATTTCTAGTCTGTCTTTTACAGTTTTTGGTAGGTTGGACAATAGTTTCCTTTTGTGTGAAAACTGATGAAAATAATGAGTTAAGCAGCTCTGCTTTCTCTCTACTGCCTGTTACTTCCTTGCTATCTTCTCTCTTTAGTGGACCGACTGTCTCCTTGACTTTTTTTTGTTATTTATATATTGAAACTTTTTTTTATTATCTTTGACTTTTGTTGCAAGTCTTTGTTCATTGTGAGCCATTGTGAAGAGGAACTAAAGATGCGGGTGGAGGAGTAGAGTGCAGAAGTTGGATTGAAACTCAACATTAAGAAAACTAAGATCATGGCATCCGGCCCTCTCAATTCCTGGAAAATAGATGGGAAGAAATGGAGGTAGTGACAGATTTCATTTTCCTGGGCTCCAAGATCACTGCAAATGGGGACTAAAGCCAAGAAATTAAAAGATGCTTGCTCTTAGGGAGGAAAGCTATGGCAAATCTAGATAGCGTACTAAAAATCAGAGACATCACCCTGCCAACAAAAGTGCATATAGTCAAGGCTATGGTTTTCCCAGTTGCAATGTATGGCTGTGAAAGGTGGGCCATAAGAAAGGCTGGGTGCCAAAGAATTGAGGCCTTTGAACTATGGTGCTGGAGAAGATTCCTGTGAATCCTTTGGACTGCAATGCGATCAAACTGGTCAGTCTTAGGACTTCCAGTGGAACCGCCGACATCGCCAGACGCTTCTTTTTGAAGCGCCAACCCAGGAGTCCGTAGAACTGCAAGAACAGCGACAATCAGCTGTCTTGTGGTTTGGAAACTTTCCCCCCGGTAAGAGGGAGGAAAGTGAGTAGACGGGTGGGATAGAGCTCCCTAAGAGCACCGGATTTTACTTATAATCCGGTGCTCGAAGATGAGAGCTCCACGCTAAGCCTGTCAGCACTCCGGACCCTGGATGTCTCTGCTTCTGCAGAGCTAGATGTCGCGGCCATCCCAGCAACCAACTTTAAATAAATATCTTTGACTCGAGCTGGCGGAGCACAAGCAGCAAGAATAAAAACAGCAAGTATTTTTTTTTTAACTCCAAGGATTTACCTTCTCCTAAAAAATTTTCTTTATGGGGAGAAAGAGAAAGCAAGATGGCGTTTGAGTTTCAACGGGGCATGAAGAAATGAAAGTTAAAAGTAATTATTGATAAAGTCCCTGTTTGAAACCTAAGATTCTATTTTGAAAAGTGGATTAATCAAGGAAAGAAATAATTGTAATAATTGAAGCAGCAATATAAACTACAAATTGCAAGGGTTTTTTTTTCTTTTTGATATTCTTTTTTCTTTTTTTTCCCTGTCCTTTTGGAAGGGAAAGAAGAAGGGGGGGTAAGATGGCTGGTTTTTTTGAAAGCAAGGAAGGGTTAATTAACCCTCATATATGGTCTGATTTTGAAGAAGCTCTGAACTCAATTACCTCTACTCTACTGGAAAAAATTGATACTTTTTTTCAAGCTTCTCAAGCTGGAAACAATGAAACAGATGTAAATACTGAGTTGCAATCTAGTAGTGAGGTGTTGAATGAAGAGCTGGGAGAAAAAAAAATAGAACAGCCTACAGTGTTTTTGGAAAGTAAAATGGAGGCTTGGCAGAATAAGGAGCAAGAATTTTTGAGAGCTGTTGAGATTTTGGCTACACGAATTTTTTTTTATAAAGTTCTATCTGCAGTTAAAGAGCTGTCTTCAGAGGAAGCTATAGTTTTGCAAAAATTTTGTAGTATACAACAACTTCAAAAAATTCAAGATTATATTGGAATTAAAAAAGGCAGAGGAATTAGAGTGAAGAAAAGAGTTCGTAAAAAAGTTAGGAAGAAGGACTGGAGACGAGGAAAATAACCCTTCTTGGTGAGATGACGGTCCTTAAAAAGTATTGTTTAAGTGTTTAAAGACTTTGAATCTTTGGAAGAAAACATCCAACAGTTTAATGCCAGCTATCTAAGCGATGAGCGATGATGAGAGGCAATCTATAGTTGTAATGGAATATTTTGAGAAGAATAAACAGATCACTGCAATGCTGGTATTTTGGGTTGTGAAGCAAGCCTTGGCTTGAGTGATTTGGAACATTCTATTAAAGACTGTAACAAAACTGGACTTAATTGTAATTGTAGAAGTCTTATTGAATATAGCAAACTGGAGCTTTCTGTTTGAAGGTAATAGTCACAAGGCAAAAGGACTATGGGCCTAGGGCAATTGTAGCTGACCTGGTGGTTTCCCTAATACGACTGATGAACTCAATAATCTAGTTTTTGGCTGGATTTGACGGATATTATTTGATATACAAATATAAAGTCACTCGGGGGATTTTTTATATAAAGAAGTATCTTTTATCTAGGTGGGTAGATGGAAATGAAGACATCTTAAATACTGTTGGAAGACGTGAACTATCAAGAAGATCAAGAACTGGTTTAATCTAGTATGAAGAAGGTTTAAATGCTTGATATAGCTATTAAATAATGTTCTTAGATGATTTGCTAATATGTACTGTTAAACTAATAAGAAGTTTGATTTTTGTTTTTTAGTTAGAAAATGTTTTCTTTAAAGTGTTTTAATTATAACTGGACCTTAATGGTTTAAAAGTGGAGGACGGAAGGGCTTATATAATATCTTATTTTAAATTTAGGGATTTATAATGAGGTTTTTTTTTTCCTTTATGACAGAAGTTATAAAATACTTTGTTAAATTATATGGAGTTAATAACTTGCTAAGTATGTATTGGTTAAATTGAGTAACGATAGGTTGGATTATGTAATATTGAATTGTTTTACTAATTGCTTCAATTATAAATGGATATTAATTGTGTAAAAATAGATGGAAAAAGAAGAAAGAAGATTTGCTTTCTTTTTACTTAATTGTTTTATGATTATGAGATTATGAGAAGTGTGAGCTAGAGTTGAATTTATAGATAGTTTTCTTAGCTGTTTTTATTAAGTTGTATTTTATATCCTGTATTTGCTCTGGGAAGTCGGGGGGGCGGATGGTTGGGGAGGGGGGGGATTTTTGTAAAACTTCTAAAAAACTTTTTCAATTAAAAAAAACTGGTCAGTCCTAGAAGAGATCAACCCTGACTGCTCTTTAGAAGGCCAGATCCTGAAGATAAAACTTAAATACTTTGGCCACCAAATGAGAAGGAAGGACTCACTGGAGAAGAGCCTAATGCTGGAAAAATTGAGGGCAAAAGAAGAACGGGATGACAGAGAACGAGGTGGCTGGATGGAGTCACTGAAGCAGTCAGCGTGAGCTTAAATGGACTCAGTGGGATGGTAAAGGACAGGAAGGTCCAAGAACAATGAAGTCATTTTTTAAAGACGCTGTCTGCTCCCTCAGTGTGGAAGGGATTGCCACTCTCGAATTGGCCTTTTTAGTCACACTAGATGCTGTTTTAGGGCCCCTTTCCAGAGCACAATGCCATAGTTTTTTGAGACTGAAGGATGCCACTGCCATCGTTTTGCTCATTGGCTTTCAGAGTGCTAGAGTTGCCTCTAAACACTTTACTTTTTCTTCTAGTAATTCAAGTAGTTTATAGTTTGGATCCTCTGTGGGCATAAGCTGAAACATATGGCAGACTTTGTAAGAATTATAGTGTCAGTTTCTATCTCTATGACTTTTCTTTATTTGCTTAAAAATTAAAATTAATTTTTAATTTTTTTTAATATTTTCTGTTCCAAAGTTTCAGTTTACAATAGTTTACAAGAGTTCTTGATGTTTTCTCTTCTGTCTTAGAAAATTCTTCACTATCTTCCCTGTTTTAAGTGTCTGTCTCTTTTTCTGTTATTTTTGTCCTCTTAGATCATTAAGAATTTAAACATTTCTAAAGAATTAAAATAAGTAAACTGTTTTTTTAATGTTTAGTTGAAAAAAGAAATTGAAAAATTGAAAAAGAAATATTATTTAAAAAATTGAAAAAAGAATTTTAAAATTGAAAGATTTAAAAATTGAAAAAAGAATGTGATTAAAAAATTGAAAAAAGAATTTAGAATTGAAAAAGATTTTAAAATTAAAAATAAATTAAAAACTGTTATTTAAGAGTTGAAAAAAGAAGACTTAAAATTGGAACAAGGAGTTTAAAAATTAAAAAAAAAGAAATTGAAAAAATTGAAAAGGAATCTTTCTTTTTTTTTATTAAAAAGTTTTATAAAAAGTACAAACATTTTTCCCCCACCCCTTCCCCTCTCCCTAACCCACCCCCGCCCCCTCCCTCCCACAAACCCAACCCCCTCCCATTCCCCCCACCCCTCCCCCCTCCCTGAACTTCCCAGGACCAGCACAGGGTCTAACATTCAACATTCTAGAAACCTAATTTAAAATCTGCTAACAATACATTGAGCTAGTTTAACCCTAGATCTTTAACTCCTAGCACTCAAAACATTATATGCATAAAACTCTAACAAAGTCAAATATTTCATTCATAAGCAATTTGAAGTTTTTTAGTCCAATATTTGTTTTGGATATAATCAATCCATCTTCTCCATTCCCTTATACTCCATTCATTCGAATGATCTCCATGCGCTCCATGGCATAGGGCCTAGTTATCTCCGAGACCGCCTGCTGTCACCGATGACCTCCCATCGACCCGTGCGCTCCCACAGAGAGGGCCTCCTCAGGGTGCCATCAGCCAAACAATGTAGGCTGGTGACCCCCAGGGGGAGAGCCTTCTCTGTGGGGGCACCCACCCTCTGGAACCAGTTGCCCCCGGAGATTAGGAGAATTCATGACCTCAGTGCCTTCCGCCGTGCCCTAAAAACACATTTTTTCCAACAAGCCGGGCTGGCTTAAGAAGAAATTTTAAATATTTTTAATATTTTAATTGGTCTGTGAGTTTTAAATTTTGTAGCCAAATTATATATATTTTAAATGTCTTAATATTTATATTTTATGTTTTTTATGTCTGGCTGTACACCGCCCTGAGTCCTCAGGGAGAAGGGCGGTATATAAATTGGAAATAAATAAATAAATAAATAAATAAATAAATAAATAAATATCTCTAAGGTATGCGGAAATTTTCACCATTTCTGCCAAATGTATTACTTTTAATGTCCATTCCTCAATGGTGGATATATCTTCCTTCTTCCAGTATTGTGCCACCAGTAATCTTGCTGCCGTTATTAAATTTAAAATCAAATTAGTCTCTATTACTGTACAGTCTGTCATTATGCCCAACAAAAAGAACTGTGGCGTAAACTTAATCTTTTTCTTCAAAATATTTTGAATAACCCACCAAATTTTAACCCAAAACACCTTAATTTTTTTGCATGTCCACCATATGTGATAATATGTAGCATCCTGGCAATCGCATCTCCAACATTTGGGCTGAAGATTTGAATACATACAAGCTAACTTTTTCGGGTCTAGATGCCATCTATAAAACATTTTATAAAAATTTTCTCTTAAATTTTGAGCTTGTGTCAATCTCACATTTCTAACCCATATACTTTCTCATGTATCAATTGGTATTACTTCCCCTACATTTTGTGCCCATTTTATCATACAATCCTTAACTAATTCAGTTTCTGAGTCTATTTCCAATAATGCATTATATACCCTTTTTATATGCCTTTGGCTTTGATCCCTAATTTGTTTAATTAAGTTCTCGTCCTGACACAAAATACCCATTTTTTGATCTTCTATCCATCTGGCCTGTAGCTGGCCATATTGAAACCATGTTTTCATCACTCTTTCCTCTTTTAATTGTTGAATAGTTTTTAGTTGAAATACGTTTCCATCCCTATATAGAAGTTCTTTATATGTAATCCCATCTTGTTTTTGCTCTATACTTATATTCTCTATCATGTGTCTGGGTATTGTCCA
Organism: Ptyas mucosa; assembly: GCA_012654045.1. Classification (NCBI taxonomy): domain Eukaryota; kingdom Metazoa; phylum Chordata; class Lepidosauria; order Squamata; family Colubridae; genus Ptyas; species Ptyas mucosa. The sequence continues at coordinate 21,847 of WNWU01000265.1, forward strand.
AATTGGTAACTTATCATTTCATTTATATCGATATTTCTTCCCGACACGTAACAGAGCACTTCTTAATATATGACTTTTAAAAATAGTTTCCACCCTTTTATCATACAATAGATAAGCATGCCAGCCATAAACCAGGCCATACCCCTCTTTATTTAATATACTGTCCTCCGTTAAATTAACCCAATCACTAACTACTGATAGGACAGCCGCATCATAATACAACCCTAAGTTAGGCATTTTGAGGCCTCCTCTTTCCCTGGCATCCTGCATTATTCTCTGTTTTACTCGTGGTTTCTTCCCTGCCTAAACAAAAGTGTTTACACCTTTTTGCCACTCCTTCAGATTTTTATCATTTTTAAGTATAGGTATCATTTGAAAAAGGAACAGAAACCTTGGCAAAACATTCATCTTAACTGCGGCTATCCTTCCCAACAGTGACAGTTGCAATTTTCCCCAACTTTGCATCTCTACTTGTACTTTATGCCATAATGGTTCATAATTATGCTGATACAATTTCGTATTTGTTGTCAGGATATTAACCCCTAAATACTTAACCTTTTTAACAACTTCAAATCCCGTTATAGTTTCCATCTCCTCTTTTTGTTTTACCATCATATTTTTAGCTAATATCTTTGTTTTGGCTGCATTTATTTTAAAACCCGATACTTGTCCATAATCCTTAGTTATATCCATCACAGCCTTAATAGATTGTAATGGTTGGGTTAAGGTAACAACCAGGTCATCTGCAAATGCACGTAGTTTATAATCATGCTGCCTAATTTTGATTCCTGTTATGCTTTCTGATCCACGTATTTTATTCAGCAATATTTCTAATGATAAAATAAACAACAATGGAGACAAAGGACAACCTTGCCTTGTACTTTTTTCTATGTTAAAATTATCAGTTAAGTCTCCATTAATTATTATTTGAGCTGTTTGTCGCTGATATATTGCCTTAATTGATTGCACAAAATGATTTCCAAACTTCATCCTTTCCAGTAAATTAAGTAAAAATTGCCAATTCAGTCGATCAAATGCTTTCTCTGCGTCTAAAAATATTAACGCTGCAGGGACCTGGTTATTCCTACCCAAATACTCCAATATATTTACAATATGTCTTACATTACTTTTCATTTGTCTGCCACTTATAAAACCTGTTTGATCATAATGTATCATTTGTTGCATAACTTTCATTAATCTATTTGCTAATACTTTAGCAAAAATCTTTTATCTGTACTTAATAATGATATAGGCCTATAATTTTTTGGATCTAAGTGATTTATTTATTTTATTTTTATTTTTATTTGATTTATATGCCGCCCTTCTCTGGAGAGTCAGGGCGGCTTACAGTGCGTTAAGCAAGTGATCTTGTCCTTCCTTTGGCATTAAAGAAATAAAAGCTGTCTTCCAAGATGGAGGTACCACTCCACCTTGTTGTATATTATTGAATAATTGTTTCAATGGGTCCGCCATCTCTACCTGTAAATTTTTATAATAAACTGCTGTCAAACCATCCGTACCTGGGGCCTTACCAGATTTCAGTTCTTTAATTACAGACATAATTTCTTCAGAAGTTATTGGCTTGTTTAAAATATCCCTCTGTTCTTGTGTGGCTAACAAGATATTCTCATTCTGTAAGTATCTATCTAAATCTATATCTTGAATTTTATCAGCCATATATAATTTTGAGTAAAATTCTAAAAAGGACTTCTTTATCAAATCTTGCTGATAAACTTCTTTCCCTTTGTATTTTATTTTTTCTATTGTCCTTTGGCTCTGCTTTTTTCTCATCAAATACGTTAACCACCTACCTGGTTTATTAGCATTATAAAATGTATTATGTTTAGCATATTGTAAATTAGTTGCTGTTTGATCTGCTATCAACATGTTAAATTGTCCTTTAAGTAATTTAATTACCTCTTTAATTTTATTATCTGCTGGATTCACTATCAACATTTGTTCTTTTTTCTTTATTTCATCCTCTAGCAATTTTCTTTTTTCCCCCTCCTTCTTTTTGAGTTTATTGTTCAGATATATCAAAATACCTCGCATATATGCTTTGCTTGCATCCCACACCATTTCCACAGGAGTACCCTTTTGCATATTTATAACAAAAAATTATTTCATATATCTTTTACATTCCTTTACATTTTCCTCATATCTAAACAAATTTTCATTTAACCTCCAGGACCGTTTAAGTCCCTTCCCATACTCCATTTCTACCCAGACTGGGCTGTGATCAGTTAACGTACTTGGGAAAATCTTCGTGGTCTTCACCCTGGGGAAAAGATCAGTAGTTATTAAAATAAAATCAATCCTGGAAAAGGACTGATGTCGATCTGAGAAAAAAGTAAAGTCTTTTTCTGTTGGATTTCTCTCCCGCCAAACATCCTTCAATTCCCAATCCTCCATCAAATCGAAAAAAGATTTTGGCAATTTTGCTCTTGTAAAAAGACTTTGTTTAGGTCCTATCTTATCTTCCTTTACATTTATAACTCCATTCCAGTCACCGAGCAAAATGCACGATTTAAAATTCCATTCTGTCAGCTTTCTTTGTAATAGTCTGTAAAAAGCATCCTGTTGTTGATTTGGTGCGTAAACTCCCACTATAAGTACTTTCAACCCTTTTGTTAGTACTTCTATTGCTAAAAATCTTCCTTGGTCATCTGCTTCAATTAATTTTGCAATTAAGTCCTTCAGGTAGATAACTATACCATTTTTCTTATCTGGTGCTGCTGCAATATAATGTATACCCAATCTTGTGTTTATTAGGTATTTTTGATCTTGTAATCTAATATGAGTTTCTTGTAAACAAATTACATCATTTTTAAATTGTTTAGATAACAAAATATTTTTCTTCTTCTCTGTGGTGAATTCAAACCATTAACATTCCAGGTTAGGAACCTAGTTCCCATCCTTAAATCTCTGAAGCCTTTGGAGCATTTGCTGGTTGTCATGCCTTAATTGACCTTTGGGTCTAGCTCCTCCCACAGCTTCTGTTTTGGTAGTTTCTTGTGGAACCATCTGTAATTGTTGTAGTCTTAGCTCTTCTTTACGTTTGGCTGTTGCAGCTCTAGTCTGTCTTTGATCCTTTGGTTCTACTGGTATGTCAATCAACTGTATTTGAAGAAGGTCTTCTTGGCTGGTTGAGATTGCAATGCCCCCCTGTGCTATTGCGAGCAAGTCTTCTCTCTCCTGTGGTCTCTCAGGGAAAAGGAATCTTTCTTAAGAAATATTGGAATATTAATGAATATTGGTCCTATTGAGGACCTTTTGGCATCTTTGGTTGCACATGTAGTCCTCACTTACCACTTCTTCCCTGAACCTTCAAATTTACTATGGCACAGTAGAAGCAGACGTGCACCTGGTCCACAAAATTTGTGGTAATCCTAGCACTTGTTCAGTGACCGCACATCAGCAGTGACTGTGGTTTTGAAGGTGCAGGAAAAGAAGTTGCACCAGTTTGGGTTCTGCCAATAGTTGCACATTTATGATGCCTGCGACATCCCACACTCATGATCCCCATTTGTGACCTTCCCAGCTAGCTTCTGACAAGCAAAATCAGTGGATATACTGGCAGGAAACTGCAACTCACGGTCATATGAAATTACCTTTAGCAACCCACAGTAATTTTTTTAAAAATTTGATTTATATGCCGCCCTTCTCCGGAGACTCAGGGCGGCTTACAATGCATTAAGCAATAGTCTTCATACTTTTTTGTATATTTATACAAAGTCAACTTATTGCCCCCACAATCTGGGTCCTCAAAGGATGGAAGGCTGAGTCAACCATGAGCCTGGTGGGATTCGAACTTGCAGTAATTGCAGGCAGCTGATCTTAATAACAGTGAATTAGTCCACTGCACCACTCAGGACTCCTGAGTTGCTTAACAATTACAGAGAAACAGATGTAAGTTGGCACTGTCATGTGACATCATGCTTAATGATTGAGCTGCTTAGTAAAGAGATATCAGTTCTAATTGCGGTAGGTTAAGTAAGAACTACTTGAACAAGGATTTAACCTGTGGGGTGGTAGACAGTGTTTTCCGTTATATAGTGATGAATCTATATTTCTCTATATGCATATATCTGCAGTTACATTACCTATCACCAGTACTTCAAGATATAGTTGATGATAGTCCTTTCCATTGCTAAGAATTTGTGATTGACCCCAATCAACAACTGAATTTGAATGAATATTTGAACGTGGATCTCGGTAGTCGTCCATGTATCAAATGAATCATAAATAATTTCAGTGATGATTCTAGTATTGGGGCATGATTGCTTTTTCATTGTAATATATACTTTTTTCATTTTTCACATTAACCATTTTATAAACAAAGTTACACTTTTCTTTGAATCTTACAGACAAACAAGATGGGAATAAGAGCACTCTGGACAACTGTCAATAACAAGGAATGTTGAAAAGGGAAGAAAATCAAGCCAGAAATCAAAATATTTTCCATTTCCTTCAGAAAAACACACAATCTTCCTCCTCCTCCTCCTCCAACAGCTGTTAGACAAAAGAGAGTAAATCAAGAAAGAACAAGCATATTATACAGAATTCAAGGATACGTTACATGAAAAGTCAAAGGAGATTATTTTTCAATCAGCAAAAAAGGGAAATATCTGGAACTGAGCAGGGAGGAAAAGGTCAATAGTAAAGCCATGTAGAGCAGACAGTAAGGCAGGCCTCTCCCTGTGAGAAAGAAAACATCTTCAATGACAGCCCTACTAAACAAGGCATTGTAAGAATTCCAGGCAGGTGATCCATCAGTGGATTGATTCCAGGGAGACACTGTATGAGTGTCTAGACTGTGAGAAAAGCTTCATTAGACATTTTCATCTCATAAGACACCAGAGAACTCACACAGAAGAGAAACCCTTTGAATGTCCTGATTATGGGAAAGTCACAATTCCAGCCTGGTGATACACCAGAGGACTCACATAGGAGGGAAATGTTTTGAATGTCCTGATTGCTGGAAAACTTTTGGTTGAAATTCAGGCTTGGAGATACACCAGAGGATTCACTCCATGGACCAACCCTCTGAGTGTCGAGGTTGCAGGAAAAGTTTCATTAGAAATTCCCAACTCATGAGACAGAAGACCATGCACCCAGGAGAGAAACCTTTTGAAAGTCCTAATTGTGGGAAAGGTTTTAGTGATAATTCCAGCCTGGTGACACACCAGAGGACTCACACGGGAGGGAAACCCTTTGAATGTCCTGACTGTGGGAAATGTTACAGTCAGAATTCCAACCTGGTAAGGCACCAGAGGATACACACGGGAGAGAAACCCTTTGAATGTCCTATCTGTGGGAAAAGCTTTAGTCATAATTCAAATTTATTGACACACCAGAGGACTCACACACGAGAGAAACCGTTTGAATGTCCTGACTGTGGGAAAAGTTTCAGTCACAATTCCAACTTGGTAATGCACCAGAGGACTCATACAAGAGAAAAACCCTTTGAATGTCCTAACTGTGGGAAAGGTTTCAGTCAGAATTCCAGCCTGGTGACACACCAGAG
>WNWU01000265.1:27383-38587 GCA_012654045.1 Ptyas mucosa
GGGAAAAGCTTTAGGGATAATTCCCAATTTCTGACACACCAGAGGACACACACAGGAGAGAAAACCTTTGAATGTCCTGATTAGGGAAAACTTTCAGTCAGAATTATGACCTGGTGAACCATCAGAAGACTCACTCTGGGGAAAAACCATATAAGTGTCCAGATTGTGGGAAAAGTTTCCTTTGGAATTGTCGATTGGTGAGTCACCGGAGGACTCACATAGGAGAGTAACCATATGAGTGTCCAGACTGTGCAAAGATTTCAGTACTAATGATAGCCTTCTAAATCATAAGCTTATATACACAGGGGAGAAACCATTTAAGTGCTCTGAGTGTGCATGGGGCTTCAGGAAACCTTCCAACCTTATCGCACACAAGAAAATGCACCTGGGGCCCAAAATGATGAGTGTAGAGAAGGCTTGAATTTAATTTCACATGTCCCATTGTAAGTTCAACTGAGAAATTGACTCTTTAATTTGAGTACAAAGAATTTGCCTGATGTTTTTTGTCATCAAATATGTCATGGTATTAGATGGGAAGGAGGAAAGAAAAAAATTGGAACATCATTTTTTGATAAGGACTGTTTGGCCATTAGCAGCAGAAGTTGCTGGATATTTTATTTTTGCAAAAATTGTAGAAATCTGGAAACATCTTTTTAGGAGTGTTCTTTCCATTTTTATCATAACAAATGATTGAAATGCTACATGCAGAGGCCCCGTCTTCTCCCTGGGTGTCCTCCCCCAATCAGCTTTTCCAGGTTGCAGGGATTGCTACAGACCATTGCCGCCTCCGTGCCTTGCATTTTTTACCTTTCTGCCTCATATTTTGAGCCTCTGAACACTCCATTTCAGATCTGTTCAAGGCTGTAGGAATCGCCAGAGCATATCACCGCCTCTGCATCACGTTTTCAGCCTCCACAGCCTTTTTATGGCCTCTGCATGTTGTGTTTTTGGGTGGTCCCAGGCCACCGATCCTGCCCAAAAATGCAATGCACCGAGGCCAAAAATGGGGCGTGCAGAGGCCAAATACGCGATGCACAGATGCTGAAAACACGATGAGCAGAGGCAGCAATCCGTGGCGATGTGCTCTGGCATAGGTCTAAAACGTGATGTGTGGAGGCCAAAAATGGCCAAAGGGTGGGGCTGGTGGGTGGGCAGGGCTACAATCAGTGTATTACACGCACCCAAATTTTCACCCTCTTAGGGGGAGAAAACTGTGTCTTATACTCTAAAAAACATGGTAGTTTATCTTTTCCTAACAATTGCAGAAATTCATTACACCAAGCATGTCTGCTCAAATTTTGTCATACAAGTTGGAGAAACCTTATGAATAGCAAATATATTGGGGGAGTTTGGGGCAGTGACAAAAGCAGTGTAGAATTTCAGATGTAAATGTTCTGCCCTACAGGTGACCTTCATGGAGAAGAGCTGTAGGAATATTGAGTTGAGGAGAAAAGGGATTGTGTGTCGGGTCCCCAAAGATCCTTATGGGGATGCTGCCATTCTGGCAGGGAGGGCCTGAATGCCATTTTATGACCTGTTCCTGTTTCTGCCCTTTTCTCAAGTTTGATGTACTTTCCTGGGAATAGGAGGGGGGAGGAATTGCCTGTGGCCATCTGGTTTGTCTCAGCTCCAACAGAAGGAGCAAGCAGCACCTGAGAACAACTTCTTACCACCTTCTCAACTCAGAGTTCACACCTGTGGATTGGCTCCCCTTGGACTGGGCAGAGGGGAGGGGATTCTACAACTTTTTACCTAACGGTTCTGAGCAGGAACTTCAGATCCTACCTTTCTCTACTTACTGTCACTGTCTCTCAATAAATGTTTCCTTTTGAAATCCCTCCTGTTTCAAGAGTTCTGCTTTCTGGAAGAGAGAGGAGAGGCAAGTCCTTACATTGTGTTTCTGAGCACAGTGTAGGAAGTTAGCACCCACCCCTTTCCTGGAAGAATGAAATATTTTAGGAAATATTAAAAAGGCAGAATATTATGTTTCCCTGGTTGAGAAATGGAGAAACATGTTTTAAAGACAAAGCAACTCCCACCTTCCTGTCTCCCCACCTTTGTTGATGGGCCAGAGGCAGAAACTCAATCCTTGTCAATGGACCTTCATCTGCAACACAATAGGACCCATCTAGGACAGAAACTCACCACATGGTACCTGGGAAGATTACATCAGCCAGCAAGGCTAGCTAAGACCCCCACCCCCTGGGAGTCTGACAACCAATCAGGATACTCTTTTGGGGGCCCAGGAAATTCAAAGCCAAAAAGAGCATAAAAACCCGGGGACTCGCTGTATCTCGCCCCTTTTCTGTTCAGGAACTCAAACCATGTGATCCTGTCCAGCATTAAACCATCTTTCCAAGCAGTCTCCCTGTTTCCAGTGTCTTTTTCCCCACTTGGAGCTGACCTCAGAAGGATATTTCTTCCTACAACAGGATCTCCAGGTTTATTTGCAACTCCTGTTGTGATCTCCTTCGCTTGGAGGTGCCTACCTCCTTGTTAGTCTTTGATGGCTGGGGTGTGAGAGCAGCACCAAGGGTCTGACATTTTGTGGTTCCCCCCTTGTTGGGAAATGTATTTGAAAAAATTATACAGTAAATAATGTTTCATTTCTATGGCACCACTGCATAAGAAATTATTATTAAAGAGAAGAGGGGAAAACATCTCCCCAAGTTCACAGCATACGGATCCTATTCAGAAGAGACTCACAGAAAAATCTCTCTAATTCAGAGGAGTATAAGAAGGTGGGAGAAGGTACAGGGAAGATACTTGTGTCAGGGAATTGTGCAGCCTGTGTCCAAATGGAGTCAGAGACGCTGACAAGAACTTGTGGCTTTATATAAATAAATATATTTACAGTAAAGAGAGGCAAACAGGAGCATAGTGAAGTAAAATCAACATGGCAGGAACATCACCAGGTAAAACACAGAGAGCACACAGGGCAAAAAGGCGGGAAATAAGGAAACTCCCCCTTTTCACTCAAGGCAGCCAATCACAGTTCAGATTGCCTCATGCAGTAGCCAACTCTCTTCAATCAATCAGTTGTAACGGCATGTTCTGACTCTTTATACAACCTCCACTGTTCCAGTTATAAATTTAAACATCTTGACACCCCTCCAAAGTATAGTTGGACAGCATTTTAACCATGTTGTTTCACAAGATCCTTTCTTTAAGAACTACCAAAAGACCAAAAAAAAACCCCAACTGTAAGAAGTAACTGGGTTTTTGAAACAAAGATCATTCTGCCAGTTAATCATATTTTATGCATTTTAATAAATAACATCAAGCTAATCTTTTGCCAACTCAAAAATGAATTATGTGGGGTGTGAGTGGTCTGTTCTAGAGAGAGGGAATGATTTGAATTGTGCTGGTCACAAACTAAAGTGGAAATTATAATAAACTGACACGTGATTGGCGTGCTTCTACTCTTGCTTATCTCTTCTGTTCATTTCCCTCACAAAGCATCCCTTTTCTTGTTTGCCCTACTATTTTGCTGGCTTGCTTTCCTCTGATGTGACAATCCCAATCTCACAGCTGGCATACCCTCTGCCCATCCTGTGTCAGGCCTGGAAGCCATCTTTTGCATTAGGCCTTCAGACCTGTCACATTTACTACTGTGGAAAACTGGGAGCTGGGATTGTATGGAGCAGGGGTGATGTATAATCATAATAACATTCCTTTCTCAGAAAGTCAAAGACATCTTGTCTTGCACCTGGAAGGCTGGACCTGGGAGGCATCTCCATTTGGGACAATGTTTGATTGATAGGAGCTGAAAAGCTTGAAATGGACCAAAAGCTTCTGAATTTTGACAGGGCTATACCATAGAGCACAATCTTGCTTTCTAAAACAATGTCTATTATTCACCCCAGCGAGGACTAACTATATTTAGTGGACATAGATTTCTGGATAAAATAGGACAAGAAACAGAATTGAAAGACTTTTGTGGTTGGCTTGGTACCACAGAATTCATTGCCAAGAGTGGTTTTTCTTTTTATTCCAATTCTGCAATTTTTCCTTTTTGGTGGGGTGGTATTGGAGATGTGTGATGCATACAAGAAACTCCCCAGAAGGCAAGAAAGGTGGACAACACGTATCAATATGAGCATAAAAATAATAATTTATGTCATGATTAAGAGTTAAGTGCAGAGCAACAATAAACATTAATTGAATTTCATTATACAAAGAAGAAATATAAAAACTAACAGAAAGGAAATAGCAGAATACCCAACAAAATATTTCCTAAGAGATAAAGATGTTATGTGTTTTGTGTTTGTTATATTGTGTTGTTTTATAAATAAATTTAAAAAAAGATCATGTGAAGTGTTAATATCACTTTATAATGTCTTGGTAAGGCCACACTTGAAATACTGCATCCAGTTTTGATCGCCACGATGTAAAAAAGATGTTGAGACTCTAGAAATAGTGCAGAGAAGAGAAACAAAGATGATTAGAGGCCTGGAGGCTAAAATAAATAAAGAAGGGTTGCAGGAACTGGGTATGTCTAGTTTAATGAAAAGAAGGACTAGGAGAGGCATGATAGCAGTGTTCTAGCTCAGGGGCTGCCACAAAGAAGAGGGAGTCAAGCTATTCTCCAAAGCACCTGAGGGCAGGACAAGAAGCAATGGGTGGAAACTTATCAAGGAGAGAAGCAACTTAGGAGACATTTCCTGTTTTGCCTCCAGAAGTTGTGAATGTTCCAACACGGGAAGTTTTTAAGAAGAGATTGGACAAACATTTGTCTGAAGTGGTGTAGGGTTTCCTGCCAAAACAAGGGGTTGGACTAGAAGACCTCGAACGTCCCTTCCAACTCATTCTGTTCTGTTCGTTCTTTCTTTTATATATTAACAATTGTCTTCTCTTTCTTAGCCCCCATTTTCTAGTCCCTGCTGCATATTTTCTTCTATCTGTGACCTAATGAAGACTTGCCTGCAAATAAATTTACAGAATTTACACATGACATTTAACATTTAGCAGATATACAATTTCCTCCTTCAGGAATAAAGCTTCAGGCTAGGTGCTCTTGGATGCAGCGCTGGCCAACAGGAGTGAAGCTGGCTCCCCTGGAGATTCTCACCTGGAGCTTTCACTATTTCACGTGGCTCAATTGCAAAGGTCGGTTGCTCGAAGTCAAAACCAACTTGATAGCATTTAAACCAAGGGGGTCCAAACTTGGCAACTTTAAGACTTGTGGATTTCAACTCCCAGAATTCCTCAGGCAGCTTCTGAGAGTTGAAGTCTTAAAGTTGCCAAGTTTGGCCACCCCTGGTTTAAGCAGTGAAAACATCTTGCAAACGCTTTAGGGAGTAGAGACGGGACAAGCCTGTTTTTCTGCCTCCTATCTGGAGATGGCGATCAGGTAGGCAACCTCTGTGCCTGAAAAGTGCATAATAAAGGAGTTAAAACCATCGAGTACTGCATTGCTAGAAAGGATGGGAGGTGAGGAGAAGAGTAGACTATCTTCCTCTTCCGGATGACTCATGGGAGGAAAGTGGAGTGCAGAGCGGCTTTTGTGCTGTTCCCAGGGTCGAAGCAGCAGCTGGCAGGTGAGTGGAGGGCAGCAGGTGGGAGGAGAGTCCGGGAGCAGGTCGGGCTGTTCGGTTCCCTCCACGGCCTGGAAGCGGAGAAGCAACTGGGCTGAAGCCTCTCAGCTGCTGCTGCTGCAGGTTCCTTCCCTCCCCAAATTGGAGCCCACTGGTGCTGCAGGCTGTCAAACTGGTGGCTGCCATTTCCTGCTGGTGGGAAGATTGAAAAAGCCTCTTTCAAGTGGAGGTTGATTCTGCAGAGGTGGTGGGTGCTGCATCCCTGGAGGTTTGTAACAGAGGAGCTCATAGTTTGAAGGATCCTTGGAGGTCTTCTATTCCAACCTCCTGATCAAGCAGGAGACCCAATATCATTTCAGACAAATGGCTGTCCAGTCTCTGTTTAAAAGCCTCCAGTGGTGGAGCACCCACAACTTCTGCAGGCTAAGCTGTTCCACCGGTTAATTTTCTGGGTGTCAGGAAATTTCTCCTTAGTTCGAGGCTGCTTATCTCCTTACTCCATCCCGTTTCTCCTCCTACCTTCAGGTGCTTTAGAGAAGAGGTTGAAACACACACACACACCCCTTCTTTGTTGCAACTCCTAATGTATTGGAACACTGTTATCATGTCACACCTAGTTTTTCTTTTCACTAGACTAGACATCCCCACTTCCTGCAACCATTCTTTATATGTTTCAACCTCCAGCCCTCTAATCATCCTTGCTGCTCTTGTTTGCCCTCTTTATAGAGTCTCAACACCCTTTTTATATTGTGGTGATCAAAACTGGATGCAGTATTCCAAGTGTGGTGTTACCCAAGCCTTATAAATTGGTACTAACGCTTCACTTTTTAAAAAAAAAAATTGATTTAAGCAATAGCCTTCATACTTGTTGTATATTTATACAAAGTCAGTTTATTGCCACCACAAACTGGGTCCTCAATTTACCTACCATAGAAAGGATGGAAGGCTGAGTCAACCTTGAGCCTTGGTGAGATTCGAACCTGCAATAATTGCAGGCAGCTGTATTAATAACAGGGTGCTTTAGACCACTGTACTATCCAAGGCACTTGATCTTGACTGTATCCCTCTGTTAATACAGCTGAAGATTGCATTTGCTTTTTTGGCCACTGCAATACCCTGCTGGCTCATATTTGAATGATTCAATGTTCCCTCTCATAGATAGTGCCAGGTTCCACCTACTCTGTACCTGTACATTTGGTTTTTCTTGCTTAAGTGTAAAACCTTTGTTGTTGTTTTTCTCTATTGAGTTTCATTTGGGTCCAGTGTTGAAGTCTGTTGAGATTCTTCTGTACCTTGACCCTATCTTCTGGGGTGTTGGATATTCCTGCCAGCTTGGTGTCATCTGAAATTTGATGAGTTTGGTGAATATAAATCACCAGGACCTGATTCTCAGAACACCAGGGTTCTGAGGGAGCTGGCAGATGTTATCTCAGAACCATTGTACCATATCTTTCAAAAATCCTGGGGTACCCCGGGGTATTACCTGAGGATTGGAAAAGAGCTAATGTAGTTCCCATCTTCAAAAAAAGAAAAAGGAAAACCAGACCCAGGAAACTACAAAACTAAACCAATCAGTCTAACATCAATACCTGGGAAGATACTGGGGGAAAAAAATAGAAAAACAGATCTGCAAATATCTAGAAACAAAGTTTTAATTAAAAGCCAGCATGGATTTGTTAAAAACAGATCATGCCAAACTTCTCATTTCATTCTTTGACAAGGTGACTAAAATAGTAGACTAGAGAAATGCTGTGGATATAGTATATTTAGACTTCAGCAAGGCATACAATAAAGCTGACCAACTGTACTCAACAAGTAGTCCTTCATGGTACTACATCTACATGAAAGGAGGTAAGCAGTGATATGCCATAGGGTTCAGTCTTAGGCCCAGTACTCTTCAGTATCTTCATACATGACTTAGATGAGGGTATAGAAGGAGAACTCATCAAATTTGCAGACAACACTAAACTGGCAGGAATAACCAGCACCGCAGAAGACAAGCTCAGGATCCAAAAAGATCTTGACAGACTTGAACAGCCCTATCCAAAAACATGAAATCTAATGTGGAGAAAAGCAAGATTTTATACTCTTCTCAAAAAACTCCAGTAATGAAGCATCCACAATGTCTAAAGGCAAGCTATTCCATTGGTTAATTGTCCTCACTGTTAGGAAGTTTCTCCTCATTCCAGGTTGCTTCTCTCCTTGATTAGTTTCCATCCATTGCTTCTTGTCCTGTCCTCTGGTGCTTTGGAAAATAAATTGACACCCTCTTCTTTGTGGCAGCCTCTCAAATACTAGAAGGCTGCTATCATGTCCGCCCTAGTCTTTTCTCTAGACTAGCCAAACCCAAATCCTCCAATCATTCTTCATATATTTTAGTCTCCAGGCCTTTAATCATCTTAGTTGTTCTTTGCACTTTTTCCAAAGTCTCAACTTCTTTGTAATGTGGTGACCAAAACTGGATTCAGTATTCCAGGTGTGCTGTTACCAAGGCTTTATAAAGGGGTACTAATAACCTTATATGATTTTGATTTTATGCCTCTCTTTATATAACCAAGGATTGTATTAGCTTTTTTTTTGGCTGCTGCTGCACACTGCTGACTCATGTTTAACTGATTGTGCACTAAGACTCCAAAGTCCCTCTCACAGTTACTGTTTTGGAGCCAGGTTTCACCTAATCTGTACTTGTTCCTTTAGTTTTTCCTGCCCAGGTGTAAAACTTTGTTTTTCTCTGCATTAAATTTCATTTTGTTGGATAGGGCCCATTTTTCAAGTCTGTCAAGATCTTTTTGGATCCTTAGCTTGTCTTCTGGGGTGCTGGCTATTTTTGCAGGTTTAGTGTCATCTGCAAATTTGATGAGTTCTCCTTCTATACCCACATCTAATTCATGTATCAAGATACTGAAGAGTACTGGGTCTAAGACAGAACCTTGTGGATGTGGTATCATTAAGGACTATTTGTTGAGTATGGTTTGTCAGCCAGTTATGAATCCATCTGGTGGTGATGCTATCTATCCCACTTTTTTTCTAGCTTATCAAGAAGTAGGTTGTGGACTACTTTGTCAAATGCCTTTCTGAAGTCTAAATCCAAGCATTTCACTGGTCTACTTTGTGAAAGAATGAAATGGTTGGTTTGGCATGATCTGTTTTTAACAAACCTTTGCTGGCTATTAGTTATAATTTTATTTGTTTCTAGATGTTCACAGATCTGTTTTTTTATTATTTTTTCCAGTATCTTCCCAGGTATCGATGGTAGGCTGATTGGTCTGTAGTTTCCTGGGTCTATATTTTTTCCTTTTTTGAAGATGAAAACCACATCAGTTCTTTTCCAATCCTCTGGTAGTTCCCCAGTGCTCCAAGATTTTTTAAAAGATATGATACAATGGTTATGAGATAACATCTGCCAGCTCTTTCAGAACTCTGGGATGTAATCCATCAGGTCCTGGTGATTTATATTCATCAAGGTCAGACAAGTATTCTCTTACCATTTTTTTGCTTATTTTAATTTTTATTTCTAGTCTGTCTTTTACAGTTTTTGGTAGGTTGGACAATAGTTTCCTTTTGTGTGAAGACTGATGCAAAGAATGAGTTAAGCAGCTCTGCTTTCTCTCTACTGCCGGTTACTTCCTTGCTATCTTCTCTCTTTAGTCGACCGACTGTTTCCTTGACTTCTTTTTGTTTTGTTATATATATGTTGAAATTTTTTTTATTATCTATCACTTGTTTTAAATCTTTGTTCATTGTGAGCCTTTGCTTTCGTGACTTCATCTTTGATGATTCAGGCTATCTGCTGATATTCTGCCTTAGTTATGTGTCCCTCTTTCCACTTTTTGTACTTGTCCTTTTTATCTTTCAGTCTATGAGAGAGAGAGATCTGCAACCATGCTGGTTTCTTGTTGGATTTCATGTTTTTCCTTTTTAGTGGTATAATGTTTGACTGGGCTTATATGATCATATTTTTCAGTGTTTCCCATGCTTCTTGAGTTGTTTTCCCCTTTAGGCTTTTTATCCATGAAATTTTGCTTAGGGTCTCTCTGCATTTGTTAAAATCAGCTCTTCTAAAGTTTAAGACACTGGTTGGATTATATTCTATTGCTTGTATTTGCTTTATATTGAATTTCAGTAAGACGTGGTCACTCTCGCCCACAATTCTGAAATCTTCAACTCCTATCACTTCTTCTCTATTAGTAAGAATTAGGTCCAGTATAGTTTTTCCTCTAGTCCCTTCCTCTATCTTTTGGATGATAAAGTTGTCAGCTAAATTGGTTAGGAATCTGTTTGATCTCCCACTTGCTGCAGAGTTTGTCTCCCAGTCTCAGTGTCTCTGGAACCACCTGTTCCAAAGCCGAGTCACGTACCACACACACACACACACGGGGAACGGTAAACACAACCCAGTTTAATCACGGATATGCGGCAGCTTACAGGGAATGCTCGAGCCGCGAAAATAGCTCAAAGTCAGAGTCGGCTGTATGATCTGCCTGCTCGGCTTTATCGGCTGTGGGATCAGTTGTAGCTGTAGCGCATTCGAATCCGCTGCTCGCTCACTGCAGTGGAGCCATGGGCGTGGGCATGTGATGTCATCGGCTTCGCCCCTCTGACCACCTGTCATCCGGATTCCCATTTTCACGTCCTGTCTGTCACCCGTTACCACCGTTGTGTTCTCCTATTCACATCACCCCTTTCACATATTCTCTGGATGCTCGCTGTCAGCCCCCTCCCCCGGCATGGTCGTCACCTAAAGCTTTGTGTGGAGGAAATACTTGAGGCTCGACATGCTGCTCCCCCTACCAGGTTTCCTCCTGTAGGGGTAAGAACAGAAATGGTTACTGGTCAGTTATGTTGAACGGTTCCCTGGTTTGTGTGGGTGTTCTTTATGGAATGGTTTCAGCAACCGTGGGGCATTGAGGTCCTCAACGCATACCCATGACACATCTGTATCAGGATACCCTTTCCAACGTACCAGGTATCTGAGTGTCCCATGGCGCATTTTCAAGTCAAGTATTGTTTCCAGCTCATATATGTTCCCTGTTATGGGTCCCGAACGTTTCTCAGGTATCTTCATGCAGGTAGCTGGTTTTATGAGGCTGCTATGAAAGACCGGCTCTTACCAACATCATGATTTCCTTCACGGATACGCAGAAAATTGGGATGGGTCTTACAGGTTTCTTCCACCCTGCCTAACAAGGGTGGAAGTTTCAAAGCTATCGTCACAGGGTTTATTACTTTGGTTACGGTGAAAGGACCTACCGTATATACTCGCATATAAGCCGAGTTTTTCAGCACATTTTTCAGGCTGAAAAAAGCCCCCCCATGGCTTATATTCGAGTCACCACAAAAAAAGGCCTTTTTTCCTACAACCGTTTTGGCTCCTGGGGTTGCAGAGAGGCTTGCTAAAGCCAAAATGGGGTGTGTGTGGGGGGGGTGCAGTGCCCCTCCTCCGCACCCCTTTTTGGCTTTAGGGGTTGCAGGGAGGCTTGCAGCTTTTTACAGCTTCTCCCGCGGCTGGCTGGCTGCTCGCTCGCTCGCAACTGAGCAGAGAGGCGGCCGGTTCCTCCGCTCCTCTGCCAAGGGGTAGAGAACCGGCTCTGCTGGATACAAGGGGATGGGGGAAGGATCAGGCTTCCCTTCTCCCCAGCCCAGCAGACTGTCCAGGGGGAGAGAACC
>WNWU01000265.1:47728-83453 GCA_012654045.1 Ptyas mucosa
ACACACCAGAGGACTCACACAGGAGAGAAACCCTTTGAATGTCCTGATTGTGGAAAAGGTTTCAGTAAAAATTCCTACCTGGTGACACACCAGAGGACTCACACGGGAGAGAAACCCTTTGAATGTCCTGACTGTGGGAAATGTTACAGTCAGAATTCCAGCCTGGTAATACACCAGAGGACTCACACAGGAGAAAAACCGTTTGAATGTCCTATCTGTGGGAAAAGCTTTAGTGATAATTCCAATCTGGTGATTCACCAGAGGACTCACACAGGAGAGAAACCGTTTGTATGTTCTGACTGTGGGAAAAGTTTCAGTCAGAATTCCTACTTGGTAAGGCACCAGAGGACTCACACAGGAGAGAAACCCTTTGAATGTTCTGACTGTGGGAAAAGTTTCAGTCAGAATTCCAACCTGGTGAAACACCAGAGGACTCACACAGGAGAGAAACCCTTTGAATGTCCTGATTGTGGGAAAAGCTTCAGTCAGAATTATGACCTGGTGAACCATCAGAAGACTCACTCCGGGAAAAAACCATATAAGTGTCCAGATTGTGGGAAAAGTTTCCTTTGGAATTGTCGACTGGTGAGTCACCAGAGGACTCACATACAAGAGTAACCATATGAGTGTCCAGACTGTGCAAAGATTTCAGTACTAATGATAGCCTTCTAAATCATAAGCTTATATACACAGGGGAGAAACCATTTAAGTGCTCTGAGTGTGCATGGTGCTTCAGGAAACCTTCCAACCTTATCGCACACAAGAAAATGCACCTGGGGCCCAAAATGATGAGTGTGGAGAAGGCTTGAATTTAATTTCACATGTCCTATTGTAAGTTCAACTGAGAAATTGACTCTTTAATTTGAGTACAAAGAATTTGCCTGATTTTTTGTCATCAAATAGGTCATGGTATTAGATGGGAAGGAGGAAAGAAAAAAATTGGAACATCATTTTTTGATAAGGACTGTTTGGCCATTAGCAGCAGAAGTTGCTGGATATTTTATTTTTGCAAAAATTGTAGAAATCTGCAAACATCTTCTTCTTAGAACTTAGGAAATGTTCTTTCCATTTTTATCATTACAAATGATTGAAATGCCACATGCAGAGGCCCCATCTTCTCCCTGGGTGTCCTCGATATTTTCAGCCCCAGAATTCCCAAACCAGCATCTTTTCAGGATAAGAGCACTCAGGCTACAGTTAGTGATTGTGACTCCTCATATAATGAGAAAACACAGGAGAAGTGAAATATTGTATTTTTCAGTATATAAGGTGCTCCGGAGTATAAGACACACCTTTATTTTGGGGAGGAAAAAAAAATTGGCCTCTGCCTACCAGCACCCATCGATATTCATCTGGCTAGCTTCCTTACAGCAAATAGCGAACTGCCAGGTCAGCTTCAGTATATTATTGCAGCCTGATTTAGCATGTACAGCTGATTGGAGGGTGGATTGATCCCCACGGAATACCCTCAATCAGCTGTTCCAGGCTGCAGAGATTGCTACAGACCATCACCACCTCTGTACCTTGCATTTTTGGCCTCTGTGCCTCGCATTTTCAGCCTCTGAATGCTCCATTTCAGACTTGTTCGAAGCTGCGAGAATCGCCAGAGCATATTGCCGCCAATTGCCGCCTCTGTGCATTGCATTTTATTCCTCTGCATTGCGTTTTCACCCTCCACAGCCCTGTTTCTGGCCTCTGCGTGTCATGTCTTTGGGTGGTTCCAGGCTGCTCATCCCGCCCAAAATCGCAATGCGCAGAGGCCAAAAATGGGGCGTTAGGAGGCCAAAAATGTGATGCGCAGGGGCTGAGAATGCAATGCCCGAAAACATGATGCGTAGAGGTGGCAATCAGTGACGATGTGCTCTGGCAATCTTCACAGCCTTGAACAGGTCTGAAATGGAGTGTTAGGAAGATAAAAACGCGAGGCACAGAGACCAAAAATGCAAGGCATGGAGGCAGCGATGGTCTGTGGCAATTCCTGCAGGCTGGTATAGGTCTAAAACGTGACGCGTGGAGGCCAAAAATGACCAAAGGGTGGGGCCAGCGGGTGGGCGGGGCTACATTCAGTGTATAAAACGCAGCCAAATTTTCACCCTCTTAGTCTTATACTCCGAAAAAACTGGTAGTTTATCTTTTCCTAACAATCGCAGAGGGATCAACATTTATCCTTTCCTAACAATTACAGAAATTCATTACACCAAGCATGTCTGCTCAAATTTTGTCAAGAATGAGGCATGCAAGTGGAAGAAAACATACAAATAATAAATATATTGGGGGAGTTTGGGGCAGTGACAAAAGCAGTGTAGAATTTCAGATGTAAATGTTCTGCCCTACAGGTGACCTTCATGGAGAAGAGTTGAAGGAATATCGAGTTGAGGAGAAAAGGGATTGTGTGTCAGGTCCCCATAGATCCTTGTGGGGATGCTGCCATTCTGAGAAGGAGGGCCTGAATGCCATTTTATGAGCTTTTCCTGTTTCTGTTCTTTTCTGAACTTTGATGTACTTTGCTGGGAATGGGAGGCGGGAGGAATTGCCTGTGGCCATCTGTTTTGTCTCAGCTCCAACAGAAGGAGCAAGCAGCACCTGAGAACAACTTCTTACCACCTTCTCACAACAACTTTGCACCTGTGGATTGGCTCCCCTTGGATTGGGCAGAGGGGAGAAGTTTCTACAACTTTTTACCTAACAGTTCTGAGCAAGAACTTCATATCCTATCTTTCTCTACTTAGTGTCACCGTCTCTCAATAAATGTTTCCTTTTGAAATCCCTCCTGTTTCAAGAGTTCTGCTTTCTTGAAGAGAGGAGAGGCAAGTCTTTACATTGTGCTTTTGACCATAGGATCTCCAGGTTTATCTGCAACTCCTGTTGTGATCTCCTTCGCTTGGAGGTGCCTGCCTCCTTGTTAGTCTTTGATGGCTCGGATGTGAGAGCAGCACCAAGGATCTGACATTTTGTGGTTCCCCCCTTGGTTGGGAAATGTGAGAAAAATTGTACAGTAAATAATGTTGCATTTCTAAAGCAGCATTGCATAAGAATCATGAATAGATTTTGAGAGAAAAAAAGGGAAGTGTCAGCATTTATGTAAACATTAAGACAAAGTAATCCAGCACTCTTCCCAACACATGGGAGATGTTTCCTGTTTTTCATTTCTCTCCTAGAGCGCCTTAATTTTTTTCAAACATTTATCCTTTTTCATTGGAGCAGATAAAGACTAGTATGTGGAGAAACCAAGATGTAACTCTGTGGTCTATCTGGATAATCACGGGACTTTCCATGACTAAGTGGAGAATACAAACTGTATCTCCCTGCTCTTAGCCCAGCACCGTCACCCCCTCTACCCTATGCCTAGAAGCCCCAGTGCACAGACTAAAGAAAATATATTGGGAGATATCCAAACTCCATTATTAAAGAAATGAGGGGAAAACATCTCCCCAAGTCCACAGCATACGGATCCTATTCAGAAGAGACTCTCAGAAAAATCTCTCTAATTCAGAGGAGTATAAGAAGGTGGGAGAAGGTACAAGGAAGATACTTGTGTCAGGGAATTGTGCAGCCTGTGTCCAAATGGAGTCAGAGACACTGACAAGTACTTGTGGCTTTATATAAATAAATATATTTACAGTAAAGAGAGGCAAACAGGAGCATAGTGAAGTAAAATCAACATGGCAGGAACATCATCAGGTAAAACACAGAGAGCACACAGGGCAAAAAGGCGGGAAACAAGGAAACTCCCCTTTTTCACTCAAGGCAGCCAATCACAGTTCAGATTGCCTCATGCAGTAGCCAACTCTCTTCAATCAATCAGCTGTAACGGTGTGTTCTGACTCTTTACACAACCCCCACTGTTCCAGTTATAAATTTAAACATCTTGACACCCCTCCAATTTATAGTTGGACAGCATTTTAACCATGTTGTTTCACAAGATCCTTTCTTTAAGAACTACCAAAAGACAAAAAAAACCCCCAAGAAGTAACTGGGTTTTTGAAACAAAGACCATTTTGCAAGTTAATCATATCTTACGCACTTTAATAAATAACATCAAGCTAATCTTTTGCCAACTCAAAAATGAATTATGTGGGGTGTGAGTGGTCTGTTCTAGAGAGAGGGAATGATTTGAATTGTGCTGGTCACAAACTAAAGTGGAAATTATAATAAACTGACACGTGATTGGCGTGCTTCTACTCTTGCTTATCTCTTCTGTTCATTTCCCTCACAAAGCATCCCTTTTCTTGTTTGCCCTACTATTTTGCTGGCTTGCTTTCCTCTGATGTGACAATCCCAATCTCACAGCTGGCATACCCTCTGCCCATCCTGTGTCAGGCCTGGAAGCCATCTTTTGCATTAGGCCTTCAGACCTGTCACATTTACTACTGTGGAAAACTGGGAGCTGGGATTGTATGGAGCAGGGGTGCTGTATAATCATAATAACATTCCTTTCTCAGAAAGTCAAAGACATCTTGTCTTGCACCTGGAAGGCTGGACCTGGGAGGCATCTCCATTTGGGACAATGTTTGATTGGACCATGTGATGGATTTGTGGGTGTTGGGCAGGGACTTGAACTTTTCTTTGGGTGGGGAAAACCTGGAAACTTTCAGATTTGGGTGTTCCCAGATGAGCCAATATGACATCTCTATTAAAATGTAACTTTGAGGAAACTTAAGCCTCGGAGTTTTCTTTCTTTGGCGATGTTACTTGGAATCCTGACACATTGGCTGCCCCTGACGCCTTTTGCCCAGTGTCATCACCATTGTTATATCACAAGTGCTGGGCAGGGCAAAGGGTGCTCTGGGAACTGCCCTGCCATTGCTCTTGCCAACTTGCACTGAGTACCAGCTGGCCGGCAGGTATGTGGGCGGCTGTGGCTACTTCTGTGTGGCTCCCACAGCAAGTTGTCCCTGCAACATGTTAGCCATGTCAGGTTGTCCTCAAGGAGTTGGCAGAGGCGAGTTGCCCCATTCTGCCAGATAGTTTCAAATTTAAACATGTTGAAAGTTTCTAAATTTTAAAATATTAAAATCATATTTAATTTTTCCTTCCACTTACTCTTTTTGGAACCCTTTCATTTTTGCACAACTGTGATTATGTCTCCTTATGGTTAGGAGCTGAAAAGCTTGAAATGGACCAAAAGCTTCTGAATCTTTGACAGGGCTATACCATAGAGCACAATCTTGCTTTCTAAAACAATGTCCATTATTCACCTCAGCGAGGACTAACTATATTTAGTGGACATAGATTTCTGGATAAAATAGGACAAGAAACAGAATTGAAAGACTTTTGTGGTTGGCTTGGTACCACAGAATTCATTGCCAAGAGTGGTTTTTCTTTTTATTCCAATTCTGCAATTTTTCCTTTTTGGTGGGGTGGTATTGGAGATGTTTGATGCATACAAGAAACTCCCCAGAAGGCAAGAAAGGTGGACAACACATATCAATATGAGCATAAAAATAATAATTTATGTCATGATTAAGAGTTAAGTGCAGAGCAACAATAAACATTAATTGAATTTCATTATACAAAGAAGAAACATTAAAATTAACACAAAGGAAATAGCAGAATACCCAACAAATTATTTCCTAAGAGATAAATGAGACCCCAAAAACTTACTAACACCACATATCTAACAAAATTGAACAAACTAAAAGACAATCCAATGCCAGAGAAGATGGTCCACGGGGCCAGGCCAGAAGCCACCCTAATCAGAGGAATTCTCCATTTCCTCAGAAGAAAAGTCCAAAATTCTTACTAGATCTTCATTAAAAATGGCAGTGTAGGGTGTCTCTGTAATAGTTAGCCTGATGATTTGGTGGAATATTCTATTTTTCTTTTTTATTGTTTAAAAATATATTTTAGAAATACATTTAAAATAAGTTTAGAAATAGTAGTAACTGTGAGAGGCATCTTGGAGTCCTAGTAGACCACAAGTGTCAAACTTGATCCTCTCACGTGACGTATTGCAACTTTTTTTTCCTCTGTGGAGCCGGGGTGGGTGTGGCCTGCATGTAACACATCTGGCCTGCCAGCCACCGGTTTAACAGGCCTGTAGTAGACAATCATTTAAATATGAGCCAAAGGTGTGATGAAGTCAGCAAAAAATCTAACGCAGTTCTAGGCTGCATAAACAGAGGGATAGAATCAAGATCATGTGAAGTGTTAATACCAATTTATGATGTCTTGGTAAGGCCACACTTGGAATACTGCATCCAGTTTTGGTCACCATGATGTAAAAAAGATGTTGAGACTCTAGAAATAGTGCAGAGAAGAGCAACAAAGATGATTAGGGGCCTGGAGGCTAAAATAAATAAAGAAGGGTTGCAGGAACTGGGTATGTCTAGTTTAATGAGAAGAAGGACTAGGGGAGGCATGATAGCAGTGTTCTAGCTCAGGGGCTGCCACAAAGAAGAGGGAGTCAAGCTATTCTCCAAAGCACCTGAGGGTGGGACAAGAAGCAATGGGTGGAAACTTATCAAGGAGAGAAGCAACTTAGGAGACATTTCCTGGCAGGTAGAACAATTAAACAGTGGAACCTTGCCTCCAGACATTGTGAATGCTTCAACACTGGAAGTTTTTAAAGAGATTGGGCAACCATTTGTCTGAAGTGATGTAGGGTTTGCTGCCTAAGTAAGGGGTTAGACTAGAAGACCTCCGAGGTCCCTTCGAACCCTTTCTGTTCTGTTCTGCCTGTAAATAAATTTTCAGAAGTTACACATGGGATTTAACATTTAGCAGATATACAATTTCCTCCTTCAGGAATAAAGCTTCAGGCTGCGTGCTCTTGGATGCAGCCCTGGCCAACAAGAGTGAAGCTGGCTCTCCTGGAGCATCTCACCTGATGGTGCTGCCGTGTCCTAAATCCTTGGGAGCCACATTAAATAAGTCATAAAGATTTGGGGTGCAGAGAAGCTTTGATTTCAACTGAGAGACACCCCCAAGAAAGCTTATTCTGTAATTCTGTAAAAAAACAACACGTCATAATCATAAGTTTATTTCTGAAGCATATATAAGATAACGGAAAAGTATAAACATAATTGGAATACATGAAAAGAGTTAGTAAAAAAGGAATATTAGGACAGGGACAGTAGGCACGCTGGTGCACTTATGCATGCCCCTTATAGACCTCTTAGGAATGGGGTGAGGTCAACAGTAGACAGTTTAAGGTTAAAGTTTTGGGGGTTTGGGGAAGAAACTACAGAGTCGGGTAGTGCATTCCAGGCATTGACCACTCTTACTGAAGTCATATTTTTTGCAATCAAGTTTGGAACTCAAGTTTACCTTGAGTTTATATCAGGGGTGAAATGCTCCCGGTTCGGACCAGCTCGGGCGAGTAGGTAGCGATGGCGGCGGGCAGTTCGGAGAACCGGTAGCAAAAATCCCTGCCCCCCCTGCCCGTGCCCAGCTGAGCTGCGCGATCATCAGTGCCTTTTCTTCCTTTTACATGGCTCTGAATCCCAGGTGAGTTGCCTGCTAATCAGGCAACTCAGCTTGAATCGCCAGAGCTATGTAAAAGAAAAAAACTTTTTTCCTTTAAAATGGCTCTGCCTGCTAATCGGTAGCAAAAATCCCTCCCCTTCCTCCTCCCCCCACTCCCTCAGCTTGCTCACTTTAGCTGCTGGTCCCAACCAGGCAGGGAGTTGTGGACTTCAACTCCCAGAATTCCTCAGCCAGCAAAGTGAAGCTGGCTGAGGAATTCTGGGAGTTGAAGTCTATCAGTCTTAAAGTTGCCAAGGTTGGAGACCCCTGTTCAATTGGGTAAGTTTTTTCCCCCATTGGGAGCTTTAAAAAAATAGTTAATTGGGGTTTTTTTCAGTTGTTCTTTTTTTAGACCTAGCCATTTAAAGTTTAGGAAGTTTTAAATTTAGCTGCTTTTATATAAAAATAAAAATAAAAAAAAATAATATTTGTGCAGCTTTCTGAGATTTAGTGTGTTTCTGTAGTGTTTCACTACAAATCACACAAAATCTCACAAAGCTGTACGTGGAATTTTGTATGTGTAAAGTGTGAAAGTTGGTTTTTTGGTTTTTTTGTGGCTGTGTGAAGTTCCTGCTTGTTGCAGGGGCCATTTTGGGTCTAGCACAGCTGCTTTTACATTGTGGATGAGCCAGTTGTGTTGGGTTGTGTTTTGTAGGTTAAAAAAGGGCAAAGAAGTGACATTGACTTGGCCACGCCCACCTGACCAACAAGCCACACCCACTAATTAAGCCACGCCCACAGAACCGGTAGCAAAAAAAAATAGATTTCACCCCTGGTTTATATCTATTATTTGCTCGTGTATTGTGGTTGAAGCTGAAGTAGTCATTGAGAGGAAGGACATTGTGGCAGATAATTTTATGTACTATGCTTAGCTCAGACTGAAGTCGGCATAGTTCTAAGTTGTCTAAACCCCAATTTTTTTAAAAATAAGTTTTATTGATTTTTTTCCCCCTCCCACATTTCTCCACATCTTTTTTGAACAGAGTATTGGCCGTTTCATGTCTTATACAATTAATTAAATTCAAATATATTTTACTCAATTACAATTCTTGTCAAAATCTTCTCCCCCCCACTTTTTATCATATCTCACTATTTCTATGCTTACTTACACACAATAACTTCATTTGCCCTTAAATTCTAATTTTACTATTTATTCATATTTATTCCCTTTTATTCTTTAACAATTCATTCTTTATCTTAATATATTTATATTTGTTCGGGGTTGCCTTTCTTCCATTTCATCTTTTTTACTGTACAGCAATCTTTCTCCTCCAACCTAGCATCTCCCTCTTTTCTTTCTTTCCTACTTTCTCTTCCCCTCCTCTTCTCCTTCTCCTCCTCTCTTCCCCCCTCTCTTCCCCTCGCTCCTACTCTTAATTTCCCTTCCCTTCCTTCCTCCCTACTCTTTCTTCCCTCTCTCTCCTTCCTCTTCCCTTCCACCTCTCTTCTCCTCCTCCATCTCTCTCTATTGCTGTATTCATCTTCAATTTAATATTTTCCACTATGGAGTCCAGGCAACCCTGATCTTTCATTTATCAAGTATATTTCACAAAATTCCTCTTATCTTTTTAATTATAAGCAGTATATTTCATCTTATTCCATTTTCCCTTTAAATTTTTACCCAAAGAGTCTTCCAATCCTTTATCTTCTTTACTTTTAACAATATGTTTTTTCTTCTTTACTTCTTGCAAGTATAACACTTAAATCATTTTTTAACATTTCAATTTCATTCAATTTTACATTCAATTTCAATTTTCCATCATTATTTCAATTAATGCTTATGTTACTTATTTCTCTCCATTTAATGCTTTCTCCAAAATCATTCTTTCTTTCACATTGCAGCTACTAGTCTATTTCATTTAACATTTTCACATATAATTTCTACCACTAACCTAATTCTCTTTATTAACAAATTAACATTTTCACTGACTCTTAACCATTTTCCCTTAGTCTCTCCACAACTCCATTTCTTGGTATTTTTCTCCCTTTCTCCCATTCCCTTACCTTCCTCTTTTTCCTTTTCTTGTATCTCCCCTTCAGCCTCTTTTCTTTAATTTTAACTCTATTAATTTTCTTTCTCAATCTTTCCCCATTTATTTCTCTTCTTTTCTTATTTGAGATATATTTTCCCTTATCCATTCTTATTCTGTCACTGCTAAACCCAGTGTAATCATCTTTATCTTTATTTTCAATTATTTCTTCTCCAATATTATCTCTTTGTTTCTTTTGTTTCTCATTCTTCTGATCTTTCTCTTTTTTTGCATTCTAACCAATCCTCTGGTTCTTTGTTTCCCTTAAATGTTTCTCTTATTTTTTGAAACATCTCCCTCAATGTCTCATATTCCTCCTCCCAATTCTCCATATTTTCAATTTAAAAGGCTGAGATTTTTACATTTATTCTTTTCCTTTACATATATTTCAAATTTCCACGTCCATATAGTGTTCCCCCCCCCTTTTAAATAATGTCCAATTCAGATCTTCACTTGAACCAGCACCATTTTCAGACTTTGTTCCTTTATTCTCTTATCTTGGTAGAGCTGTATAAATTCTTTGACACCTCTTTTTCACGCTCTCTGCCAGCAGCTATCTCTCCGATTCACAATCCTTTCCATAACAAAATAACCATCTTGTAATACACAAAAGTGTTCACTTTCTCTTTTCCACATTAAATTCTTCTGCTGTTTAAAATGTTTTTCTATCTTCTTTTCCTTGTCTTATTTTTTCCCCCCAAATCCAGTTTTAAATCCAAATGGAATATTTTTTCCAGGGCTTTAGGTTTGATTGTTAAAGTTCTGTTTTTTTTCTCTCCGATTTAGTCCTTACAATTAGCTGCCAATCTTCTGCTACAATTTTTTCAAGCTGTCAAATATTTTTTTTCTTTTACTTGTGAGTTGGCCAATTACTCACCCGGTAACAATACTTGGTTTAATTACCGCTCCTACATTCCCTCTTTCTGATTGTGGCCATTCTGGCTTGTGACAGCTCCTTAATGGCTGCCTTCCTTAACAGATGGGTCAAAGACTAATGCCGGCATTTCAGGGAACTTCCTCATTCCCTATCCATGCCAGCCAGCCTCTTCTTTCTTTGCTGTCTACACAAGACAGCTATGATCCCTGGGGATCCCCAAAATTGGCTAGGATATCGGTGTTCTCCTGGAGCTCCAAAATCCACACCATATTGCCTGATGCTGGCCACGCCCCCCCTCTAAGCCCAAAATTTGAAGTCTGGTAGCATAAGGTATTTTATTGTGGTTAGAGGAATGGAGGACTCTTCTCATAAAATATCTCTGGACTCTCTTGATTGTATTTATGTCCGATATGCAGTGCATGTTCCAGACAGATGAGCTGTGTTCAAGAATTGGTCTAGCAAATGTTTTATATGCTCTAGTTTGTACTACAACATTACCAGAGAAGAAGCTACACAAGATTAGATTAACAACTCTTAATGCTTTTTTGGCAATGGTGTTACAGTGGTCTTGGGCATTTAGATTTTTAGAAATGAGTACTCCAAGGTCCATGACAGAGTGAGGGTCATCTACAAGGTCATGTCCATCTAATTTGTATTCTATGTTTTGATTTTTTTTGCCAATGTGCAAGACAGAGTATTTATTGGTTGAGATTTGAAGTTGCCACTTGTTAGACCAATCTGGCACATAGTCAAGGTTTTTTTGAAGGGTAGTTGCATTGTCTTGGGTTTTGAATAGTTTAACATCATCAGCGAAGAGAACACAGTTGCTTTTATTATGATCACAAAGGTCATTTATGTAAAGTATGAAGAGTGTTGGACCTAAATCACTGCCTTGGGGAAAACCACTGTTAACAGGTACAGGATTTAATAGAGCGCTTCCTATTTTGACCACTTATCTGTTTGACAGGAAGGCAGCTATCCATTTATGTAGGAGTCCAGAAATGCCATAGGATTTTAGTTTTAGAAGTAATTTGTCGTGTACCACTGAATCAAAAGTTTTACAGAAGTCTATGTAAACTGCATCTATTGCTTTGCTCCGATCAAGATGTGTAGTCCATATGTTTTTGCAATGTCGTTGTTGTAGATTACAGGATAATTTTTTTCTGAAACCGAATTGTTTGTTAGAAAGTAGGTAGTTTGTCTCTAGGTGGTAGGGTAATAGATTGGTTAATGATTGATTCCATGACTTTGCATAAAGAGATTGGTCTGTAATTTTCAACAAGGCTAGGGTCTCCCTTTTTGAAGATAGGGATGACCCTGGCTTGTGACCATTGGCAGGACAAGGCGCTGGTACTGAAAGATTTTTCAAAAATTATGCTTAGAGGTTCTGCAATTGCAGTGGAAAGCTTTTTTAAGAAGTATGCACATAGTCCATCAGGTCCAATAGATAGAGATGATTTTAGATTACATAGTGCCTTTTCAACATTGTCTTCTGTAGAATCAATATGTATAAGATCACCGTAATCGTTGTAATTATCTGTAGTACAACTGGGAAATATTGGGTATGTGTTGTTGCTTTTATTTTATTTTTTTGTTGTTGTTGACCTTTTAGTGCTCAGCAGGTAAGCTAAGTAGTCTCACATTTCACTTGGCTCAGTTGCAAAGGTCAGTTGCTAGAAGTCAAAACCAACTTGATAGCATTTAAATCAGGGGTGTCCAAACTTGGCAACTTTAAGACTTGTGGACTTCAACTCCCAGAATTCCTCACCCAGCTTCTGGGAGTTAAAGTCCACAAGTCTTAAAGTTGCCAAGTGTGAACGCCCCTGGTTTAAACAGTGAAAACATCTTGCAAACGCTTTAGGTAGTAGAGACGGGACAATTGTGTTTTTCTGCCTCCTATCTGGAGATGGCGATAAGGTAGGCAACCTCTGTGCCTGAAAAGTGCATAATAAAGGAGTTAAACCCATCGAGTATCGTATTGCTAGAAAGGATGGGAGGCGAGGAGAAGCGCAGAGGAACTTCTTCCGGATGACTCAATGGGAGGAAGGTGGTGGGCAGAGCGGCTTTTCTGCTCTTCCCAGGGTCGAAGCAGCAGCTGGCAGGTGAGTGGAGGGCAGGTGGGAGGAGAGTCCTGGAGCAAGTCGGGCTGTTCGGTTCCCTCCATGGCCTGGAAGCGGAGAAGCAACTGGGCTGAAGCCTCTCAGCTGCTGCTGCTGCTGCAGGTTCCTTCACTCCCCAAATTGGAGCCCTCTGGTGCTGCAGGCTGTCAAACTGGTGGCTGCAAGTTTCTGCTGGTGGGAAGATTGGAAAAGCCTCTTTAAAGTGAAGGTTGATTCTCTGGGAATTGCTTCCCTCCAGAGGTGCTCCATCACTGGGGGTTTGTAACAGAACTGGAAGGGACCTTGCAGGTCTACTATTCCTATGCCCTGCTCAAACAGGAGACCCAATATCATTTCAAACAATTGGTTAATTGTTTCTTAATTATAAGCTGCTTCTCTCCTTGATTAGTTTTCATCCGCTGCTTCTTGTCTTGCCTTCTGATGCATTGCAAAATAAGTTGACCCCCTTTTTCTTGACCCCTCTAATATTGGAACACTGCTATCATGTCACCCCTAGTCCTTCCTTTCACTAGACTAGACATACCCAATTGCTGCAACCCTTCTTTATATGTTTTAGCCTCCAGCCCCCAATCATTCCTACTGCTCTTCTCTGCGCTCGTTAAATAGTCTCTACATATTTTGGCATATTGTGGCAATCAAAACTAGTTGCAGTAATCCAAGTGTGATCTTACCACAGCATTATAAATTGACGCTAATTCTTCACATGATCTTGATTCTAGCCCTCTGTTAAGGCAGCCTATGATTGCATTAGCTTTTGTGGCCACTGCATCACACTGTTGGCTCTTTTTAGCTGATTGTTCACTAGCACTTCAAGATCCATCTCACAGTTACTGCTGTTGAGCCAGGTTGTACCTATTCTGTACATTGCCATTTGGTTTTTCTTGGCTAAGTGTACAACCTAATTTTTTTCTCCATTGAATTTCATTTTGTTGGCCCAGTGTTCAAATCTATAGAGATTCTTCTGTATCTTGAGTTTGTCTTCTAGTGTGGTGGCTATTCCTGCCAGCTTAGTGTCATCTCCAAATTTGATGAGTTCCCCTTCTATTCATTCATCGAAATTGTTTATGAAGATACTGAAGAATAATGAGCCTAAGAGGGAGCCTTATGGTACCCCATTGCTTACTTCCCTCCATATAGATGTAGTCCCATTGACTAACGGTTGAGTGCAGTTTGTCAGCCAGTTACAAATCCATTGGATGGTGATGCTATCTATCCCACATTTTCTTCACTTACCAAGAAGTAGATTGTGGTCTACTTTATCAAATGCCTTACTGAAATTCCAGTATATTGTGTCCATAGCATTTTGCTGATTTAATTTAGACACTTTCTCAAAGAAGGAAATAAGATTTATTTGGCACGGTCTTTTTTCAACAAACCGATGTTGGTTTCTGGTTATAAGTTTTCTTGCTTCCAGGTGTTTGTAGATCAATTGCTTGGTTCTTTTTCAGGATCTTCTCAGGCATTGATGTCAGGCTGATTGGTCTGTAGTTTTGTGAATCCATTTCCCCCGCTTTTATGAAGATTGGAACTGCATCAGTGTTCTGCACCAAGTCACACGGGCAAGGCAAGGTTTAGGTAGTGTCTGTTTATTGCTCACTTATCACCGTGTCAAATGAAACACCAATGGTGCCAGTGAAGCTCCACCCCACCCCAGCCCTCTGCCCCCAGTCTGGATCCCCCTGCTGTAAAAAGTAGGTCCTAGCTGACCATGAGGCAAAGAGGGAAATAATGATACTCACAAGTCCAGGTTTTCAACAACAAAAGCACAGTCCAATAGTCAAGTCCACAAGGAAAGTCTGAGGTTTAGAGTTCAAAAACATTGTCCAAAGTTCAAGAGATGGGATCAAGTAAAGCTGGGAAAGTGCACATCAAAACAAGCAAGTGTTCCCAAGAAAAACATTTTAACCCAGCATCTGGTTAAATCACCCTTCCACAGCTGTTTTTTGGGTGGAGAGCTGGAGCTGCTTCCTCTCAAGTAGCCTTGCTGACCTCCTCTGTGCCTCCCTCCGGTCTACTCTCATCACCCATGGATCGAGTGGAGGAGCAGCTCTTCTTAATCAGAGGTGGTCTGGAGACTCTCATCTCTGCTGGCCGTCTGTAGCTGCTCTGCTTGTTTTTTAACTTCCATGTCTTCCCAGTAAGCATAGTGTTTCCTATTGGTGCTGCATCCATGTATTAACTTGGTTTGATTGTGCTTTTCAAAAATAGTTATTGAGGATCTTTTGGAATGTTCAGTTGTATTGGTAGTACTTGCCTATTTGTTCCCTGAGACTTCAAAGTTACTATGGTACTGTAAAGGCAGATACATACTGATCCACAAAATTGTGGTCATTGTAGCACATGTTCAGTGACCTCACGTCCGCAGTTGCTGTGGTTATGAAGGTGCAGGAAAAACAGATGGACCAATTTGGATTCTGCCAACCAGTGCACTTATACGATTGCCACTGTATCCCATACTCATGATTGCGCTAGCTTCTGACAAGCAAATCAGTGGAGATATCAGCAGTAATTTTCAAGTCACAGTCATGTGAAATTCCCTTTAACAACTCTCAGTGATTTGCTTAAGAACTACAGGGGATCAGATGTAAGTTGGCACTCTCAATTGACATCATGATCATGATCAGGGTGTTTAGTGATGCAGATGCCAGTCCAAATTGTGGTCAGTAAGTGAGGACTGCTTGAATTTGGATATCACCAGAGTGGTTGTGGACAGTATTTGTGTTGTGATTGACCCAAATCAACAAGAGAATTTCATGATTGAATGGACATTTGAACTTGGATCTTGGTTGTCTTCCATGTGTCAAATCAATCATGATTAATGTTAAGTGGTCATTCTAGCATTGTGGCATGTTTGTTTTTTCATTGTTTTCTTTTTTTCATATCTACAACAATTTTATAAACAATTAACATTACACTTTTCTTTGAATCTTATAGGCAGAAAAGATGGCAATAAAAGCACACTGGACAACTGATGATAATGTCAGGATTCTGACTGATTCCCTAATTAAATCATGAGCCTTGAGTCAAGCTTCAAAATAATTCCAGTTATTAGGAGACGGAGCCCCTCCTGGGGCAACCCCTACAGTGAGACCTAACCTGCCCAAAGGCATTTGGAACACAAAAAGAACTTTTTGCAAAGGAACTGGTACTGAAGCATCCTGACCCTGAACAACCCTTCGTTATCCAAGCAGACACCAGTGAAACTGGGAGCAAAGAAATTGGCTATTATCCAAAGAAATAGCCAAGGAAAACTACAGCCCTGCGCCTACATCTCCCACAAGCTCACGGACACAGAGAGGCCACATGGGAAAAGGAGGCTTTTGCAGTAAGATGGGCACTGCTAACCTGGCGCCACCTGCTGGAAGGGGGGCAGAAACCGTTTGAAGTCTGGACTGGCCACAAAAATCTGAATATTTACCCAGTGAGGCGGGTGGACAAGCCCTGAGGGGCTCTCACTTGTGGCCCAAGCGCCTGGCACATGCTGTGTATGACCCACTTCGGGGACAGCATCAGGTGGGGAGTTTGACTGGGGCGGTACACCTGTCAAACTGTAGCGCAGGTGTCCTAAGGCGAGCTGAGGGAGGACAGAAACTTCCTGCGGAGATTCAAGCCAGAAATCAAAATATTTTTCATTTCCTTTAGAAAACCACACAATTCTTCTTCTTCCTGATTAGGTGAGAGATAAAGGAGAGGAAAATTGAGAAGAAATTTTGAGCTGGAAGAAGTAGAGTATGCAAAACTCAAGGATACATTACATGAAAAGTCAAGGGAGATTATTTTTTATTCAGAAAAAAGAGGGAAATATCTGGAACTCACTGGGGAGGAAAAAGTCACTTGGAGAGCCACATAGGGCAGCCAGAGATGTAGGCCTCGCTCTGACAGAAAACCGGCTTTAATCAAATACTACTGAACAAGGGATCACATGTATTTTTGACCTCAAGAATATGAATGTTGGGAAAGCTCCATAGATGCAACTATTGTGGGGAAAAGCACAGACTGCAAATCACAGCTGATTACGCACAAGAAGATCCACACAGGAGAAAAGTCTTAAAAGTGCTCCCAATGTGGTAAATACTATACTGAGCATAAGGACTCACAACAGGAAAAAAAAACATTTGAAGGAGAGAAACCCTTTGAATGCCCTATCTGTGAGAAAAGTTTCAGTCACAATTACAGCCTAATGAACCACCAGAGGACACACACAGGAAAGAAACCCTTTGAATGTCTTGATTGTGGAAAAGGTTTCATTACAAATTCCCACCTTGTTAGGCACCAGAGGACTCACACAGGAGAGAAACCCTTTGAATGCCCTGATTGTGGGAAAAGTTTCAGTCAAAATTCGAACCTGGTGATACACCAGAGGACTCACACAGGAGAGAAACTCTTTGAATGCCCTGATTGTGGAAAAAGTTTCGTTAGAAATCCCCACCTAATTAGCCACCAGAGGATTCACACAGAAGGAATATCCTTTGAATGTCTTGATTGTGGAAAATGTTTCAGTGAGAATTTCAGCCTGGTGAAACACCAGAGGACTCACACAGTAAATAAACCCTTTGAATGTCCTGATTGTGGGAAACGTTTCAGTGATAATTCCAACCTGCTGATACACCAGAGGCATCACACAGGAGATAGACCCTTTCAATGTCCTGATTGTGGGAAAAGTTTCAGTAGGAATTTCGATCTGGTGATACACCAAAGGACTCACACAGGAGAGAAACCCTTTCAATGTCCTGATTGTGGGAAAAGTTTCTGTCGGAATTCCGAGCTGCTGATACATCAAAGGATTCACACAGGAGAGAAACCATTTGAATGTCCTGATTGTGGGAAAAGGTTCAGTAACAATTCCAATCTGGTGTCACACCAGAGGACTCATACAGGAGAGAAACCATACGAATGCCCAGACTGTGGGAAAGATTTTAGTACTAAGGCTAGCCTTTTAAATCATGTCCTTATACACACAGGGGAGAAACCATTTAAGTGCCCTGAGTGTGGACAGTGCTTCAGGAACCCTTCCACCCTTACTGCACATAAGAAAATCCACCTAAGACCCTAAGTGATGAGTGTAGAGAAGGCTTGAATTTCATTTCAAATGTCCCATTGTAAGTTCAGCTGAGAAATTGACTCTTTAATTTGAATACAAAGAATTTGCCTGATTTTTTTGTCATCAAATATGACATGATATTAGATGGGAAAGAAAAAAAATGGAACATGTTCATTTGATAATATTGTCTGGCCATCAGCAGCAGCAGTTGCTGGATATTTATTTTTGCAGAAATTGTACAATTCTGTAAAAATCTTTTAAGAGTGTTCTTTGCCTTTTTTATCATAACAAATGATAGAAATGCCACATGCAGAGGCCCCGCCGCCTTCTCCCTGGGTGTCCTTGATATTTTCAGCCGCAGAATTCCCCAGGTAGCATCTCTTTGGGATAACAGCACTCAGGCTATAGTTAGAGATTGTGGCTCCTCATGAGAAAACGAGAGGAGAAGAGAAATACCGTATTTATTTTTGGAGTATAAGACACTCCGGAGTATAAGACTCACTTTAATTTTGGGGAGGAAAAAAATTCTGCCTCTGCCTACCAGGATCCATCAGTATTCATCTGGCTAGCTTCCTTGCAGCAAATAGCAAACAGCCAGGTCAGCTTCAGCACATTATTGCAGCCTGATTTAGCATGAACAGCTGATTGGTGGGTGGATCAGCCTCCTGGAATACCCTCAATCCAGTGGTGAACTTCAAATTTTTTCACTATCGTTCTGTGAGTGTGGCTTGGTGAGCATGGCAGCGGAAGGATACTGCAAAATCTCCATTCCCACCCCACTACAGGGGAAGGATACTGCAAAATCCCCATTCCCTCCCCACTCCTGGGGGAAGGATATTGCAAAATCTTGCATTTGTTGCAAAACTCTGAAGCTAGCATGGCCAAGCCTCCTGTGCAAGAGATGAACACAGGAATCATATTGTGGCACATTTCCAAGTATTTGTCCACATTGAACCTTTTGTCCCTGCAACAGATAAAGATTATCTTTTTATGCCCTGTGCACATACATTCCCATTTCTCTTTATGAGACACCTCCCATTTGCAAATGTGGTCTCAAATCCTTGCTTGTCTAAACTAGAGACGCTCAGTAAGTTATGCTCCATTTCAGGTGCACATAATACATCATTAAACCTCTTTTTCAGATATGGAATTTGCACACTGCCTCTTTCAAGGACTTTAGCCTTCTGGCCATTTGCCAAGGCTACTGCATCTCCAGCAGCTGGATCCATTCTATAAAACAATTTAGAAATATTTACAATTGTTTGACTTGCCCCACTGTCTATTAACCATTTGTCTCTACTATTGCAGTAGCCAACTTTTGTAACAGCAACCTCTCCTTTTTGCAATTGTCTTCCTTGCAAATAATTTTTGTCTTGTAAATAACCTTTTCTTTGCAAACAGTCCTTCTTTAAATGTGTATTTACACCACAAAGGAAGCATCACCCTTGTTGCTGGGCTGTATTCTGGTCTCTTCTGCTGCTAGATTTCTCTTTGCAAACAGCCAGCCTGTAACACATAATGGTGTTTCTGCTCCACAGCAATCAAACAAGCCTTTAAAGCCTCTAAACGCAACTCCTGCTCCGGTGTGCACTCAAACACTGCAAAAACAATGTCTCCCATTTCATCAAGACTATTTAACACTAGCAGCACCATTTGGGACTCAGGATACTGCATCCCATGCTGTTCTAACTCCACAAACAAAGTTTGCATTTGTATAAAATGTTGTTCCACAGATTCACCTGGTTGGCAAAGAGGTTCTGTATAATTTTCTTGATAATTGTACAATTTTGCATGCTGACACACTCACACGCACCCTTCTTAACTTCAGCCAGACTTCATGTGCAGTCTTTAAATTAACTACATTGATAAATTGTTCATCTTCTAAACTCAAGATGGTATAAGCCATTGCTTTATCATGCTGCCTCTGCTCTGCAGCTGCAAATGCCTGCGGTAGATTTACAACAATATCCCAGAGCTCCTTAGTCCTCAGGAAACATTCCAACTTTGCAGTGCAAATAATATAGTTCTTCTGTCCCAAACAAGGCAGAGAGCTCTCCTTAAATTCAACAGCAGCCATCTTGCAAGTTTTCTCTGCCTTCTTTCTCTTTTAAACACAGGCAGTCTCTCAGCTTAATTACAATGCAGTCTTCTGTGTGCTCTGGGCTCATAACCTATCAGAGTTTCTTGCAAAAATCAAATCCAGAAATCTGCACACACAGATAATTGATTCAGTAGGATTCATTAACTTCTCTATATACTTATAATACATGAAGTTAAATGTACAATACCAATATAGATTCTTCTTCAACGTAGTAGCAGTTACAAGCAAAACACACAGCAGGAGAGAACAGTTAGTTTCATTTCAGCAGAGCAGACTAGTTTCAGTTTCTCTGCACAGACTCAGAAGTTGCAGAGTAAGACACGCCCTGGCTCCAGTCTCTCTCAGCTCCCAAACAGCCCTCATTGGCTGACTTAGTTGCTATGCCTATACATTGGCTGACCTTGTTGAATAGACATGTTCTGTTCCAGTTGATGAATATACTCTGACACTCCTCCCTTCATAACTGGAATAGAAATAATAAGGGTCTAAGCCTTATTCTCCCTGGGTATCTTCGAGATTTTCTGCCCCAAAATTCCCCAGGCAGTATTTTTTCGGGATAAGAGCACTCAGGCTGTAGTTAGAGATTGTGGTTCCTCATATAAGGAGAAAAGGAGATGAAAGAGAAATAGTTTATCTTTTCGTAACAATTCCAGAGGGATCAACATTTGGACCAAAAGCTTCTGAATCTTTGACAGGGCTATACCATAGGGCATAATCTTGCTTTCTAAAACAATGCTCAGAAATCACCCCAGTGAGAATAAATTATATTTAGTGAACACAGATTTCTGAATAAAATAGGACAAGGAACAGAAGACATTGAAAGACTTTGTGGTTGGCTGGGTACCACAGAGTTCATTGCCAAGAGTCTTTTTTCTTTTTATTCCAATTCTGCAATTTTTCCTTGTAGGGATGGGTGGGTGGGTATTGGAGATGTCTGATGCACACAACAAAACCTCCAGAAGACAAGAAAGGGGGACAATGGGGATCAATATGAGGATAAAACTAATAATTTATGTCATGATTAAGAGTTAAGTGCAGAGCAGAAATAGAGAAATATTAACTGAATTTCAATATACTAAGAAGAAAGAAACATTAAAACTAACACAAAGGAAATAGCAAAATACCCAACAAGATATCTCCTTACAATAACAGAGATAAATTAGATCCCATAAACTTACTAACTCTATGTATTTAACAAAATTGAGTAAACTAAAATGCAATCAAATCAGTGGTGGGTTGCTAAATGTTCTCCCTGGCTCTTATGACCAGTAAATCCCACCTCTGCCTGGCCCCACACCCAATCTACTCACTGCCTCCCAGTCTCCCAGCTGATTGGCTAGAAGGAAAAAAGTCAGGGCTCACTTGACAAAGAAGAGGAAAAAAAAACAGACGGCCATAGTTTTAAATTGACAAACCAAGAAGCAGCTATTGGAAGGAGGTTTTTACTTGCAGAAGCGAAGTGACATTCAGCAGTTGGTTTCTGGGTCAGCTGAACAACAAACTGGATAAGAGGAAGGATTCTTATATGGTTCTGTGTTTTGTGCAACATCGGCTTTGTGCAACATGGGCTTTGTGTTTCTAAAAAGGTTTGGGCGATTTCCATTGTGAAATATCTTGAATGAGTTTTCTGCCTACTTGTAAATGGAGCTGAACTTCTGACTTCCACCTTCTATTATCTCTAAGCACTGGTAGCTGTTTTCTTCTTGCAAAGTTTCCTTTATGCAGCTGGCAGGAATGTGGAATGAGTATCCGGCAGGTTCCTTGTTAGCAGCTTGATTTTTCCTTGCTTTTCTGGAAGCCTTTTTTTATGAGTAATATTTTATTTGGGGAAATGAAGTGCCTATCACACTCTTGAGCAAAGCATGTGAGCCATTTCCTTCTTTCTGTGGTCCATGAAAGTGCATCTATAGCATGTAGATAATAAAGTTGAAAAAAGGTGAACAACATTTTTACAGAACATTGAGAACTACGTTGAGACTGGCCGTGACAAGGAATGGCTGGGAGGGGAGGGGCCAGGCAAGGCATTCCTTGACTTGAATGACATTGAGTCAGCCAGGCCTACCCAGTCACATGACCATCAAGCCATGCCCACAAAATAAGCCACGCCCACAGAACCGGTAGTAAAAAAATTTAGAACCCACCCCTGAATCAAATGCCAGAGGAGCTGGTCCATGGGGCCAGGCCAGAAGTCCCCAGTCAGAGGAACACTCCATTTCCTCACGAGAAAAGCCCAAAATTCAGATCCGTTATCTGGAGAGTAAGGACTAGTGGATTGCAAAGATCTTGAACTGGATCTTGAAAGTTGCAGACTTAAATTTGCTATTGGAGTAGCAGGAACAACTCAATGGGTAGATTTTGTGGGGAGGAAGATCTGGTTTGGGTGTAGTAGTGAAGGCACCAAATTAGAGACAAGGAAACACTCAGTCCCAGACCTGCCTTAAGTGCAAAGCCATCTGTGCAATCCTGGCCAGTCCACTCAGGTCTAAGAAACAGGAAAGGGGGAACACTTCCAAAATCCCTTGCCAAGGGAACCCCAAGGCCAAACATCAAGTCTGACCTAAAAGCACCAAAAACAAATATCCGGGATAAATCTCAAGGATGCTGGATGGAAAGCCATGAGTTCTAATTCAACGTTAGGTCAGACATAAAGACGCCTTCCATGAGCTATGGAATATTGAGAGGCAAAAAGTATGTCACGGTAGGTAGACTGTCTGGGGGACATTTACCCTATCAATTACAGCACACTGCCCAGGACGTGCTTTGTATGTCATCTTAAATTCCTGAATGAAAAGAATAAAATATAGGTGGTCCTCTACTCAGGAGAGTTCATTTAGTGACTGTTCAAAGTTACATCGGGACTGAAAAAAGCGACTTATGACTGTTTTTCACACTTATGACTGTGTACAGCATCCCCATAGTCATGTGATTTAGTTTTGGATGCTTGACAGCTGATATATTTATGACAGTTGAAGTGTCCAGTGTCACTTAGCAACAAAAATTTTGGGCTCAATTTTTATTGTAACGTGAGGACTACTGGTATATGTTGAGGTTCTTATATTTCAGCTTCCTCCATAGAACAGAGCTTAGATCCGATAGCTAAAACGCCACTATCACCATCTAAAATGAGCCTGAGTGGTGTAGGAGGCTAATGCCTCCTACTAAGGCAGCATTTAATATCCAGCTGCCTGCAATTACTGCAAGTTCAATTCTCACCAGGCTCAAGGTTGACTCAGCCTTCCATCCTTTCTAAGGTGGGTAAAATGAGGACCCGGTTTGTGGGGGCAATAAGCTGGCTTTGTATAAAATATACAAAAGTATGAAGGCTATTGCTTAATGCATTGTAAGCCGCCCTGAGTCTCCGGAGAAGGGCGGCATATAAATATAAATAAAATTTTTTTAAAAAATTAAATTAAAATTACTGGATCTTCATTAAAAATGGCAGTGTAGGGTGTCCCTGTAATAAAGTTAGCGTGGTGATCAGTCAGCCATGTGCTTTGGTGGGATATTCTATTTTCCCTTTTTTCTTTTAAATGCATTTTAGAAATATTTCTTTTACTCTATATTGACAATTGTCCCCTCTTTCTTAGCCCTCATTTTCTAGGCCCTGCTGCATATTTCCCTCCATCTATGACCTAATGGAGACTTCCCTGCAAGTAAATTTATAGAATTTACACATGGCATTTAACATTTAGCAGATATGCAATTCCCTCCTTCATTTAATAAAGCTTGATGCTTGGTGCCCCTGAATGCAGCCCTGGCCAGCAAGAGTGAAGCTGGCTCCCTGGAGAGTTTGGTGCCCCGTCCTAAATCCTTGGGAGCCACATTAAATAAGTCATAAAGATTTAGGGTGTAGAAAGGCTTTGATCTCCACTGAGAGACACCCCCAAGAAAGCTGATTCTGTAACTCTGTAAAAAAGGTCATTATCTTTTGAGCTCTGCACAAAGACAAATTCCTGATGTGTCCAATCACACTTGGCCAATAAAGAATTCTATTCTATTCTATTCTATTCTATTCTATTCTATTCTATTCTATTCTATTCTATTCTATTCTATTCTATTCTATTCTATTCTATTCTATTCTATTCTATTCTATTCTATTCTAGTTAATAGCTGAGCACATCACACTTGGCTCAGTTGCAAAAGTCGGTTGCTAGAAGTGAAAAACGACTTGATAGCATTTAATCAGTGAAAACACCTTCCACACACGCCTTAGGTAGAGACGGGAGAAACGTTTCCTCTCGGGAGATGGAGGTCAAGGGGACAACATGTGTGCCTAGAAAGCTGACAATACAGTAGGCAGGCTCTGAGTTTAAACTCTTGAATTTAAAGTGTTAAAGCCATCAAGTACTTCGTTGCTAGAAAGGATGGGAGGAGAGGAGAAGCGGAGAGGGACTTCCTCTTCCGGATGGCTCATCGGAGTAAAGTGGAGTGCAGAGCGGCTTTTGTGCTCTTCCGAGGGTCGAAGCAGCAGCTGGCAGGTGAGTGGAGGGCAGCAGTTGGGAGGAGAGTCCGGGAGCAAGTCGGGCTGTTGGGTTCCCTCCACGGCCTGGAAGCGGAGAAGCAACTGGGCTGAAGCCTCTCAGCTGCTGCTGCTGCAGGTTCCTTCCCTCCCCAAATTGGAGCCCTCTGGTGCTGCAGGCTGTGAAACTGGTGGCTGTAATTTCCTGCTGGTGGGAAGATTGAAAAAGTCTCCTTCAAATTAAGGTTGATTCTCCGGGAATGGTCCTGGGTGGTCTGTCACTGGAATGAGCTGAAACTTCTGTCCCAATCCAACCGTTCAGTGTTCGTTTTTTTTATTTCCATGTCTTGCCAATAAATATGGTATTTGCTGTCCCATCCAGGTTCAATTGTGCTTACTCCAGCACTTCCTAAGAAATAGCTATTGAGGACCTTTTGGCATCTTAGGTTGCACAGGTAGTCCTCACTTACCACTTCTTCCCTGAGCCTTCAAAGTTACTATGGCACAGTAGAAGCAGATGTGCACCTGGTCCACAAAATTTGTGGTAATCCTAGCAGTTGTTCAGTGAACGCATTTCAGCAGTAAGTGTAATTTTGAAGGTGCAGGAAAAGGAGTTGCACCAACTGGGGTCTCCCAATAGTTGCACATTTATGATGGCGGCAGCATCCCACACTCATGATCCCCATTTGTGACCTCCCCAACTAGCTTCTGATAAGCAAAATCAGTGGGTATACTGGTAGTAAATTGCAAGTCAGTGTCATATGAAATTGCCTTTACCTACCCACAGAATTCCCTTAACACCTACAGAGGAACAGATGTAAATTGGCCCTGTCATGTGACATCATGCTTACTAATCAAGCTGCTTAGTGACACAAATATCAGTTCCAATTGAAGTAGGTTAAGTGAGGACTACTTGAACAAGGATGTCACCAGAGGGGTTGTAGACAGTATTTTCTGCTCTTATTTGCAGCTGAGGATTTCCATGAGCAAAAGTGATGCTTTCATTAGTTAAAGCTCCCACATCTCTAAATTTAGCTCAGAAGGTTTGACATTAACCATTTTGGGACATTTTGTCAGGTTTAAAAGTCATAGATTTTCTCCATGTATACATGTGTAGTTGGATGTATCTGTATTTCTCTCTGTAGGGATATGTCTGCAATTATAAAAAAATCTATCCCCAGCACTTCAAGATATTATTGATGATAGTCCTTTGCATTGCTAAGAATTTGTGTTTTTTTTATTTTATACATCTCATTGTGTGAATGGTGTGGTATCTGGGTATCATACATATCATTTGAAATAAACATAACATTCATCATTGGCAACCTTCAGTCTCAAAAGACTATGGTATTGTGCTCTGGAAAGAGGTCCTAAAACAGCATCTAGTGTGACTAAAAAGGCCAATTCGAGAGTTGCAATCCCTTCCACACTGAGGGCAGATATATTCTGTCCCCTGCCCAGCCTCCAGATTTCGCTGGTTCCGGAACTGCCTCTTTGCCTCAGCCTGCCGAACAAGTGTCTCTTCGAATTGGAGAAGGCCATGCTGCGTCTTTAGCCTCCAAGGTGAACAATCGGAGGTCAAGGTTTACGCTGTGCGTAAAGGGTCCAAGTCTCACTGCAGTACAAGAGTGTGCTCAGGATGCAGGCTCTATAGACCTGAATCTTTGTATGTTCTGTCAGCTTCTTATTAAGCCATGCTGTCTTTGTAAGTTTGGAAAATATGGTGGCCGCTTTACCAATACGTTTATTCAGCTCAATATCTAAAGAGAGAGTGTCAGAGATAGCTGAGCCGAGGTACATGAAGTCATGGATGACCTCCAGTTCTTGTGCAGAGATTGTAATACAGGGAGGTGAATCCACGTCCTTAACATTATTATTCCTAATAATTACATTTCATTTTCATTTTTCATTTTGTTAACACATAATCTTTACTATCCTTCACTTCTAA
The DNA here is from genome assembly GCA_012654045.1 of Ptyas mucosa. Lineage (NCBI taxonomy): Eukaryota > Metazoa > Chordata > Lepidosauria > Squamata > Colubridae > Ptyas > Ptyas mucosa. Next base: position 73,772 of record WNWU01000265.1, read on the forward strand.
ACCTTCTCATAGTTCTTCCATCCATCGTAACATTTTAGTGTCTATTTATACTATTACTCCCCTCTTATCTCTACTTCTATAACCTTTCCCCCCTCCCATACTTTTATTCAAAGGCCTGATCCTTACTTCTTTCATTATTCAATATTTCAGTATACACTTCTAGTTCCAAACACAATCATTAAACATTTAATGTACATTTATTCATATTCATATTCCAACCTATATAATTCTAATATATATTATTAATATATATTCAATAATTTTTAACTCTTTTTACCCCTCTTATCCATCATCTCTTGGCCTCTTCTGAATTTTTAGTCTTTTTTTAAACTTGCTTCCAGTGTTCCTCTTTTAAGCCTTTTTCTCCCTCTATTTCAAAATCTATATTCTGACTATATAATTGAGGTTTTTTTCCTCTCCCTCTAACTTTTCCCTCTGTCTGATTTCAAAACTATCTATTCCATGCCCCTTCTCTTTTCCCCAATACTCTTCCTGTTTCTCCCATTCCCTCTTTAAATCTTTTACATTATTTCCCTCCTGTTTTAATTTCTTAATCATTATTAATTTTTAATGGTATCTCTTCCTTGTTATCTTCATCTTGTTGGCATCTCACTTGCTTTCTCCCCCATTTCTTCTGATAACTCCATTTTTCCCTCATTATTCAAATTTTTCCTCATTATCTCTTGCATTATATTTTCCAGACTTTCAACTATGCAATCAAGCATTTGGTCCATGTGACCAAGTAATTCCTTAGTGCTTTGAGATGGCTCCAATCTGTTTAGCTTACAAGATTTCCAGGTCACAGTTTTAAATATTTCATCAATACAATTTTGGTGCACCAGAGAGTTTTCCACCCTCTTCAAGTCACTTTTATATGTTCAGTAATATTCAAGAATCTTTTATTTAATCTCCAGTGGTCTTAATTTAGAAGCCTATCCAATAAGTATTCTCAGTCTTTTTAAAGTAGTTATTTCCAAAGTTGCTTAGTTCATGTTTTATCAGCAGATGGCACTCTCACTTTGGTCTACCCCAGCCTCTCTGCTTTATTGTTAAAAAATCCAATTTCAATTATTTTAAGTTGTAAATCCAATAAATGAGCGATAATGATGAAACAAAAGTTTGTAGTTATAATTCCATTTAAAATGCCTTCTCCATTTTCTTGGGGTCACATTGCAATTAAAAGTATTTTCTCACCCAGTTTCCACACCATTCACTTTCTCAGCTCCAGCACAGTCCTACGTATTCTGACTGTCCCCAGCTTGGTGGCAGATATTTTTGCTGCTGCTGTTCTTTGTCTTCAGATAAGGGTTTTTTCCTGAGCAGAGAGGAGAGACGCGGCTCTCCTTGACCTGCCAGGCAGTCCCCCCCTTTACTTCACAACTCCTCCAGAGGGGCTGTGGCTCACATTTCAGCTCTCCGAAAGAGAGAGCTCGGAACAGGACGGTGGAGTTCACAGTTCATGCTCCAAAGGCACCAGAAGTACAGCCGGAAATCCCTCAGTAATTTGCTATACAGAGGAACAGATGTAAGTTGGCACTGTCATGTGACATCATGCTTAATTTTAAAAAAAAAATTCCTCAAACATAAATGTAAAATATATCTTTTAAGAACGAAGACTTGATCCGGTCATAAATAGGTACAATCGCTTACATTTTTTAACATACTCCATTCAAAATTTCCTCATTGCATCTTTTAAAATTACAAATCAAAACAAAAATTTTTAACATAAATTCTAACATCTTAATTTAGGTCATACTATTATATCACCACAAATTTTAATTCCCAAATAAACTCCACTCATTTTTATATCCAAATATAAATCAAAGTTCATTCTAACTCTTTCCTAAATTTTCTCCATTACTTCTTTTAACATCAATATCAAAACACAAATTTAAGAAATATTATAACCTCTTGATCTAAGTATTTACCTTACTATTTTATCACCACATCTTAATTTCCACCACATCTTAATTTCCAATATATACAACTCTATTTTTATTTCAATTTATAAATCAAAATTCCATTTCATCCAATCTTTAGATCTTAAACTTTGTCAATTTACACTTAATTTTCTTGATCTTCTCATCTATTACACATTTCATTTTACACAGAATAATCTCAAAATCATTTCACTTCATTTTAATTGTCTTCCAACATATTCTTTTTCACCCCATATTAATTTGACTATTTTCCAGTATATTCTCTTCTATATCTCCAGCTATTGTTTAGCTGATTTCCAGCAAATTTTATTTTAGCTGAATTTCAGCATACTCTCCTCCATAACTCCAACTATTGTTTGGCTGGTTTCCAGCATTTTTTTTATTTTGGCTAATTTCCAGCATATTTTCCTCCCTACCTCCAACTATTGTTTGGCTGATTTCCAGGATATTTTATTTTGGCTGATTTCCAGCATATTCTCCTCCACATCTCCACCTCTTGTTTGGCTGATACCCAGCATATCTTGTTTTGAGTGTTTTCTTTTCAGTATATTTATCTATTATTTAATTATTTCCAAATATACTCTTCCAGGGTATTTCCCAACCTATTTCTTAATGTTGATCATTTCCAACATACATTAAATTCAATCTCAATTTATTACTTAAGTCTGCGTTTCTTATTTTATCATCCAATAATTCATTAATCATTCACATTTAATCATATTTATCATTCTCAACTTTGTTTACTGTTTAAAATTAAAACATGTTACATCAAACATATTCTCCACTTGTTCTCCCATAGTCTAATAAATTTTACAATTTAAAATTATAACTTATTGCATCAGACATTCTCCACTTATTCTCCCATAGTCTAATAAATTTTCTTAAGTTTGTCTCATATTAATATATACTCTTATGCTTTTGTAAAAATGTTATTTTTAACCACCTTAACATCACATTTCTATTTTTAGTTACCTTCTTTTATTTTCCATCTTTATTTCTCCATAGACACCTCCTGCTTGTATTTAAAACTCATTTAAACATTTAAACATTACATTTTAAGTTTATCTATTTTATTTCTTGATTTCCCTATCTATCCATAAGTATTCCACTTCAAAATCAGTATATCCATGTTTGAAAATTATATATCATTTTAATTCTATTGTAAAGTCTGTTCCATGTAGAATCCATCAGTTTCCTTATTTTGTTCCTGCGCCACTTCTTTTGACCCAATTAGTTTCAATTTTATTCCTGCGCCAATTAGTTTCAATTTTATTAGTTCCATTATATTTCTTCTTTCCTTAGAAAACTACCCATAGGCAGAATAGGAATCTCCAAAATTCAAAAAGCCATAGTTATTTTCTAAGTAATCCAGGGTAAATAGCCAGTCAAAATAGTTCTTTTTCAAGCAGAAGGCGAGTTTCCGCAATTTACATTTTCGCTTAGTCACAGCAATCTCCATTTTGTAGCAATTAGGTAACCATCCGTTTGCCTGGCTTCATCTAACTTTTAAAGGTGTTAAGTCCTTATTTATCACTTTTCTCTTTTTCCAAAGATCGAATCTGTTCCAATTTGAAGGAAAACTCAGTTTTCTAATTTGTTAATAGCCAATTCGTCCAAAACAATCAGTACTAAAGTAAATTCCTTAATGGGTCGTTATCCCCTATTGTTACTTTACAAAATCTTCAAGCCCTGCAAATCTACAGCCGCTGTTTAAGGCTGGGGTCTTATTAGTAAAAGTCCATAATCTACAGTTGTTTCTTACCTGGGTTGCTGTCACTCACACGGCTTCAAAGCACATTGTTCTTTCTTCTTTCCTCCTGCACAATTCTTTCCTGGTTTGTCCCAGCTTCGTGGCAGCTGCCATGGCTGCCTCCCCCCGCCGCCGACTCAGAGGGATCCCTCTGGCCTCCGAGGAACTTGCCTGTTCCTCTCGGCCGTCCAAGGCGCCCCTCTCCTTCCCCTGTCCCTACAAGACAGGTTCAGTCCAAAGACCCATCGGCGGCGGCTCGTCAGTCAGGGTTTTTGTGGGGCTTGTCAGAGCCCGCTCTTTTTATTTTTATTATTTTATTTAATTTATATACTGCCCTACTCCCAAAGAACTCAGGGCGGTGAACAGCCACAAGATAAAAATACATCATACAAAAGTTAAAAACCATTTAAAAGTACATTAAATAATTTTGGCCCAAAAAATGAATTTAAAAACACCCAATTTGTATAAAACTTAAAAACAAATTAAAAGGGAGAGTCAAGCCAGACCAGCCTGCTGGAATAAAAATGTTTTGAGGGTGCGGCGGAAAGTGCGTAAATCTGGGATCCTCCGTATCTCTGGGGGGAGCTCATTCCAGATGGCAGGTGCCCCCACAGAGAAGGCTCTCCACCTGGGGGCCGCCAGTCGACATTGTTTGGCTGACCGCACCCTGAGGAGCCCCTTTCTATGGGAGCATACTTGTTGGTGAGAGGCTACTGGTGGCAGAAGGCGGTCACGTAAGTACCCTGGTCCTAAGCCATGGAGTGCTCTAAAGGTGGTAATGAAAATCTTGAAGCGCACCTGGAAGACCACCGGGAGCCAGTGCAGCTCGCGCAGGAGGGGAGTCACATGGGAATGCCACATAGCTCCCATAACCACCCGCGTGGCTGCATTCTGGACCAGCTGGAGCCTCTGGGTGCTCCTCAAGGGGAGCCGCATGTAGAGAGCATTACAGTAGTCCAAGCGTGAGGTGACGAGGGCATGAGTGACCATACGTAACAAGTCCCGATCCAGAAAGGAACGCAACTGGCAAATCAGGTGGACCTGATAAAAAGTCCTCCCGGCCACCGCTGTCAAATGCTCTTCTAAAGACAGCCGTGAGTCCAGGAGGACACCCAAGTTGCGAGCCCTATCCGTGGGGGCCAACGACTCGCCCCCAATAGTCAGTGATGGCACCAACTGACTATATCAGGACATCGGAAACCACAGCCACTCGATCTTGGATGGGTTGAATCTGAGTCTGTTTCTCCCCATCCAGATCCACACGGCCTCCAGGCACTGGGACATCACTTCAAGGGCATCATTGGGTGATCCGGGATGGAGATATACAGCTGGGTGTCATCAGCGTACTGGTGGTACTTTATCCTGAAACCACGGATGATCTCGCCCAGCGGCTTCACATAAATGTTGAACAGAAGGGACAAGAGGACCGAGCACCCCTCTCCTGAATAAGCTCGCAAATGAGGGGGGCTTTATTTGCCACGGATATGGCGTTGCACAGCATCAGCCGAAGGCCCAGGGCCCGAGGATCTGTGCAACCTGGGGAACGAGAGGAGCATTGGAGGCCGGAGTGCACCACCGCTTGAAGACAGTGAGCATGCACTCCCACAACATGATGTGGCCTCCTACTCCCGTCATATCTGCCCTCCCACCTACAGTATCGATGTCATAGCCATCCATACCACAAGCTCTAACCCCCTCCTTGACCCCAGGATCTGCACCCCCCATGCCGCGCTCCTCAGCTGGACTATGCACCCTCCTCGTGGGTTCTCCCCCAGACCCACGCAGCCTACCCCCCTCCCAGAATCCTTTAAAATCTTGTTCAAAAACTTCCCTAAAAAACCCCACAGCTGTCTTTTTGCAGCATGCCATCTCTCAGGACTCCAAAGTCCATCATCTAGATAGGCCCTCAATAGAGTGGAGGGCCAAACCTGCAAGAGTGGGGAATCTCGCAGGGCGAGGAGCTCAAGCACTGAATACATCCGCTCATTAGGGTGAAATAGTCCATGGTCGGGAGACCACCGAGTTATTATAGTCCACAAAGGAAAGTTCCAGTCCAGGTACAAACAATCTGACTCCATTGCCCTCTCACAGCAATGGGGGGGGGGGGAAATACATGTTACTCGACTGCCGGTAATTTCTTGGACCAGCCATCCTCTCATGAGGCCAATCCAGTTTAAATAATCCAGATGGATTGATGGAAAACCGGTAGTGGGAACAGTCATACACCGGTTCCCTCCAGACTTGTGTACCCAGATCTAGTTCCCCATACGGGTAGAAGCACATCAGGGAGCCCAGCTCATGAGAAGGATTTAGTACAGGGAGAAATCTTGCAGCGGTGGGATTTCAGAGAGGGCTTGATGAAACTGGGGGAAGTAAGAGTCACTCAGCAGACCTGGATAGGCGGGGTAGCGATGACCATAATAAGGCCAAAAGGCCTAAACTTGGTCAAAAAAAAGGAAGGAGGGGGGGCAATATAGGCAGCAAAGTGTCCATAGTCATTTTCCGATCCCCCTATCCACTTCCATTTCCAGTTGGTGGTAATGCTCCCCAATTTTGCCCCCTCCAGCTCCCCATGGAGGTCTCTGGGTACGCCTGGGGGCGGCCCTTCCCCCATGGTCCAAACCCCTTCAGCCACCCAGGAAAAAGTCAGGTCGAAGGTACTGCCAAGTGTCCCACGCCATCTCCTTCAGGGACTACTGGCCTTTAGGTAGCTGCCCTAACTCCAGCCGCCATTTCCGCGACCGCCAATGCGGCCACTATTCCCGTCACCACTGGCCCTTCCAATGTCCTCCACAGCCTCCCCTAGCCTCCACAGGTCTCCCTGAGGCATCCAGGGGAATAGAAAGCCCCACGGAAGCGCCCCGGTGCCGCCTCATCGGCCGCCATCTCCGCCACCACCGCCGCCAGCCCTCCCGAGGTCTTCCACAGCCTCCCCTGGCCTCTGCAGATCTTTCTGACGCATCCAGGGGAATGGAAAGCCCCCACGGGAGCGCCTCAGCGCCACTATCATTGGCCGCTATCTTCCCGCCATCCCGCCAGCCGCTAGTAGCTCAAACAACTTTCTCCACCAAAAGGCCATCCCTCTCAGCGCCGGGATTACCCAGAGGACAGAAAAAGCCCTCAAAACGTTCCCTGAACGTTCCTCTACCTGGGCAGGGGGCCATGGATGGTCAGACTGGCCCTCCTGAAGCCTCCCTAAGCCAGGATATCACCTCAAAAGTCGCGGATCTAGCAACAAAGTGCCATCTTGGACATGCGCAATTCTGTAATGTGCAGTTCTTTCCTTAACTGCATTGCTGGGACGCCAAACCGGAAGTCCATGTGACATCATGCTTAATGATTGAGCTGCCTAATGATGCAAATATCAGTTCCAATTGAGGTAGGTAACGTGAGGACTACTTGAACAAGGATATCACCAGAGGGGTTGTAGATAGTATTTTCTATTCTTATTTGCAGCTGAGGACTTCCATGAGCAAAAGTGGTGCTTTAAAGCTTGCACAGGCTTTCGGCATCATTTCATCAGTTAAAGCCCCCACATCTCTAAATTTAGTTCAGAAGGTTTGATGGTAACCATTTTGGGCCACTTTGTCAGGCTTGAAAGACATAGATTTTCTCCATGTATACTCATGTGTAGGTGGATGTATCTGTATTTCTCTCTGTAGGGATAGGTCTGCAATTATAAAATCTATCCCAGCACTTCAAGATATAATTGATGATAGTCCTTTGCATTGCTAAGAATTTGTCATTGACCCAACTAAACAACTGAATTTGAATCGATATTTGAACATGGATCTCAGGAGTCTTCCATGTATCAAATGAATCATCAATATTGTAAGTGATCATAAATAAGATAAGAGACTATTCTAGCATTGGGGCCTGTCTGCTTTTTCATTGTAATATATACTTTTTTTTCTTTTTTCACATTTCAGTTGTAATTCGAACATTGGTGATACACCAAAGGAAACTCAAAGGAGAGAATCCCTTTGAATGTCCTATCTGTGGGAAACGTTTTTGTGATAATTCCATGCTGCTGAGACACCAGACTATTCACGCAGGAGAGAAACCATTTGAATGTCCAGGTTGTGGGAAAGCTTACAGTCGAAATTACCAAGTCATGAACCACCAGAGGACTCACGGAGAGAAATGCTTGAATGTCCTATCTGTGGGAAAAGCTTTAGTCATAATTCCCACCTGATCAGACACCAGAGAACTCACACAAGAGAGAAACCCTTTAAATGTTGTGACTGTGGGAAAAGTTTCAGTCAGAATTCCTACATGGTAATACACAAGAGGACTCACATAGGAGAGAAACCATTTGAATGTCCTATCTGTGGCAAAAGCTTTAGTAATAATTCCCACCTTATGAGACACCAGAGTATTCACACAGGAGAGAAACAATTTGAATGTTGTGACTGTGGGAAACGTTTCAGTCAGAATTCCTGCCTGGTAATACACCAGAGGACTCACACAGGAGAGAAACCCTTTGAATGTTGTTATTGTGGGAAAAGTTTCAGTCAGCATTCCTACCTTATATATCACCAGAATACTCACACAGGAGAGAAACCTTTTGAATGTCCAGACTGTGGAAAAGGTTTTAGACAGAATTCCCACCTCATGAGACACCAGAGTATTCACACAGGAGAGAAACCCTTTGAATGTCTAGATTGTGGGAAATGTTTCAGTGATAATTCCAGCCTGGTGAACCACCAGAGGATTCACACAGGAGAGAAACCCTTTGAATGTCTAGATTGTGGGAAAAGTTTTAGTTATAATTCTAGCCTGGTGAAACACCATAGAACTCACACAGGAAAGAAACCCTTTGAATGTCCTGATTGTGGCAAACGTTTTAATGATAATTCCACCCTGTTGAAACATGAAAGGGTTCATACAGGAGAGAAACCCTTTGAATGTTGTGACTGTGGGAAACGTTTTAGTGATAATTCCCACCTAGTGATACATCAGAGGACTCACACAGGAGAGAAACCCTTTCAATGTCTAGATTGTGGGAAAAGTTTCAGTCAGAATTCCCACCTTATATATCATCAGAGTACTCACACAGGAGAGAAACCTTTTGAATGTCCTGACTGTGGAAAAGGTTTTAGTCAGAATTCCCACCTCATGAGACACCAGAGGATTCACACAGGAGAGAAACCCTTTGAATGTCCACATTGTGGGAAAGCTTACAGTCGAAATTCCCAACTCATTAACCATCAGAGGACTCACACAGGAGAGAAACCCTTTGAATGTCCTATCTGTGGGAAAAGTTTTAATGATAATTCCAACCTTATGAGACATCAGAGTATTCACACAGGAGAGAAATCCTTTGAATGTCCAGATTGTGGGAAAAGTTTCAGTCAGAATTCCTACCTGGTAATACACAAGAGGACTCACACAGGAGAGAAACGCTTTGAATGTCCAGATTGTGGAAAAGTTTTCAGTCAAAATTCCAATCTCATGAGACACCAGAGGACTCACACAGGAGAGAAGCCCTTTGAATGTCCTATCTGTGGGAAAAGTTTTAATGATAATTCCAACCTTATGAGACATCAGAGTATTCACACAGGAGAGAAATCCTTTGAATGTCCAGATTGTGAGAAATGTTTTTGTGATAATTCCAGCCTGGTGAAACACCAGAAGACTCACACAGGAGAGAAACGCTTTAAATGTCCTGACTGTGAAAAAGTTTTCAGTCAGAATTCCAATCTCATGAGACACCAGAGGACTCACACAGGAGAGAAACCCTTTGAATGTTGTTATTGTGGGAAAAGTTTCAGTCAGCATTGCTACCTTATATATCATCAGAATACTCACACAGGAGAGAAACCTTTTGAATGTCCAGACTGTGGAAAAGGTTTTAGTCAGAATTCCCACCTCCTGAAACACCAGATTATTCATACAGGAGAGAAACCCTTTGAATGTCCAGATTGTGGGAAAAGTTTTTCTGATAATTCCAGCCTGGTGAAACACCAGAAGACTCACACAGGAGAGAAAC
>WNWU01000265.1:99097-118650 GCA_012654045.1 Ptyas mucosa
AGTTATTTTCTAAGTAATCCAGGGTAAATAGCCAGTCAAAATAGTTCTTTTTCAAGCAGAAGGCGAGTTTCTGCAATTTACATTTTTGCTTAGTCACAGCAATCTCCATTTTGTAGCAATTAGGCAACCATCTCGTTTTCCAAAGATCAAATCTGTTGCAATTTGAAGGAAAACCCAGTTTTCTAATTTGTTAATAGCCAATTCGTCCAAAACAATCAGTACTAAAGTAAATTCCTTAATGGGTCGTTATCCCCTATTGTTACTTTACAAAATCTTCAAGGCCCACAAATCTACAGCCACTGTTTAAGGCTAGGGGTCTTATTAGTAAAAGTCCATAATCTAACGTTGTTTCTCGCCTGGGTTGGTGTCACCCGGCTTCAAAGCACATTGTTCTTTCTTCTTTCCTCCTGCACAATTCTTTCCTGGTTTGTCCCAGCTTCGTGGCAGCTGCCATGGCTGCCTCCCCCCACTGCCGACTCAGAGGGTTTCCTCCGGCCTCCGAGGAACTTGCCTGTTCCTCTCAGCCCTCCGAGGTGCCCCTCTCCTTCCCCTGTCCCTACAAGACAGGTTCGGTCCAAGACCCATCGGTGGCGGCTCGTCAGTCAGGGTTTTCGCTGGGCTCGTCAGAGCCCGCTATTTCCCTAACTGCATCGCTGGGACGCCAAACCGGAAGTCCATGTGACATCATGACTTGATATCAGCTTAATGATTGAGCTGCCTAATGATGCAAATATCAGTTCCAATTGAGGTAGGTAAACTGAGGACTACTTGAACAAGGATATCACCAGAGGGGTTGTAGACAGTATTTTCTATTCTTATTTGCAGCTGAGGACTTCCATGAGCAAAAGTGGTGCTTTAAAGCTTGCAGAGGCTTTTGGCATCATTTCATCAGTTAAAGCCCCCACATCTCTAAATTTAGCTTCAAAGGTTTGACGGTAACCATTTTGGGCCATTTTGTCAGGCTTGAAAGACATAGATTTTCTCCATGTATACTCATGTGTAGGTGGATGTATCTGTATTTCTCTCTGTAGGGATAGGTCTGCAATTATAAAATCTATCCCAGCACTTCAAGATATAATTGATGATAGTCCTTTGCATTGCTAAGAATTTGTGATTGACCCAACTAAACAACTGAATTTGAATCGATATTTGAACATGGATCTCAGGAGTCTTCCATGTATCAAATGAATCATCAATACTGTAAGTGATCATAAATAAGATAAGAAACTATTCTAGCATTGGGGCCTGTCTGCTTTTTCATTGTAATATATACTTTTTTTTCTTTTTTCACATTTCAGTTGTAATTCGAACATTGGTGATACACCAAAGGAAACTCAAAGGCGAGAATCCCTTTGAATGTCCTATCTGTGGGAAAAGTTTTTGTGATAATTCCATGCTGCTGAGACACCAGACTATTCACGCAGGAGAGAAGTTTGGGAAACCTGACTGTGATACTCAGCTCCTTCTAGACATTTACTGGTGTGGTTACAAACATGGTGAAGGCAAGAGAATGGTCCAGGAAGACAAGAGAAGAGGTGATTTCTCTTCACAGGAAGGGCAATGGCTATAAGAAGATTGCAAAGATGTTAAACATACCAAGAGAAACCATAGGAAGCATCATTCGCAAATTCAAAGCAAAGGGCACTGTTGAAACGCTACCTGGTCGTGGCAGAAAGAAGATGCTGACTTCGACTGCTATGCGCTACCTGAAGCGTAGAGTGGAGAAAAGTCCCCGTGTGACTGCTGAGGAACTGAGAAAAGATTTGTCAGATGTGGGTACTGAAGTTTCAGCTCAGACAATAAGGCGCACACTGCGTAATGAAGGCCTCCATGCCAGAACTCCCAGGCGCACCCCCTTGCTGTCTCCAAAGAATAAGAAGAGTCGACTGCAGTATGCCGAAAGTCATGTGGACAAACCACAACAGTTGTGGGATAGTGTTCTGTGGACTGATGAAACAAAATTAGAACTGTTTGGGCCTATGGATCAACGCTATGTTTGGAGGAGGAAGAACAAGGCCTATGAAGAAAAGAACACCTTGCCTACTGTGAAGCATGGCGGAGGCTCAATCATGCTTTGGGGCTGTTTTGCTTCTGCAGGTACAGGGAAGCTTCAACGTGTGCAAGGTACCATGAATTCTCTTCAGTACCAGGAGATATTGGATGAAAATGTGATGCAGTCCGTCACAAACCTGAGGCTTGGGAGACGTTGGACCTTTCAACAGGGCAATGATCCCAAGCATACCTCCAAGTCCACTAGAGCATGGTTGCAGAGGAAAGGCTGGAACATTTTGGAGTGGCCATCGCAGTCACCAGACTTAAATCCGATTGAGAACCTCTGGTGGGACTTAAAGAAAGCAGTTGCAGTGCGCAAGCCTAAGAATGTGGCTGAACTGGAGGCTTTTGCCCATGAAGAATGGGCGAAGATACCCGTAGATCGCTGCAAGACACTTGTGTCAAGCTATGCTTCACGTTTAAAAGCTTTTATAACTGTAAAAGGATGTTGTACTAAGTATTAAGATTGAATGTCACTTGGGGCTTGAATAAAACTGATAATGATGTGAGCACAGAAATGACATTTGTGGTTATTTCATTATAAATGTTATGTTATATTTGTCTGACCTACAAGTGCCTCTTTGCTGTAAATGTAAGCAAGATGACTGAATGATCAAAATCAATGTCAAACTGGCCAAAACACTCAATTTCAGTGGGGGTTGAATAATTTTGATCACAACTGTAATTCCCACCTGATCAGACACCAGAGAACTCACACAGGAGAGAAACCTTTTGAATGTTGGGAAAAGTTTCAGACAGCATTCCCACCTTATATATCACCAGAATACTCACACAGGAGAGAAACCTTTTGAATGTCCTGACTGTGGAAAAGGTTTTCGTCAGAATTCCCACCTCATGAGACATCAGAGTATTCACACAGGAGAGAAATCCTTTGAATGTCCTATCTGTGGGAAAAGTTTCAGTCAGAATTCCTACCTGGTAATACACAAGATGACTCGCACAGGAGAGAAACGCTTTAAATGTCCAGACTGCGGAAAAGTTTTCAGTCAAAATTCCAATCTCATGGGACACCAGAGGACTCTCACAGGAGAGAAACCCTTTGAATGTCCTATCTGTGGGGAAAGTTTTAATGATAATTCCAACCTTATGAGACATCAGAGACCAGGGTATAGAAATGGACTGGTGGCCGTACTTATTAATAGAAACCAGATACAAAATAGACAGTGAGGAAGGAGGAGTTGAAATAAAACCCAGCCAGTTAGATAAATTGTTAGAAACCAAAGAGGGGAAATTAATTTCGAAGATTTATAAATACCTATTAGAGTTTGACCTAGCAGAAAATATAGTCAAAGGCCAAATGATAGCCTGGGCTAGGAACATTGGAAGAAATATACTATTGGAAGAATGGGAAAATAATTACAGAATAACAAAAGCAACAACATACAAAGAGAACCACTACAAGATGTGGTATAGATGGCACCTAGCCCCTGCTAGACTGGCAAAAATGTACATTAATGTTAACCCGATATGTTGGAAATGTAAACAAACACTGGGGACCTTTTATCATCTTTGGTGGCTGTGCCCAAAAATTAAAAGATTCTGGATGAAAATTAAAAACTGGATAATAGAAATAACAGAAGAAAATATTGATTTAAAACCTGAAATTTTCCTGTTGGGTATACTCAAAAAAAATAATAGGAAGGAAATAAAGTACATTACGTTACATATAATCACGGCGGCTAGACTAACTCTAGCCCAATCCTGGAAATTAGAGCAGTTGCCAACAGAACAGCAAATAATTCAAAAGATATTTATATGTGCAGAAATGGATAGATTAACTTTAAAATTAAATGATAAGGAAGACTCACAGTACTATAAAGTATGGGACAGATGGTATGAATGGATTAATCAGCAGAAAAAAAAGCTAAGGTCAAATACAGTAAGAAATCAAAGGTAACAATTATACACCGTCATTAAGAAGTAAAGTTAATGTATATACTTAGACAATGAAATATTAGAGAATCTTGTTCATTAGTTTTTGTTTGTAAGTAATTTAGAAATGTATTTTTGTTTAGAGCTAAGAAGATCTTTATATATATGTTTTATATAATTTTTATCTTTTTATACTGAATAAAGTTTAATTTAAAAAAAAGAGAGACATCAGAGTATTCACACAGGAGAGAAATCATTTGAATGTCCAGATTGTGGGAAATGTTTTTGTGATAATTTCAGCCTGGTGAAACACCAGAAGACTCACACAGGAGAGAAACGCTTTAAATGTCCTGATTGTGGAAAAGTTTTCAGTCAGAATTCCAGTCTCATGAGACACCAGAAGACTCACACCACGGAGAAATTTTTCAAATGTCTAGACAATTAGGAGTCACTATGTCAAAGCGATTACGTGTTCCGGCCCCTCTGGTTTTGGTTCACAAGGCTCATCCCGTATACCTGGTGACTTGGGAAATCAGGGCCCTGCCCTCAGGCTGCTGCTATTTAATGCCAGGTCTGTTGTTAATAAAGCCCCCCTCATTCGATATTTAATCCTGGGGGAGAGGGCTGACCTGGCATGCATAACTGAGACCTGGTTGGGCCAGGAGGGGGGTGTTCCCCTATCAGAGATGTGCCCAGAGAGTTTTCAGATACGGCATCAGCCGCAACTCCAGGGAAGGAGTGGAGGAGTGGCAGTCATTGTCGGTAAGAGTCTTTGCCCTCGCAGGATCCCTGCCCCGGAGATTGTTGGATGTGAGTCCCTTCTCTTGAGGTTGGACTCAAGGGTTCAGTTGGGTCTGCTGCCTCCCAGCTATGTTACAACATCCCTACCTGGGCTACTAGAGGCAGTAGCCGGGTTAGCAGTGGAGTTCCCCAGGCTCATGGTGCTGGGGGACTTTAAGCTGCTGTCTCTTGGTGAACCCTCAGATGTGGCTCAGGAGTTCATGGCTTCCATGACAACCATGAACCTGACCCAAGTAGTTCAGGGTCCGACCCATAGGGGGGGGGGACACATGCTTGACTTGGTGTTTCTCTCGGGGCAGTGGAGATGTGATCTGGAATTAAGGGCTATAGATGTTTCTCCTTTGTCGTGGCCAGATCATTTCCTGCTGGTGTTGGACTTTAGGATGCCACTCCCCCATCACAGGGAGGCGGAGTCAATTAAATGGTTCCGCCCCAGGTGCCTAATGGACCCTGTAGGGTTCCAGAATGAGCTTGGGGAGTTACCTGACTCCCTTGTCCACAGCCCGGCAGAGACCCTGGTTGTTGCCTGGAATAAGACGGCGTCTGGGGCACTGGACCGGATTGTGCCTTTGCGACCTCTCAAGAGCAGTGGAGCCAGGAAAGCTCCTTGGTTTACCGAGGAGCTCCGGGAGATGAAGCGCCAGAAGAGACGTCTAGAGCGGTGCTGGAGGACCAGTAAATCTCAATCTGACCAAACACTCTTAATAGCCTTTATTAGGACTTATTTAGTGGCGATACGGGCTGCAAAATGTTTGCATTTTTCCGCACTTATTGCACCCACTAATTCTCGCACTGTTTAGGGTGACTCGCTCTCTCCTTAATGTAGGGGGAGCGGAGGGCCCCTTACAGGTAGAGCTGAGGAATTTGTGCAGTTTCTGTTGGATAAAGCGCTCAGATTTGGATGGACCTGGACACTGATTGGGCAATTCTGACCGAGATGACCAGGGCAGGTCTTAGTCATATTGTGTGGAATGAGTTTGAGCCTGTGACTACTGAGGAAGTGGACAAGGCTGTAGGTGCGATGAGTTCCTTCACTTGTTTGTTGGACCCATGCCCCTCCTGGCTGGTTTCGGCCAGCAGGGAGGTGACACGAGGCTGGCTCCTGACTTTAGTCAACGCTTCCTTAAGGGAGGGGTCTTTTCCGCAACCATTAAAGGAAGCGCTTGTAAGGCCCCTCCTCAAGAAGCCTTCCTTGGACCCAGCAGAATTAAACAACTTTCGTCCAATCTCCAACTTACCTTTTGTGGGGAAGGTTGTAGAGAAAGTGGTTGCACATCAGCTCCTATGGACATTGGATGAAATGGATTATCTGGACCCTTTTCAATCTGGCTTCAGACCTGGCTACAGCACGGAAACTGCTTTGGTCACGCTGATCTCTGGTGAGCCCGTGATGGAGGCCATTCCTCTATCGTGGTGCTACTTGACCTCTCAGCGGTTTTCGACACCATCAACCATGGTGTCCTACTAGGCCGACTAAGGGAGTTGGGAGTGGGAGGCACTGTGATATGGTGGTTCTCCTCTTATCTCTCTGGTCGGTCACAATCGGTGTTAATAGGAGGACAGAAGTTGACCCCTAGGCCCCTCATTTGTGGGGTGCCTCAGGGCTCAATCCTCTCTCCCCTTCTATTTAACATCTACATGAAACCGCTGGGGGAGATCATCCGACAATACGGGTGGGATATCAGCAGTATGCCGATGACACCCAGTTGTATATCTCCACTCTGCATCGTTTCAGTGAAGCAGTGGATGTGATGTGCCAGTGCCTGGAGGCTGTGAGAGTCTGGATGGGAGTAAACAGGCTCAGACTTAACCCAGAGAAGACCAAGTGGCTGTGGGTATTGCCTCCCAAGGACCATGTTGATTGTCCATCCTTAGCCCTGGGGGGGGGGGGCGAGAAGCTGTCCCCCTCAGAACGGGTTCGCCATTTGGGCGTCCTCCTTGACCCACAGCTGAGATTAGAGCAACACCTGACAGCTGTGGCTAAGGGGACCTTTGTACAGGTTTGTCTTGTACACCAATTGCGACCCTACCTGGATCAGGAGGCTCTTCTCACAGTCACTCATGCCCTTGTCATCTCATGGTTGAATTATGGCAACGTGCTCTACATGGGGCTACCCCTGAAAAGTATTCAGAGACTACAGTTGGTCCAGAATGCAACCGCTCGAGCGGTCATGAGTGCACCTAGGTACTCTTTCTTTATAAGAGGTTGCCATCGTCAATTTATAGTTTCTTTCCCAAAGTTTTTGCCAGTTATCTAGTTCTATAATTATATCCAAATGTTATTGCCCATACTATCATTGTCTCTCTCACCTATTTGTCTTCCATTTTGCAATAAAGTGATTTGCCAGAATTGCCCATCACAGTTGTGATCACTAAATGAGGACTATTTGCATTCATTCATCACCACCCTCCATGCTGCTGCTTCCTGTGATTGATGGGGTGGAGACCAATGTGCAGTAAGGAGTGTCTCTGGATGGTTTCCTGTTACAGAGCTGGTGTGCTGTAGGGGGAGGTGCTGTTGCTGGACTAGGAGTGGGGACACCCAAGTTCCAGTCCCTCCTCAGGGACATAGTTCTCACTTTTTGCATGGGAAGCTTCTTGCTCTGTTTCTGTGGTGATGAGTGAATACTTGGGAGGCCTGAAAAGAAAAGTTAGGGATAATCATCATGGAGAAAGTCTATTGATGTGTCCACTGAAGTCAAAAACAATTAACAACTAACGCATGTAATCAATAAAAAAAATCTTGCAGCTGCCTTAGGCAGAGATGGAACAACATGGTTTTTAGCTTTATGCCACTAAATGTTGCAGTATAGATGAGCAATGCCCATGCTAAACAATTGTAAAGCATTGATAATTGTGGCGTAAGCAATTTATATATTTCAACACTTTTCTAACCCCTAAATCTTCTTTCTTTGAAAAGAGAAATCAAATATCTTTTTAGAAAAAAGTATCAAATCTTTATAAATAGATATGACACAAAATGTATGTTTATAAATTAGTATAAGGTAAAAGTAAAGATTCCCCTCGCACATATGTGCTAGTTGTTCCTGACTCTAGAGGGCAGTGCTCACCTCTGTTTCAAAGCTGAAGAGCCAGTGCTGTCCGAAGACGTCTCCATGGTCATGTGGCCAGCATGACTAAATGCCAAAGGCGCATGGAACACTGTTACCTTCCCACCAAAGGTGGTCCCTATTTTTCTACTTGCATTTTTGACATGCTTTCAAACTGCTAGGTTGGCAGAAGCTGGGACAAGTAACGGGAGCTCACCCCATTACGTGGCACTAGGGATTTGAACTGCTGACCTGCCGACCTTTCAATCAACAAGCTCAGCATTTTAGCCACTGAGCCACCGCGTCCCTTTAAATTATTTAAATATAAATTAGTATATTAATATGTTAATATGTATAAAAGATAATGGAACCACATGTATAGATATATAGAAATAGAAATAGATTAACAGAGTTGGGAAGGGACCTTGGAGGTCTTCTAGTCCAACCCCCTGCCCAGGCAGGAAACCCTACACCACTTCAGACAAATGGTTATCCAACATCTTAAAAATTTCTAGTGTTGGAGCATTCACAACTTCTGCAGGAAAGTTGTTCCACTTATTAATTGTTCTAACTGTCAGGAAATTTCTCCTTAGTTCTATGTTGCTTCTCTCCTTGATTAGTTTCCACCCATTGCTTCTTGTTCTACCCTCAGGTGCTTTGAAGAATACTTTGACTCCCTCTTCTTTGTGGCAACCCCTAAGATACTGGAACATCGCTATCATGTCTCCCCTAGTCCTTCTTCTCATTAAACTAGACATACCCAGTTCCTGCAACCATTCTTCATATGTTTTAGCCTCCAGATCCCTAATCATCTTTGTTGCTCTTCTCTGCACTCTTTCTAGAGTCTCAACATCTTTTTTACATTGTGGCGACCAAAACTGAATGCAATATTCCACGTGTGGCCTTACCAAGGCATTATAAAGTGGTATTAACACTTCACATGATCTTGATTCTATCCCTCTGTTTATGCAGCCCAGAACTGTGTTGGCTTTTTTGGCAGCTGCTGCACACTGCTGGTTCATATCTAAGATCCCTCTCACAGTTACTACTATTGAGCAAGGTACCACATATACGGTACCTGTGCATTTTGTTTTTCTTCCCTAAATGTAGAATCTTACTTTTTTCACTGTTGAATTTCATTTTTTTTTATTGAAAAAGTTTTAAAAATTTTACATACATTTTCTCCCCCCCTCCCCAACCACCTCCCCCGACTTCCCAGAGCAAGTACAAAATAAAATACAGCTTAAATTCTCTAAATTAAACTCCATTTCACACTTATTATAATCATGATCATTAAACAAATAGATAAAAGGAAAGCAAGTCTTTTTTTTCTCCTTATTCCATCTAATTCAAC
Organism: Ptyas mucosa; assembly: GCA_012654045.1. Lineage (NCBI taxonomy): Eukaryota > Metazoa > Chordata > Lepidosauria > Squamata > Colubridae > Ptyas > Ptyas mucosa. The sequence continues at coordinate 108,248 of WNWU01000265.1, forward strand.
AAAATTATCTCCATTTATAATTACAGCAATTAAAACAATTAAGTATTATCTAATCAAACCTATCATTACTCAATTTGGCTAATTGTTACTTAACAAATTATTAGGTCTATACAATTTAACAAAATATTTTATAACTTCTTTCATTTAAAACAAAACAACAACAACAACAACAACAACAACAACAAAAAGAAAGAAAAAAAAGGAAACCCTCACTCAAAAAACCTCCGATTTTAAAAAAAAATTACTATATAAACTCTTCCGTCCTTCACTTTTAAACCATCAAGGTCCAATTATAATCAAAACACTTAATAAGAAATAATATTAACAATAATTTTTTAATTAATAATCAAACCTCTTATATCAATACATATTAACAAATCAACTAAGAACATCATTTAAGAACTTTATCAATCCTTTAAATTCTTCATACTAGATTGAACCAATTGCTAATCTTCTTGTCTTCACATCTTCCAACAGCATATAAGATATCTTCATTTACGTCTACCCCCCTAAATAAAAATTGCTTCTGTATATAAAAAAAAAGCCCCCCGAGTGACTTTGTAATTGTAATTATATTTGAAATGATATCCATCAAATCCAGTCAAAAATTAGATTAATAAATTCGTCAGACATATTAGGGAAACCACCAGATCAACTGCAATTGCCCTAGGTCCATAGTCCTTTTGCCTTGTATTCATTACCATCAAGCAGGAAACTTCAATTTGCTATATTCAGTAGAACTTCTGCGATTGCAATTAAGTCCAAATTTGTTGCAGTCCTTAATAAAATAATCCAAATCATTCAAGTCAGGGCATATTTCACAACCCAATACACCAGCATTGCTGTGATCTGTTTATTCTTCTCAAATATTCCAATACCGCTGTAAGTTGCCTCCTCATCGTCGCTCATCGCTTAGTTAACTGGCATTAAACTGCTGTCTGTTTTTTTTTTCTTTTTCCAAAAAATTCAAAATCTTTAAACAGTTAAACAGTACTTTTTAAGGACCATCATCTCATCAAGCAGGGTTATTTTCCATTTCTCCAGTCTTTCTTCTTTTCCTTTTTACGAACTTTCTTCTTAACTTTGATCCCTCTGCCTTTTTTAGCTCCAGTAAAATTTTGCGGTTTTTGGGATTGCATATTATAAAATTTTTGCAGAAATGTAGCTTCTTCTGGAAACAACTCTTTAAGTGCAGATTGGGTTTTATAAAAAAAAATTCGTGAAACCAAAATTTCATCAGCTTGCAACACTTCTTGCCCCTTATTTTGCACAACATTCATCTTTCTCTCCTCAGTAAAATCTGCTATAATCTGTTGTTGTTTTTTTGCATCTCCCAACTCTTCATTCAATCCCCCACTGCTAGATTGCAACTCAGTATTTCCATGTATTTCATTATTTCCAGCTTGAGAAACTTGAAATATAGTATCAATTCTTTTCAATAAAGCAGAGGTAATTGAACTCAAAGCTTCCTCAAATTCAGACCATTGAGGGTTAAATAACCCTCCTTTGCTTTCAAAAAGCCCAGCCATCTTGCCCCCCTTCTTCCTTCCCTTCCAGAAGGACAGAAAAAAAGGGGGGAAGAGAAAAGAAAAAAAGAGTTTCAAGAAGAAAAAAAAAGGGAATCCTTTACAATTTGTAATTTGTATTGCTGCTTCAATTATTATTATTCCTTTCTTATTACATCCACTTTTCAAAAAGGAGTTTTACGTTTCAAACAGGGGCTTGTCAATAATTACTTTTAGCTTTCACTTCTTCACGCCCCGTTAAAACTCAAACGCCATCTTGCTTTCACTTTCAGCTTAGGAAGAATCTTTTAAAGAAAGTAAATCTTTGGAGTTAAAAGGAAAAAAAATACTTGCTGTTTGATTCATACTGCTTGTGCTCCGCCAGCTCGATTCAAAGAATATCTGTTTAAAGTTGGTGCTGGAATGGTTAACGACATCTAGCTCTGCAAAGCAGAGGCATCCAGGGTCCGGAGTACTGACAGGCTTAACGGGGAGCTCTCATCTTCAAGCGCCAGATTATGTGTGAAATCCGGCACTTTCAGGGAGCTCTACCCCACCCGTCTACTCACTTTCCCCCCTCATACCAGGGGGAAAATTTTCAAACCGCAAGACAGCTGATAGTCACTGTTCTTTGCGGTTCTACGGAGCCCTGGGCTGGCGCTTCAAAAAGAAGCGTCTGGCGATGTCGCTGTCCCACTGGAAGCCTCCTGTTGAATTTCATTTTGTTAGATAGCGCCCAATGTTCAAGTCTGTCAAGATCCTTCTGTATCTTGAGCCTATCTTCTGGAGTGTTGGCTATTCCTGCCAGCTTGGTGTCATCTGCAAATTTGATGAGTTCCCCATCTAGCCCCTCGCCCAAGTCATTGATGAAGGTGTTGAAGAGTACTGGGCCTCAAACAGAACCCTGGGGTACTCCACTACATACTTCTCCATGTAGATGCAGTTCCATTGAGGACTACACGTTGAGTGCGGTTGGTCAGCCAGTTACGAATCCAACTGGTGGTGATGCTGTCTAACCCACATTTTTCTACCTTATCTAGTAGTAGGTTATGGTCTACTTTATCAAATGCTTTACTGAAGTCCAAGTAAATTATATTGACAGCATTCCTCTGGTCCACTAATTTTGTCACTTTGTCAAAGAATGCAATAAGATTAGTCTGGCATGAACTGTTTTTGACAAACCCATGTTGGATTTTGGTTATCACTTTGTTTGCTTCTAGGTGTTCAGGGATCTGTTGCTTGATTATCATTTCCAGAATCTTCCCTGGCATTGAGATCAGGCTGATAGGTCTGTAGTTTCCTGGATCTGTTTTTTCCCCTTTTTTTGAAGATGGGACCTACATCAGCTCTTTTCCAGACTTCTGGCAGTTCCCCTGTGCTCCAGGATCTTTGAAAGATATAGTTCGGTGGTTCTGAGATCTCGTCTGCCAGTTCCTTCATATAGATGTAAGGGGGGGAAATGGATATATAGTGGAAGTATACTGATGCAGAAATGTTGCAAAGGAGAAAATTGTCAAAATTTTAAAAAATTATTCAATAAAAATTGTTTAAAATGAATAAATAAATAAACATTTGAACAGTAGATTCCTAGAGAGGATTTGAAGGAAAAGAGAACAGCCTCTTCCGGCTCTCCGCTGAGTGGTTGGAGGTGGGGAGGGTGGCTCTCCTGGTCTTCCCAGGGTGGAAGCAGCAGCTGAAAGGTGAGGTGTGGACAGGTGGAGGAGAGGCCGGAAGCAAGTAGGGCTGTTTGGGTTTCCCCAGGTGTAATAGCAGACAAGCAAGAGGCTGAAACATGTCAGCTGCTCTAAATTCCTTCCCTCCCCAGATTGTATTCCACTGGTGGCACATGCTTTAAAATTGGTGCCTGCATTTTTCTTTGTGTTGGGAGTTTTAAAAAGTCTCCATGTTAAGGTTTACTCTTTGTAAATTTATGTGTCAACTCACAACAGCATTTCTAGTGTGCTCTTGAGTTGCCATTAGAAGCAAGGGGGGAGCACATTCCACGCGTACCTTCTTCCAACTTTGAATTACCAAAGCCAGGTTGTGAGGCATGTCTCTACAGCCGGCGGGAGTACCTCATTGGAGAATGTCATTTATGACACAGACTGAAAGGAGGAGGGGGGAACAGGGTCAAAGGTGAGCCGTAACTTACATGCGGCAGAGCAGACCTCACTTGAGTAGGTGCCGACATGCTGCTCCTAATAAATCATTGGATTCCTTTTGAAACTTGACTCGAGACTTATGAGTTAATTAGGGGAGCTGCTCTCCTTTTAAAATCAATCAGGATTGCCGGGATTCCTAAATCCCGGACTCTTCAATTGCATCCGGATATCTGGGGCACTTGGAGAGAAGCTCAGGTAACCGTGGCCGAGAGCAGCTATCCAAAGAAAGCTTGCTGTAAGCGACCCAGAAGGAGGCAGATATTAGGACAATTACTCAGGACAGTTCATTTAGTGACCGTTCAAAGTTACAACGGCGCTGAAAAAAAAGACTTATAACCATTTTTCACACTTATGACTGTGTGCAGCATTCCCATGGTCATGTGATTTAGATTCGGATGCTTGACAGCTGACTTATATTTATGACCGTTGCAGTGCCCAGTGTCACATAGCAACAAAAAGTTTGGGCTCAATTGTGGTCATAAGTTGAGGACTACCTGTATATGTTGAAGTTCTTATATTGCAGCTTCCTCCATTGAACAGAGCTTAGATCCGATAGCTAAAACACCACTATCGCCATCTAAAATTATTAGATCTTCATTTTTTAATATAAGGGCCAAATTATTTAATATGTTTTAAACTGTTTTTAAATTTTATGGCTATATGTTGTTTTATTGTGGCTGTGCACCGCCCTGAGTCCCTCGGGAGAAGGGCAGTATAAAAATTTAAATAATAAATAGATAAATAAAAATGACAGCATAGGGTGTCCCTGTAATAAAGTTAGCCTGGTGATCAGTCAGCCATGTGCTTTGGTGGGATATAACACATTAAATAAGTCATAAAGATCTGGGGTGTAGAGAGGCTTTGATCTCCACTGAGAGACACCCCCAAGAAAGCTGATTCTGTAAAAAAGGTCATTAAGTTTTGAGCTCTGCACAAAGACAAATTCCTTATGTCCAATCACACTTGGCCAATAAAGAATTCTATTCTATTCTATTCTATTCTATTCTATTCTATTCTATTCTATTCTATTCTATTCTATTCTATTCTATTCTATTCTATTCTATTCTATTCTATTCTAATTAATAACTGAGCACATCACACTTTGGCTCAGTTGCAAAAATCGGTTGCTAGAAGTGAAAAACGACTTGATAGCATTTAATCAGTGAAAACACCTTCCACACACGCCTTAGGTAGAGACGGGAGAAAGGTTTCCTCTCGGGAGATGGAGGTCAAGGGGACAACATGTGTGCCTAGAAAGCTGACAATACAGTAGGCAGGCTCTGAGTTTAAACTCTTGAATTTAAAGTGTTAAAGCCATCAAGTACTGCATTGCTAGAAAGGATGGGAGGAGAGGAGAAGCGCAGAGGAACTTCCTCTTCCGGATGGCTCATCGGAGTAAAGTGGAGTGCAGAGCGGCTTTTGTGCTCTTCCCAGGGTCGAAGCAGCAGCTGGCAGGTGAGTTGAGGGCAGCAGGTGGGAGGAGAGTCTGGGAGCAAGTCGGCCTGTTCGGTTCCCTCCACGGCCTGGAAGCGGAGAAGCAACTGGGCTGAAGCCTCTCAGCTGCTGCTGCTGCAGGTTCCTTCCTTCCCCAAACTGGAGCCCACTGGTGCTGCAGGCTGTGAAACTGGTGGCTGCAATTTCCTGCTGGTGGGAAGATTGGAAAAGTCTCTTCCAAGTGGAGGTTGATTCTCTGGGAATGGTCCTGGGTGCTCTGTCACTGGAATGAGCTGAAACTTCTGTCCCAATCCAACCGTTCAGTGTTCGTTTTTATATTTCCATGTCTTGCCAATAAGTATGGTATTTGCTGTCCCACCATCCATGTATTAACTAGGTTCAATTGTGCTTACTCCAGCACTTCCTAAGAAATAGCTATTGAGGACCTTTTGGCATCTTTGGTTCCACAGGTAGTCCTCACTTACCACTTCTTCCCTGAGCCTTCAAAGTTACTATGGCACAGTAGAAGCAGACGTGCACCTGGTCCACAAAATTTATGGTAATCCTAGCAGTTGTTCAGTGAACGCACTTCAGCAGTGACTGTGATTTTGAAGATGCAGGAAAAGGAGTTGCACCAACTCGGGGGTCTCCCAATATTTGCACATTTATGATGGCGGCAGCATCCCACACTCATGAACCCCATTTGTGACCTCCCCAACTAGCTTCTGATAAGCAAAATCAGTGGGTATACTGGTAGTAAATTGCAAGTCAGTGTCATATGAAATTGCCTTTACCTACCCACAGTAATTTGCTTAACACCTTCAGAGGAACAGATGTAAATTGGCCCTGTCATGTGACATCATGCTTAATAATCAGGCTGCTTAGTGACGCAAATATCAGTTCCAATTGGAGTAGGTTAAGTGAGGACTACTTGAACAGGGATGTCACCAGAGGGGTTGTAGACAGTATTTTCTGCTCTTATTTGCAGCTGAAGGACTTCCGTGAGCAAAAGTGGTGCTTCAAATCTTGCAGAGGCTTTCGGCATCATTTCATCAGTTAAAGCCCCCACATCTCTAAATTTAGCTCCAAAGGTTTGACATTAACCATTTTGGGACATTTTGTCAGGTTTGAAAGTCATAGATTTTCTCTATGTATACACATGTATAGGTGGATGTATCTGTATTTCTCTCTGTAGGGATATGTCTGCAATTATAAAATCTATCCCCAGCACTTCAAGATATAATTGATGATAGTCATTTGCATTGTTAAGAATTTGTGTTTTTTTCAAGTTTTTTTAAAATTTTATATATCTCATTGGGTGTGGTATCTGGGTATCATACATTTCAATACAAATAAACATAACATTATTATTCCTAATAATTACTTTTCATTTTTCATTTTGTTAACACATAATCTTTACTATCGTCCTTCAGTTCTAAACCTCATAGTTTTTTCCATTCATTGTAACATTTTAGTGTTTATTTTTACTATTATTCCCCTCTTACTTCTACCTCTATGTTAACTTTCCCCCCTCCCATACTCTAATATTCAAAGGCGTAATCCCTCTTTCTTTCATTATTCAATATTTCAGTATACACTTCTAGTTCCAACCACAATCATTCAAACATTTAATGTACATTTATTCATATTCATATTCTTTCCAATACTTCAATCCTTATAATTCTAGAATCTATACACGTTTTCATTAAAATATATTCTTTCATTGTCTGATCTCAAATTGTTTAATTTTAGCTTTCCACTGCTAATCACATTTTTATACACATTTAATAATACCCTCATACAAATTCTAGTTATCTAATTTATAAAGTAATTTTCCAACCTATATAATTGTAATAATGGTGTACATTATTAATAAATATTCAACAATAATTTTTAACTCTTTTTATACCTCTTATCCATCATCTCTTGGCTGCTTCCAAGTTTTTAGTCTTTTTTTTTGTTAAACTTGCTTCCGGGTGTTCTTCTTTTAAACCTTTTTCTCCTTCTATTTCAAAATCTATATTCTGTATGTAGATTTTTATATTCTACATTATATATTCTATAATGTAAAATATATTTTTATATATTCTACATTATATAATGTAGGTTTTTTTCCTCCCTCTACCTTTCCTCTCTGTCTGATTTTGAAACTATTTATTCCATGCCCCTTCTCTTTTCTCCAATTCTCTTCCTGTTTCTCCCATTCCCTCTTTAAAAATTTTACCTTTTTTCCCTGCTGTTTTAATTTTTAATCATTATTAATTTTAGTGGTATCTCTTCCTTGTTATCTTCATCTTCTTGGCTTCTCACTTCTGCTTTCTCTCCCATGTCATCTGATAACTCCATTGCCCCCTCATTATCCAAATTTTTGCTCATCATCTCTTGCGTTATATTTTCCAGTCTTTCAGCTATGCAATCAAACATTTGGTCTATGTGACCAAGTAGTTCCTTAGTGCTTTGAGATGGCTCCAATCCGTTTAGCTTACAAGTTTCCAGATTGCAGTTTTAAATATTTCATCAATACACAGTCTATTTAATTTTGGTGTACCAGGGAGTTTTCCACCCTCTTCAAGTCACTTTTATATGTTCAGTAATATTCAAGAATCTTTTATTTAAATCTCCAGTGGTCTTAAGTTAGAAGCCTATCCAACAAGTATTTTCAGTCTTTTTAACTAGTTATTTCCAAAGTTGCTTAGTTCATGTTTTATCAGCAGCCAACGCGCTCATTTCAGTCTACTCCAGCCTCTGTGTTTTATTGTCAAAAAATCCAATTTCAATTATTTTAAGTTGTAAATCCAATAAATAAGCGATAATGATGAAACAAAAGTTTGTAGTTATAATTCCAACATTTAAAATGCCTTCTCCACATCACACCTTTTATCTTTGAAAATCCAGATTTCTATTTGTATTTTTTTTTAAAAAAATCCTTCTTTAATGTCAGTATTTTTCTGGATGCCTGATCGCTGCTTTAACAAATATCTCTAAATGTATATTCCCTTTGATTTTCTTGGGGTCAAATTGCAATTAAAAGTATTTTCTCCCTTTACTTCACCACTCCTCCAGAATGGCTTTGGCTCACATTTCAGCCCTCCGAAAGAGAGCTTGGAACAGGACCATGAAGGTTGCGGTTCCTGCTCTGAAGGCACCAGAAGTATAGCCGGAAGTCCCACAGTAATTTGCTTAACAACTACAGAGGAAAAGATGTAAGTTGGCACTGTCATGTGACATCATGGTTAATGATTGAGCTGCTTAGTGATGCAAATATCAGTTCCAATTGTGGTAGGTTAAGTGAGGACTACTTGAACAAGGATGTCCCCAGAAGAGTTGTAGGCAGTATTTTCTGCTGTTATCTGCAGCTGAGGACTTCCATGAGCAAAAGTGGTGCTTCAAAGCTTGCAGAGGCTTTTGGAATAATTTCATCAGTTAAAGCCCCCACATCTCTAAATTTAGCTCAGAAGGTTTGACTGAAACCATTTAGGGACATTTTGTCAGGTTTGAAAGTCATAGATTTTCTCCATGTATACATGTCTAGGTGGATGTATCTGTATTTCCCTCTGTAGGGATATGTCTGCAATTATAAAATCTATACCCAGCATTTCAAGATATAATTTATGATAGTCTTTGCATTGCTAAGAATTTGTAATTGACTCCAATCAACAACTGAATTTGAATGGATCTTAGTAGTCTTCCATGTATCATGTATCAAATGAATCATCAATATTGTAAGTGATCATAAATAAGATACGAGACTATTCTAGCTTTGGGGCATGTTTCTTTTTCATTGTAATATATATATATATATATATATATATATATATATATATATATATATATAAATATTCTTTTTTCACATAGCTAACCATTTTATAAACAATAAAAGTTACACTTTTCTTTGAATCCTACAGACAAAGAGGATGGCAATAAGAATACTCAGGACAACTATAAATAACAAGCAACGTTGAAAAGGGAAGAAAATCAAGCCAGAAATCAAAATATTTTCCATTTCTTTCAGAAAACCACACAATTCATCTCCTCCTTCTCCAGCAAAAGAGAGAAAATCAAGAAAGATTTCAAGCTTGAATAAGCAGATTATGCTGAACTCAAGGATACATGAAAAGTCAAAGGAGATTATTTTTCAATCAGCAAAAAAGAGAAATATCTGGAAGTCAGTGGGGAGGAAAAAGTCAATAGTAAAGCCATGGAGAGCAGACAGGAATGCAGGCCACACCCTGTCAGGAAGAAAACAGCTTAAATGGAAGCCCCACTAAACAAAGCATTGTCCATATTTTTGACCTCCTCAGGAAGGTCTTAGTGAGAATGGCAACATGGAGATACATCAGAGGACTCGCCACAATGAGAAAACATGACTGTGCAGATCGTGTGAAAATTTCATTAGAAATTCCCAGGTCCTGAGATACTAAAGAACGCAGACACAGGAATAAAACCATTTGAACATCCTTTCTGTGGGCAAATTTCAGTGAGAATTCCAATCTGGTGAAGCACCGGAGACTCCCAAAGAAGAAAAACCATTTGAATGTGCCGACTGTGTAAAAAAATGCAGTCACAATTCCAGTCTGGTGATCCATCAGTGGATTGACTCCAAGGAGAAACTGTATGAATGTTTAGATTGTGGGAAAAATATCATTAGAAATGTCCATCTCACACAACAGAGAACTCCACAGGAAAAAAAACATTTGAATGACCTTTCTGTGGGAAAAGTTTCAGTCAGAATTCCATCCTCGAGATACACCAGAGGACTCACATAGGAGAAAAATGCTTTGAATGTCCTGATTGTGGGAAAACTTTCAGTTGTAATTTGAACCTTGGCGATACACCAGAGGAAACCCAAAGGAGAGAAACCCTTTGAATGTCCTATCTGTGCGAAAACGTTTAGTGATAATTCCAAACTGGTGAGACACCAGAGTATTCACACAGGAGAAAAACTCTTTGAATGCCTAGGTTGTGGGGAAGCTGACAGTCGAAATTCCCAAGTCATGAACCACCAGAGGACTCACACAGGAGAGAAACCCTTTAAATGTCCTATCTGTGGGAAAAGCTTTAGTCATAATTCCCACCTGATGAGACACCAGAAAACTCACACCGGAGAGAAACCCTTTGAATGTTGTGACTGTGGGAAAAGTTTCAGTCAGAATTCCTACCTGGTAATACACAAGAGGACTCACACAGGAGAGAAACTCTTTGAATGTCCTATCTGTGGGAAAAGTTTTAACGATAATTCCCGCCTTGTGAGACACCAGAGGACTCACACAGGAGAGAAACCCTTTGAATGTTGTGACTGTGG
>WNWU01000265.1:118660-138199 GCA_012654045.1 Ptyas mucosa
CAGAGGACTCACACAGGAGAGAAACCCTTTGAATGTTGTGACTGTGGCAAACGTTTCAGTCAGAATTCCTGCCTGGTAATACACAAGAGGACTCACACAGGAGAGAAACCCTTTGAATGTTGTTACTGTGGGAAAAGTTTCAGTCAGCATTGCTACCTTATATATCACCAGAATACTCACACAGGAGAGAAACCTTTTGAATGCCCAGACTGTGGAAAAGGTTTTAGTCAGAATTCCCACCTCATGAGACACCAGAGTATTCACACAGGAGAGAAACCCTTTGAATGTCTAGATTGCGGGAAAGGTTTTAGTGATAATTCCAGCCTGGTGAACCACCAGAGGACTCACACAGGAGAGAAACCCTTTGAATGTCTAGATTGTGGGAAAAGTTTTAGTTATAATTCTAGCCTGGTGAAACATCATATAACTCACACAGGAAAGAAACCCTTTGAATGTCCTGATTGTGGGAAATGTTTTACTCAGAGTTCCAGCCTGTTGAAACACGAAAGGCTTCACACAGGAGAGAAAACCTTTGAATGTCCTGATTGTGGAAAAGTTTTCAGTCAGAATTCCAACCTAGTGATACACCAGAGGATTCACACAGGAGAGAAACCCTTTGAATGTCTTGATTGTGGGAAAAGTTTCAGAAAGAATTCCCAGTTTATATATCACCGGAGTACTCATACAGGAGAGAAACCTTTTGAATGTTCAGACTGCGGAAAAGGTTTTTGTTATAATTCCCACCTCATGAGACACCAGAGTACTCACACAGGAGAGAAACCCTTTAAATGTCCAGATTGTGGGAAAGCTTACAGTCGAAATTCCCAACTCATGAACCACCAGAGGACCCACACAGGAGAGAAACCCTTTGAATGTCCAGATTGTGGGAAAGCTTACAGTCGAAATTCTCAACTCATGAACCACCAGAGGACTCACACAGGAGAGAAATCCTTTGAATGTCCTATCTGTGGGAAAGGTTTTTATAATAATTCCAACCTGGTAAACCACCAGAGGATTCACACAGGAGAGAAACTCTTTGAATGTCTAGATTGTGGGAAACGTTTTTATGATAATTCTAGCCTGGTGAAACACCGTAGAACTCACACAGGAGAGAAACCCTTTGAATGTCCTGATTGTGGGAAATGTTTTTATGATAATTCCAGCCTGGTGAACCACCAGAGGACTCACACAGGAGACAAACCCTTTGAATGTCTAGATTGTGGGAGAAGTTTTAGTAATAATTCTAGCCTGGTGAAACACCGTAGAACTCACACAGGAGAGAAACCCTTTGAATGTCCTGATTGTGGGAAAAGTTTTTGTGAGAATTCCAATCTGGTGAAACACCAGAAGACTCACACAGGAGAGAAACGCTTTAAATGTCCTGACTGTGGAAAAGTTTTCAGTCAGAATTCCAATCTCAAGAGACACCAGAGGACTCACACAGGAGAGAAACCCTTTGAATGTCCAGATTGTGGGAAACGTTTTTGTGATAATTCCAGCCTGGTGAAACACCAGAAGATTCACACAGGAGAGAAACGCTTTAAATGTCCTGACTGTGGAAAAGTTTTCAGTCAGATTTCCAATCTCGTGAGACACCAGAGGACTCACACGTTGGAGAAATCTTTCAAATATCCCGTCTAAGGACATTAAGCATAAATCATCCCTTAATGCGCACAAAGAAATTCATATGCAGCAACAGTTGAAGAATTTAGAGAAGGCTTGAATTTCATTTGTGATCTCCCATTCACAAAGTGAAGGTAGAAACTGACTGAATTCTGGCCTGATTCTTTTTACTCAAACATTTCTCAGGATTAAATTTGTAGGTGGAGAGAAAAGGGAAGTGGAAAATAGCTAACTGCCATTTTCTGGTTATCAGCAGAAGCTTCTGGGTATTTTATTTTGCAGAAGTAGTGGAATTCTTCAAAAAGGAATTTTGGATGGTGCTTTTGTATGTTGATTATGGATCCACATGTGGTCCATTTCAGTTTTCTCCCTTGGTTTTGCCCTGATTTTAAGCCTCAGAATTCACCAGCCCAAAAAAAATATAGTCCTCTAGATAGAACTATTATGGGCCTTGCAATTACGGTTGCATGTTACAATGGCCGTTAAGTGAGACCACTTTTCTTAACTACCCAAATCTCCCTGCTCTTCCTGAGGCCACTATTATTTGAATGTGCAAGGTGCTAAGCAGAACACTGGCTACCTCAACGTTGGGGAAAATTCTTGGAAGCCTAGCCTGCCATAGTCATCCCTAGGCTTCCTCCACCCTCCAAGACACCCTGTTTTCTATTTCCTAACCGTTGTGTCCCCTCAGCCCCTTCGCTCCTCCACAGGGTCCCCCCTAGTCCTTTCTCTCCCCCTCCAGGGTCCCCTTACACCTGACTCACAGCCCTCCATCCCTCACACCCTCCACCTCTTTACCTCTGAAGATCTCTGATCCTCATGCTGTGGCAGTGGGGAGGACACATCCCTGGGACATATGACTGTGTCCTGGAAGCAGCCACCATTTTCAGTGGGCCCTGGATTTGTCCCTGGGCCATGTGGTGGACTTGTGGAAGTGACTGCTCTTTTGCCACACTGTTGTGTAGAAGAGTGACAAACTTTGTTTTGCTGCCTTAACATAAGAAAAAATGTACAGTAGAAAAATGTTCTTTTTAAGAAAATGCATTATGTTACTATTATCAGTAGATTTTGACATGTAAACATGAGTATTGTCAGTGTTGCTATGAACATTAGCGCAAGGCAAGTTGCTCAGAGTTGCCTCAAACTATGAGATGAGCAGCGATTAAGTTTAATAATAAATGAATTTAATAATAAAATGGTAATGTAAAGCTCATTTCCCAACTCTTCCTCAGTGATGAGGGCTTCACACATACTCTGTGTGTGTGTGTGTGTGCACAAACACATATAGTTCACTACAGAACTATGTAATTGGGCTTGATAAATTGACAAATCCTGGCCAACAATGAGAACAGCCACTTCTGTAGTCATGGGGGCATTGAAATATTCTCGGTGCTCTCCAGAAGACTTCCTACTGGCGTTAATTGTTACAGTGGTTCTGTCTGCTGTGTAGGCAGCTCTATTCTGAGATGCATTTCCCGCCTCTCTAGGAGTTGCCTTTAGCTGCTCCTGTGAGGCATTTTCCGATCCTGTCATATATACTGCTAATGATGGCTTATCACTGTTAACTGCATTTTGATTAAACTTCTTGAAACATGGTGTCAGAAGTCTCAATCTATGTCTTCCTGATACATTTGAGGCATACTTCCGAAAGCCAAGCAGTTGACGCAAGGAACTCATCAGAATGGCAGCTGCTAACAGCATACCTCTGCCTGAGGCCTTAAGGGTGAGTGGAGACTGCAGCAGCAATTGGGATACATTCAGGGCAGAGTTTGAAGACTATTCCTTAGCTAGAAGCTTGAATGTTAAACCGGCAGCAGTACAAGCCCACCACATTGAGGAGATTGATGGGTAGCGAATGCCTCCACATTTATAAACACATCCCTTACTGAGGAGCAAAAAGCAACATCAAAGTTATCCTAGATGCTTTAGAGGTCTATTTTAGACCTCTTAAAAATGTCATTTATGAAAGATATATATTCAGCAGCTGAAAGCAAGAAGAAGGTGAAGCAATAGATAATTTTGTCAATTTGAGATTGTGGAAGCTGATCAGAAGCCGCTATTGTCAGGATCAACATATGAGCACTTGGGGTTGATGCAGTTCACCATTCCGGCTGAGTTACACAATGTTATGAGTTACCCCCTGAAACCACTGGCGAGACCATTAACAAAATAGCAAATCCTCCAAGTTTATAAGGAGGTATTTGAGGGCCCCATCGTATCTGTTCCAGGAGAGGTTCATTTTGAACTTGATTCTACCATTTCTCCAATAAAAATGCTCCACATAACGTGCCTATAGCTATTAAGCTGCAGGGTAAAGCACAACTACATAAGTATGAGGCAGAAGGACATATTACTTCAGTATCTGAGCCCACTGATTGGATAAGCAACATGGTTGTTACTAGGAGGCTGGAGAAGATTAGAATCTGCAATGATCCTAAGTTTCTGAATATGGCCCTGAAACAGTCACACTACTTAATGCCAACACTTGATGACATTTTGCACAAGCTACCCAAAGCACAGGTTTTCACACTTGTTGCCGCCACAGATGCCCTTTTACAGTGTAAACTGGATGAAACGAGTAGCTATATGACTACGTTCTTGGACTCCATGAGACAGAAAGAGATGGCTCAAATTACCGTATTTTTTTGGTGTATAAGACGCACCTTTTTACCCCCAAAAAGGGGGTGAAAATCTGTGTGCATCTTATATGCCGAATGTAGCCCCGGCCCCCACCCTTCGGCCATTTTCGGGCAGTTCCAGGCGGTGGGGATCTGGGTCGGGACACAGCCTGAGGAACAAACCTCTTCGGGACGGTCTGGGGGGGGGAATCCGCCCAGCAGCTTCGGGGAACAAGGCAGGTGCCATGATTTGCGGCTGGTCACCCCTCTGGCTGCCCAGTGGGCAGCTGAGGGCAGACAATGTTCGCGATGACCAGGAGCCAAGCCGAGATGAACGGGAGCTCCTAAAGTAAAACGCCCCTCCTTTCCAGCCACCGCTGCCTGGATTCCCCAATTCAATTTTCAGAGCCGCGTTTCAGGCGGCGGGCGGCCAGTTCCCCCGCAATGTGCAGCGGGGGAACTGGGAACCGTTTTAGATTCGGGATGGGGATTGCAGCGCTGCCACCTGAAATTGCTTTTCTTCCCATTGCACATTCCTATTGCTGCGCAGCTCTGCAATGTGCAATGGGAAAAAAAGCACTTTCAGGTGCTTATTGCAGGAGCTGCACTATTGCAGCTCCTGCAATAGTGAGGGAATACTGGTCTTTAAGAGATGAGATCACTGTACAAAATGGTATCTTATACAAGGGTCTAAGAGTCATAGTGCCAAGGTCACTGAGAGCAGAGATGCTATTGTGCATATAGTCGAGCTATATTGGCGGAGCGGTATGCTATAGACAAGCCTGTGACATGCTTTATTGGCCCAATATGCAAGGCAAAATCAAGGACATGGTTAGCAATTGTTCCAACTGCAATGAATATGTATATTCGCAACAAAAAGTAACCATAATGTCACATTAGATACCATCAGGTCCTTGGCAGATTGTTAGTATGGACTTGTTCAACTATGCAGGAAAACAGTAACTAATATTAGTTGATTATTACTCTGACTTTTGGGAAATCGAACCCCTTCCTGACTGTTCAGCTGAGGCTACCATTAAGAGATGCAAGACTCAGATTGCACGTCATGGCCAACCAGATAAAGTGATCTCGGATAATGGTCCTCAGTTTACAAGCCTACAATTTAGGAAATTTGCTGCTGATCGGGAGTTCAAGCATGTGATCTCTTCACCGTGTCATCCACAAGCTAACGGCAAAGCTGAATCAGCTGTGAAGATCGCTAAGAATCTATGTAGGAAAGCTCACAGTGAAGGTAAAAACCCATGGAAAGCCATTCTACATTGGAGAAATACTCCAACTGAGGGCATGGACAGTAGTTTAGCACAGAGACTGATTTCAAGGTGTTGTGGCCTGTCAGCGGCCTGTGTAGATTGTAGTTGATTCTGACAACGAGGAGGCTGGTGTGGTGCTGCGTCAGCAGCCTGTGCTGCTGGCACTCGAGTCAGACAATGAGGAGGCTGGAGAAGATGTGGTGCCAGAGGCAGGGACTCAGCTAGGGCCTTCAGAACCTCCAGAAGCTCCCTTAAGTGAAGAGGACAAAGAGGAGGAGCCTCTTCTCGATGCACGGACGCGCAGAGCTGCCAAAAGGCATCAGTGGCTCCTCAGGAGGAGGTCTCCTCGAGAGTTAGGCTTGGGGCTAATTGGCCACTCCCTTAGTCTATTTAAGGAGGAATGCCAATTGAAGCTATTTGCAGGGAATAACTGTTCACTCTCCTTCGTGCCTTGTTTTTAGTTCAGTGCAAATTGTTTCTGGGCTTTCTGCCAACCATAATAAGATTGTGATTACTTTATCTTAGGATTCTTGCAGGCTGTTAAGAAAGTTTATTAACAGCCTTTGTTTGAAAAACTGATTTTATTTTAGTAAACCAAGGTTTGTACAGACTTTGTGCTGCATTCTTTGGGGTCCGTAGCTGGGGCAGAACACAAGGAGACTAAAGACATCCGTAGCAGTGGCAGATAAGCTGTTTGAGCCCTCTGTGATACAAGGGGTTTTAGAAAAGTTATGGTTGAAGAGACAAGCAGTCAAGGCAAGATATGACAAATCAGCTAGAGATTTGCCAGAATTGAAGATTGGGGAACGGATTCGGATGAGACCGCTGCTTGGAGATCGAACAGTGGAGGTTGAAGGAACTTTATATCATTGCAATTGGTAGATTTGTGCAATGATATAAATTTCTGCGTAGCTGAGCAGCCAAATTTTACATATCCTGTGGACAGGCCAGATGCATCTGGTATTACCATGCCACACTTACCCATTGACAATAAGTAATGCACAGGGATGAGGCCTCAGACCAATGTTGATTAGAACTTGAAGCAAGCGGGTATATCTGACAGCAATCGAACACTGGACACCCCAGTAAGTGGCAAGAAGAGCCCAGCAGTCTCAGTGAGGTCGGAGAAGCCCGTAGTGCAAAGAGAGCCAGTTGGCGCAAGAGAGCCTGTTGTCACCCGTAGCGGCAGATGTTCGTGTACTGTTGATACTACAGTGAAAGTGTAGAAAGTGTTGACAATGTTCTCATCTGAACTTTTAGAATGTTTTATAATGTTTTACAACTGTTTATAATATGTGCATCCATTGTACTTTCAAGCAGCAGAAAGAAAGTGCTCTGCCATTGGATGCTGGTGGGTGAGAAGGCTGTGTAAGGGTTCAGGACAGGGCTCAAGGGGAGAGAGCTGGACTTTACTGCCACTGCAGCACAACCCGGGCATCTCATCCTGCCACTTCAGAGCACAGGACCAGGCACAGGGTAACTGAGGTCTGAAATCAACAATCTTTTCCCTGGAGTAATCAATCTGAGATTCATATTTAAAACCAGACTGTTGAATAGGGTAATGAGGAGGGAAACCTTGAGCAAAGGTTTTCCTCTAGTCCGCATGTGAAGTGGGAGGACCGAAGGTTTAAAGTGATTGGTTCCTGTGTTAGGTGGGAAATTCAAGGGATCTCAGTGGCTGAGCTGTCAGACAGCTCCTGTCGAGTGTCAAAGATCCCCTCGACACCATACAAGGGGATCTTTGCAGGGGTGAAATGCTCCCAGTTTGGATCGGATCACTTGATCCGGTAGTGATAGAAGTAGGTGGTTCGGAGAACTGGTAGCAAAAATCCCTGCCCCCCCCCCATGCCCAGCTGAGCCGCACAATCATCAGAGGCTTTTTCTTTTAATTTTTAAAAGCATTTTTTCTACAACCTCTTTGGCCGAAAAAATGCTTTTAAAAGTAAAAGAAACAGCCTCTGATGATCATGTGGCTCAGCTGGGATCGTCAAAGTGATCGTCAGCTGATGATCCCAGCTGAGTTGCCTGATCGGCAGAAGCTTTTTTTCTTTTAAAAGCCTCTGATGATCCAAGCAGAGTTGCCTGATCGGCAGAGGCTTTTAAAAGAAAAAAAGCCTCCACCAATCAGGCAACTCAGCTGGGATCGTCAGAGCCTTTCGAAAGCATTTTTTACAACCTCTTCCCCAAAGAGCTTGTAGAAAAAAATGGTTTTAAAAGAAAAAAAAATTGCCCACGCCCACCCAGTCACTTTATCCCCCCACCAAGCCATGCCCACAGAACCATTAGTAACAAATTTTAGATTTCACAGTATCACTGTATCACTGTATCACATCTGATACAGATGTGGGGAGGCGGGAGACGATCGGATGAAAGGCAATCAGATGAGAAGCGGCCAGATTCCGCCGGGGGGGGGGGGCAGGAATAACACCGGAATTGATGATAAGCAAAGCCAGAAGACAACAGAAAAAAGCACGGGTGGTGGTGGTGGTGATAGGGCTGGAGCAAATGCGTTTGACCACTCGGGCGGTGGTGATTGTGGGTAGGGAACTCAACAAAACTAACAGGTGGCGCATAGAGCAGCGGGGACTGATGACAAACCGGTGCGGACGAATAACGAAGCGCAAATGCGGCGGCCACAGCGCCTCTGCGGCAAATTCAAACAGCTGGGAGCAATTGGGAACACAAGTTGAGATATAAAGCGGGCCGAGGGGCAACGTCCTCAGCTCCGACTTTATTCCGTTCTAGCGGTCCAGCTTTCACCAAATGCTGTCAAGTAACTGGCATTAAAACTGGGTTTGAATCTGCTATATTGTCCCTGGTTTCTTTTTACTTTTTAAGGGTGGGTGGGTTGTTTTCTTTTTAAAAAAAATTTTTTTGAAGTTTTTTCAGTTTTTTTTAAACACAATATAAAATGTACTTTTTCTTATACATAATTAATCATATATGTCAGGGGTGAAATCTAAATTCTTTTGCTACTGGTTCTGTGGGCATGGCTAGGTGGTCATGTGACTGGGTGGGCGTGGCCAGTTTGACATCACTCACGTCACTCACTGTAGAGCCAGGAGCGCCACATTCTGACACAGAAGCACATTCTGTCTTTCACAAAATGTCACAGAAGCAAATTCTGCCTTTCTGAAGCCCCCACCGCTTTGAGTTTCCCTCTGGCTTGACTGCCCAGGGGAACCTTGGAGCCGTCTCTTGCCCTGCTCTTCATCCCGGAGGGCCGCACATCCCCCCCACCTGCCAATCCTCCATACAAACCGCCCACCCCGTTTCTGCAAAGGCAGAGCCTCCCCCTTGCAGGGCGATCCAAAGAGGGGAGGGGGATGCTGCAGAAAAAGCCACCTTCCATCCAGACCTCTTCCTGCAGCCAAATGCACCCAGACGTCTCTCTTTTATCCCCCCACTCACGCACATCAGTAGAGACGCAGAGCTGTAAAGCCTGATTTGGGGGGGGGGGGGAAATAAAATCAAAGCATAATCACAGCAATTCACACACACACACACACACACACAAACATTTGAAAGCTGCTCTTTGAATGGATGTCGCAGTGCAAAAGGGGGCAGCCGGCTATTGTTCGCCGCTTGCCTGAACCTTCCACACATATGGACGCTATTAGAAAGTTTGCATTTCATGGCTACCGCAGACCCTAAGAGGGACTCGCTCTCTTAACCAGAAGATAAAGGGGCTTCAGCGAAGCACCGTGCACTGATTGCCGCCTTCGCGCTTTGCAAACCACCAGTAATATTTGCAAAGGTTGGACCCAGACTCTCCAAAGTGGATGCCTCCTTTCATTTTAAGTCCATTTGTGTGTGTGTGTATGTGTGTGTGTGTTTGTGGGTGTAATGCAGCCAAGCCTTGCCAACTTGGCCAATTCACTTTTCCACAGGCAGGAAAATATATACATATATCAGGGGTGAAATGCTCCTGGTTCGGACTGGCTCGGTCGAGTAGGTAGCGGAGATTGAGGCTAGTTTGCTGAACCGGGAGCAATGGCTGGCTGGCCACGCCCCAAACCGGTCCACGGCCCGCAGTCCTGCCATGCTTGCCTGCCTTCCATGCTGCCTTCCTGGTGTCCTGGTGGCCAGCTTGTGAAGGCAGGCAAGCAGAAGCCCATGTGGAAGGCAGGCAAGCATGGAAAGGAGGCATTCCAAAGCGGATGCCTCCTTTCATTTTAAGTCCATTTGCGTGCGCATGTGTGTGTGTGTGTAATGCAGCCAAGCCCCGCCAGCTTGGCCAATTCACTTTTCCATAGGCAGGAAAACCTTTGCTGAAATTGCCTTTCCTTTCATAATGTAACCCAAATACTGCTGTAAAAAGGGAGGGGGGAGTTGGGGGGCATGTGCGTGCCTGGGGGGGGGGGGGGGGGAGGATCCTGGTCACCGAGACCAGTTTGTATCTGCCGCGCAGTGGGCTTTTTCCCCCCCCCTTCCCTCGGGCACACGCGCGCAGACTTCCTGGTACTTTGCTGTGCCCGGGAAGGAAGGTGTCAGGAGTAGTCCAGCGCTTTGTAATGCTTCGTGCTTAACACCCACACCCACCCACCCACCCACCACCCACACAGCCTCAGACTCTGTTGTTGATATTTAGGCTTACTGGTCTTTTTAACCATCGCGATTCTTTGCAAATTGAGAGACGCTCCAGCTGTCCTTGGGGTATGACTCCTTCCCCGCAGCCCTGCCATGCTTGCCTGCCTTCTACATGGGCTTCTGCTTGCCTGCCTTCGCAAACTTGCCACCAGGATGCCAGGAAGGCAGCATGGAAGGCAGGCAAGCATGGCAGGACTGCGGGCCGTGGACCAGTTTGGGGGCGTGGCCAGCCAGCCATTGTTCCCGGTTCGGCGAACTAGCCTCAATCTCCGCTACCTACTCGCCTGAGCCGGTCCGAACCGGGAGCATTTCACCCCTGATATATGTATATATTTTCCTTAAAGAAAGCATTAAAATAAGACATTTTAATTACATTCAGAGTTGCTCTTCTACCTTTTCTTTCCTCTTTTCACAACAAACCTTCTTCTTCTTCTCCTTTCTTTCCCTTCCCGACCTCCTCTCCTCTCCTCTCCTACTTTCTCCTTCCTCCTCTCCTACCTAATCCTACTTCCCCTTCCTTTCCCCCACTTCTCTCTTCTTTCCCCCTTCTGACCTTCTCTCCTACTCCTGTCCCCTGCCCTCTCCTCTCCTTTTCCCTTTCTTCCTTTCCTCTCACTCCCTCTTCTCTTCATCTTCCTCTTCCTCCTCTTCCCTCTACTCCCCTCTCCTTTCTATCTTCTGTATGTGATATTCTTCTTGTTTGGGATCCGAGTAGTTCTTATATTTTCTTTTAGTTTCTTTATACTTTACTATACTATATACTATACTATATACTTTCAGTTTCTTTTCAAATTTATTCTATCTATCAATATTATCATCATATTTGTACTTTATTCTTATACTCTTCTTTCTCCCCCCCCTTTTAAATTTTCTCTGGTATCATCTAGATTTCTATTTCTTTTTTAATCTCTCTTTCTTTACCTTTCTATTATCTCCCTCATTTATCTGTCATTTTTTCTCCATATTTCTTTTCTAACCATTCATAAAATCTAGATGTCCTGAAATACATCGATTCCTCTCTATCTTTTATTCTTAAAGTTAATCTATTCATTTCCGCACATTCTAAAATCTTAGAATCTTAGCTAGAGAATATAAGTATTGAACAGAAACAAGATGTGATTACTTACAAAGAGCTTCTTATTATGGAAAGAGGTATATTGCAGTTAAAATCTTTAGAGGTGTTAAAGGCAGAAAGGACAATTCAAACTTGGTTTCAGTATGGACAGTTGTATACTAGATGAAAAAAGGATCAGAAAACAGGTATTTTGCAAAATGAGGAAAATTTGATAAAACAAATTAGGGATCAAAGTCCAATGCACATTAAAAGGTTGTATAATGCATCGATAGAAATAGATTCAGAAACTGAGTTAGTGAAGGATTGTATGATAAAATGGGCACACAATATTGAGGAACCAATAATGATGGAAACACGGGGAAAAATATGGATCAGAAATGTAAAATTTACTCAAGCCCAAAACTTGAGAGAAAATTTTTCTAAAATGTTTTATAGATGGCATTTAGATCCTAAAAAGTTATCTTGTATGTATCCATATTTACAACCTAGGTGTTGGAGATGTAAATGTGATGATGCAACATATTATCATATATGATGGACATGTAGAAAAATTAAAGCATTCTGGATTAAGATATGGTGGATTATACAAAATATTCTTAAAAAGAAGGTAAAATTTACTCCACAGTTTTTTTTATTGGGTATAATCACGGATTGTACGGTTATAGAGACTAATTTGATTTTGAACTTAATAACTGCAGCCAGACTCTTGGTGGAGCAGTATTGGAAGAAGGAAGACTTACCTACTATTGAAGAATGGACACTAAAAGTAACTAACTTGGCGGAGATGGCCAAAATCTCTGCGTATTTGAAGGATCATTCAAATGAGAGATATATATTGGAATGGAGAAGATGGATTGACTATATTCAAAATAAATTTGGGACTAAAAAGTTGCAGATAGCTTATGAATGAAGTATTTAGGTGAATTTTTATACTCTTATATTTTTATATTTCAGCATGTGGGGGAGTTAAAGGGTGAAGGGGAGTTAAGAGCTTATAGTTAGTTTGTTTATGTTTGATGATGTTTGTTAAATGCTATACCCTGTATTTTGCTATGGGAAGTCGGGGGTGGGGGTGGGTGTGGGGGGAGGGAGAAGGGATTGGGTGTGGGGAGGAGGGGGGGAAATTTGTTTGTAATAATGTTTTAAAACTTTTTAATAAAAAAATTAAAAAAATAAAATCTTTTTTATTACTTCCCCTTCTGACGGGATTTTTTCTGTCTTCCAATTTTTTGCAAATACAATTCTTGCTGCTGTTGTTATATGTATTATTAAAGAGACGTTTTCTTTACTATATCTCTCTGGCAGAATACCCAATAAAAAGTGCTCTGGTTTTAATTCTGTAGGTTTATGTAACATTTTGTCCAACCATTTCTATATTCTAGACCAATAATTTTTAACTTCTATACATGACCACTACATATGATAATATGATCCCAGCAAATTCCAACACTTAGCTGATTTATCCTTAAACATTCTTGCTAATCTTTCCAGTGGCATATGCCATCTATAAAA
The DNA here is from genome assembly GCA_012654045.1 of Ptyas mucosa. Classification (NCBI taxonomy): domain Eukaryota; kingdom Metazoa; phylum Chordata; class Lepidosauria; order Squamata; family Colubridae; genus Ptyas; species Ptyas mucosa. Next base: position 131,350 of record WNWU01000265.1, read on the forward strand.
CATTTTATATAAATTTTCTTTATATGCAGTTGACATTGTCAATTTAAAATTCCTTTCCCATAATTGTTGCTACTTCTCTAATTCTTTTGCATAGCCAAAGTTTTTTTCCCATGTTACCATTATCTCTTTGACTTCTTCATCTTCCAATCTAATTTGCAACAAATAATTATACAGTCTTTTAATCATTTTTTCATCTTTTCCAGTCAGTATCTGGTCCAATTCTAATTCCCCCAAATTAAAACCATATTGTTTCAAATCTTTATCATATCTTGATTGTATCTGCAGCCATGTATACCAATCAGTCTTGATCCCTTGTTTTTTCTAATTCTTGCTTCTGTTTCAATTCTTCCTTCTCTGTTAAAATGTCTTTATATCTTACTGTTTTGTCCATATTAATCATGTTTGGATGTGTTAATGCTTCTATTGTTGAAAACCACATTGTTATTTCCACATAATGTTTTTTCTAAGTTACTGTAGACCAGACATTTTTAAAATGACTAAAGTCATATTGGTTCCAACAAATATCCACACAGCATCCTGGGATATGCTACGAAAAGAGAAGAGAAGAGAAGAGAAGAGAATTTTTTATTGGCCAAGTGTGATTGAATACACAAGGAATTTGTCTTGGTGCATATGCTCTCAGTGTACATAAAAGAAAAGATACATTCATCAGGAATCATAAGCTACAACACTTCATGATAGTAATAGGGTACAAATAAGCAATCAGGAAACAATATCAATATAAATTGTAATGATACAAGCAACAAAGATACAGTCATAGGTGGAAAGAGATGGGTAGTGGGAACGATGAGAAGATTAATAGTAGTGCAGACTTAGTAAATAGTTTGACAGTGTTGAGGGAAATATTTGTTTAGCAGAGTGATGGCGTTCGGGAAAAAACTGTCCTTTTGTCTAGTTGTTCTGGTGTGCAGTGCTCTATAGCATTGTTTTGAGAGTAGGAGTTGAAACAATATATGTCCAGGATGTGAATATTTTCACAGCCATCTTTTTGACTCGTGCAGTATACAGGTCCTCAATGGAAGGCAGGTTGGTAGCTATTGTTTTTTCTACAGTTCTAAGAGCTGCGAACACACTACGCACCAGCCACCTCGAATCTGGTAAGGAGGGATCAGTTTTACTAGAGTTATCAAAGAGAGGGGGAGACAATTAATGACTTTGTTGCAAAAATAAGAGAAATAGCAGCTGACTGAATTCAGCAATTTAGAAGAGGTGATGCGTGATAGACTCTTTTGGGTTTGGAAGACCTAACTGTTCTGTCCCCGTCCCACACACACACACCAACAGACGTCCAAGAGTTAAAAACCAAACCAGCTGACAAGAAACTCCCTTTTGATAACGGAAATTGGCAGCAACCTAGTGGCTGCCTGCCAAGAGTCTTTTACTCACGAAGGGAGGTTCTTTCCACCTTCGTACATCAAAGTAAACTTTCAACAGTTTACAGGGTAATCAAGTCCAGTTCACAAAGTAATTCCAGCAAAGCATATAGCAAAAGTCCGGCAATGCAGAAGGGCATGGAAGCTTTCAGCTTTGTTCGTCACAAGGCTTGACTGGCCACCACACTTCCTTTTATACCCTGTGGGGTGTGGTCTAGTGACTCAGCCTAATCTTTGACATGCCTCCTTTTCTGTTGCGTGTGCTTGTCTCTCCGACGCTGGCATGGATCCAGCCAAGACTTATCTCCGTCACTGTCCGACTGCGACTGCTCAGGGATACCGGCTCCTGGCCAATCTCTTCTCCTTTGGGAGACACCTGAGGCATTGCCAGAGAGGAGGGTCCTGGAGAGGGAGGCCCGACCAACTCCTCTCCTTCCCTTTCGGAGCCTTCTTCCTCCGATAAGATGGGCTCGGGGGGCAGTGCCACAACACTAACCCTGCAGAACCGATGATTAAGCAATCCAGGCATCATGTTCCAAGCAGCTCTGGACGAAGCCAGAGCGAACGAATCCTCCAGTAAATCAGCAGCAATGAAGAAACAAAGTAGCAGCCATAAGCAAAGAGAAGTGGCCACCGTGCACCACGAGAGCAAATAGCCAGAGCCTGCAGAGCAACCCAGCCAGTTTTTATTAACCAAAACCAACAACCAGTTTCCCTGCCATGACCATATGCTACCCAAACGGCATTCCAGAAAACACGGTTTCAGAAGTATAAATGGAGAGAAGATTGAACCGAGGAAACAAGGGAAACTCATCAAGCAATCATTGGACATTCAGACACCTATTGCACCAAGAAATTACATGTCACAATTCAAATTGAGGGATCTCCATGTGACATGGAATTGGACAGAGGCTCCTATTTGACCATCGTGTCTTGGTTGATTTCCTTGCATGCAGCCAAAAGCAGAAGCAGCAGAAGTCTTCCTTTCTCTCCCCAAAACTGCCTCTGTGGCTTCCAAATCCCAGCCAGGACAGTGGCCACTCTGGGAGTGTGCTTCCCACTCTATGGTGACAGGGCCTGAAGCCTCCCCTCCCCTCCCAAGCTTCTCTCCACTCCAATTGCCTGAGTGCTGACTGACTGGAACGCCCGCCAGAGGCCCTGCAGGTCCAATTTACTCTTTCCAGGAGCCCAGCAGTGAGACACCAGGCAGCCACACTGAGGGCAGCGCCAACAGACACAGCTCGGCTGGCCCAGCCATAGCCAACGCTCCTCGCCCACGGTTGAGCTTTGCTGCCAGTGGCCACCCTGTGAAGGAAGCCCTGGGGTGGCTCAGTAGCGCAGGCTATGCAGATGCGGTGCCTGGAAGAGGGGGCAAGAGCGGGCGGGCTGCCACCATGGCGCAGGAGCAGGCACTTGAAGTCTACAGTCAGTGCCGCGGGCAGTGAAAGGTGTGGGGATGCAGGAGTTTGCAGGGATGTGGCTGCCTTGGGAGGGTGAGGGACCTGTGGGTGCGTGTGTGTGTGTATGGGGGGGCTTATTTTCAGGAGAGAGTGTATATTTAGGCCCACCCCAAAAAACAGGCTTGGCCTTATTTTCGGGAGATATCCTGTTTTCAGGGAAACACGGTATTTGATGGGACTTTAGGTGAGTATAGGGAAACCCCTATTTCATTCAACCTAGATCCCAAAGTCATCCTCATTAGAATATGCATGTGAAGCTTCTTGCTCTATTTCTGTGGTGATGAGTGAATACTTGGGAGGCCTGAAAAGAAACGTTAGGGATAATCATTATGGAGAAAGTCTATCGATGTGACCACTGAAGTCAAAAACAACTTTAATACACAAAATGTATGTTTATAAATTAGTATAAGGTAAAAGTAAAGGTTCCCCTCGCACATATGTGCTAGTCGTTCCCGACTCTAGGGGGCAGTGCTCATCTCAGTTTCAAAGCCGAACAGCCACCACTGTCCGAAGATGTCTCCATGGTCATGTGGCCGGCACAACTAAATGCCAAAGGCACACAGAACATTGTTACCGTCCCACGAAAGGTGGTCCCTATTTTTCTACTTGTATTTTTTATGTGTTTTCTGCTAGGTTAGCAGAAGCTGGGACAAGTAACAGGAGCTCACTCCGTTACGTGGCACTAGGGATTCGAACCGCTGAACTGCCGACCTTTTGATCGACAAACTCAGCGACTTAGCCACTGAGCCACTACATCCCTTTAAATTATTTAAATATAAATTAGTATATTAATATATAAATATGTATAAAAGATAATGGAATCACATGTATATAGATGTAAGAGGGGAAATGGATATATATAGTGGAAGTATACTGATGTGGAAATGTTGCAAAGAAGAAAATTGTCAAAATTTTAAAAAATTGTTCAATAAAAATTGTTAAAAATAAATAAATAAATAAATAAATAAACATTCGAACAGTAGATTTCTAGAGAGGATTTGGAGGAGAAGAGAACAGCCTCTTCCGGCTCTCCGCTGAGAGGGTGGAGGTGGGGAGGATGGCCCTCCTGGTCTTCCCAGGGTAGAAGCAGCAGCTGAAAGGTGAGCTGTGGACAGATGGAGTAGGGCTCCAAGTAGGGCTCTTTGGGTTCTCCAAGTATAAAAGCAGACAAGTAACGAGGCTGAGATATGCCAGCTGCTCTAAATTCCTTCCCTCCCCAGATTGTATTCCACTGGTGGCACATGCTTTAAAACTGGTGCCTGCATTTTTCTTTGTGTTGGGAGTTTTAAAAGTCCTTCATGTTAAGGTTGACTCCTTATACATTTATGTGTTGACTTGCAAAAGCATTTCTCATGTGCTCTCGAGTTGCTATTAGAAGCAAGGGGGAGCACATTCCAGGCGTACCTTCTTCCAACTTTGAATCTCAGATTACCAAAGCCGGGTTGTGAGGCGTGTCTCTACAGCCCGCGGAAGTACCTCATTGGAGAATGTGATTTATGACACAGACTGAAAGGAGGAGGGAAGGAATAGGGTCAAAGGTGAGCCATAATGTGCAGCAGAGCAGACCTCACTTGAGTAGGTGCTGACATGCTGCTTCTAATAAATCATTGGATTTCTGGTTCGACTGGAAGCATCAAGGCAAGACAGTCGGGGAAGTAGCAGGCTCTGATGAGCTCTGCAAAAACCCGAACTGATGAACTGTCGCCAAGGGGTCTTCGGACCGGAACCATCCTGTAGGGACGGGAATGAAGGAGATGCACCTCGGAAGACCAAGAGGAACAGGCAAGTTCCTCGAAGGTCAGAGGTAGCTCTCTGAAGACCCCTAGTGAAAAAACAGCAGCTAATAAGCATGTGGGGAAGAAAAAAGGAAAAAAGAAGTGAAAAGAGCTGTTTAAATTTGGACTGGACTACAAAACTGATTTGGTATTTTTAAAGCTAAAAAGAAAAAGAGAAGCTGGTTAAGATTGTTAATGTAGATTGAAACAAAATGGATACTTGTTAGATAACCAGAAATTGTGGATTGTAGAGAGACACCTTCAGGAGCAAAAAGAAACTCTGTAACTTGGTTTGTGTTTTGGAAAATTGTGACCGTTACAGATAACAGCCATGATAACTTTTGGGGAGGATTCCTTTGTTTGCATGCGGCTTGACTTGGGGGAGGGGAGGAATACAATTGAACTTTTAAAATTGGAATAATACTAAATCAAAAAGAATAAAATGGCACAGGAAATTAGAGAAATGATCAAATCGATGTACTTGTCATGGAAAATGGAAATAAGAGAAATAACTACAATGATGCGTGGGGAATTCAAATCTGAGGACGTAAAAAACGAGATAGAGCATACGCAAGCTGACAAAGAAACAAAGATGGAGAAGCAAGACCCAGAGGCTGAAAATAAAGAAGATAAAGAAAATGTGATTAAAGATGAAAAAGTAATTGAATGTGTGGATAGTAATAATAAAAAGGAGGTTTTTAGAGATTACATTGGGATTAACAATGAAAGAAATAGGGAGGACAGAAAGAGACAAGCATGAAAAGAAGGGTGGAACAGAAAGAATATAAAGAATTTAAATGATTACACTGGGATTTACAGTGAAAAGACAAAAAAGAGAGAAAAGGGGTGGAAAACAACAGGAAATATAGGGCAGAAGAGAAGAATCCAGGATTTTGACATACAGAATGACAATTTTGGGCTAAACAGCGGACTAAATAGTGGTGAAATTAAAAGGGGGGAAAAGAGAGAGGGAACAATGGGAAATATAGGGCAAAATAGGAGAGAGGATTGTAAAGCACAGGAAAGAAGGGGAAAGAAAAAGCTAAACATAAAAATGAAAAGGGAGAAAAGGAGAAAGAAATGAAAGAGGAATATGAGGTATTCATCTAGAACTGAAATATGAATTGTAGTAAGAAATAATGGTAAATCATATGATGGTGAAAATGAATTGAAGAATGATTGGAATATTAGCATTTGTATTTTTGAAATCTAGATAATGATGAGGCTTTTGTTTTTTTAGAAATATGAATAAGTTTAAATTGTAATAATTGAAATACTTTTAATGGTTTATGGTGGTGTGTATAGAAATGATTAAGTGAGGACTTGGAACAATATATGGGGGAAGCAATATGAGTAGAGGATAACAGCCAGAATATTTTTAAATTTAATTAAGGAAATTGAAATAGATGAAATATTTTTAATTGTATATTGTGGTAAAAGTAGAAAGGATTAAGATGTGATTCAGAGGAACATATGGGGAAAACTATTTGATGTATGAAAATGGAACTAATTGGAATAGCCACGTTTATATCTTTTTTTTTGTTCCATTTTTGTTCCATTAATATAAATGGAAAAGATATTTACATGTCCCTGTAATAAAGTTAGCCTGGTGATCAGTCAGCCATGTACTTTGGTGGGATATTCTATTTTTCTTTTTCTTTTAGAAATATTTCTTTTACTCTATATTGACAATTGTCCCCTCTTTCTTAGACTTCATTTGCTAGGCCCTGCTGCGTATTTTCCTCTATCTGTGACCTAATGGAGACTTCCCTGCAAGTAAATTTACAGAATTTACACATGGCATTTAACATTTAAAAGATATACAATTCCCTCCTTCAGGAATCAAGAGTCCCTTGGGATTTGGGCAGCATAGAAATGCGAATGAATGAATGAATGAATGAATGAATGAATGAATGAATGCTCGGTGCCCCTGGATGCAGCCCTGGCCAGCAAGAGTGAAGCTGGCTCCCTGGAGGGTTTGGTGCCCCATCCTAAATCCTTGGGAGCCACATTAAATAAGTCAGAAAGATTTAGGGTGTAGAGAGGCTTTGATCTCCACTGAGAGACACCCCCAAGAAAGCTGATTCTGTAATTCTGTAAAAAAGGTCATTAAGTTTTGAGCTGGGCACAAAGACAAATTCCTTATGTGTCCAATCACATTTGGCCAATAAAGAATTCTATTCTATTCTATTCTATTCTATTCTATTCTATTCTATTCTAT
>WNWU01000265.1:144363-162249 GCA_012654045.1 Ptyas mucosa
CACACAGGAGAGAAACCCTTTGAATGTCCTATCTGTGGGAAAAGTTTTAATGATAATTCCAGCCTGGTGAAACATCAGAAGACTCACACAGGAGAGAAACCCTTTGAATGTCCAGACTGTGGAAAAGGTTTTAATGATACTTCCAACCTTACGAGACACCAGAGTATTCACACAGGAGAGAAACCCTTTGAATGTTGTGTCTGTGGGAAACGTTTCAGTCAGAATTCCTGCCTGGTAATACATCAGAGGACTCACACAGGAGAGAAACCCTTTGAATGTTGTGACTGTGGGAAAAGTTTCAGTCAGAATTCCCACCTTATATATCACCGAAGTATTCACACAGGAGATAAACCTTTTGAATGTCCAGACTGTGGAAAAGGTTTTAGTCAGAATTCCCACCTCATGAGACATCAGAGGACTCACACAGGAGAGAAACCCTTTGAATGTTGGTACTGTGGGAAAAGTTTCAGTCAGAATTCCCACCTTATATATCACCAGAGTATTCACACAGGAGAGAAACCTTTTGAATGTCCAGACTGTGGGAAAGGTTTTAGTCAGAATTCTCACCTCATGAGACATCAGAGGAGTCACACAGGAGAGAAACCTTTTGAATGTCTTGACTGTGGGAAATGTTACAGTCAGAATTCCCACCTGGTGATACACCAGAGGACTCACACAGGTGAGAAACCCTTTGAATGTCCTATCTGTGGGAAAAGCTTTAGTGATAATTCCAGCCTGGTGACACACCAGAGGACTCACACAGGGGAGAAACCCTTTGAATGTCCTGATTGTGGGAAAAGTTTTAGTCTGAGTTCCAGCCTGGTGAGACACCAGAGGACTCACACAGGAGAGAAACCCTTTGAATGTCCTATCTGTGGGAAGCATTACAGTCAGAATTCCCAACTGGTGATACATCAGAGGACTCACACAGGAGAGAAACCCTTTGAATGTCATATCTGTGGGGGAAGTTTTAGTAATAATTCTAGCCTGGTGAAACACCAGAGGACTCACACAGAAGAGAAACCCTTTGAATGTCCTGACTGGGAGAAGTTTCAGTCGTAATTCCCACCTGGTGATACACTGGAGGAGTCACACAAGATAGAAACCCTTTGAATGTTGTGACTGTGGGAAAAGTTTCAGTCAGAATTCCCACCTTATATATCACCAGAGTGGACTTCCAGTTGACATAGCGGCGAGAACGGCTGGAAAATAGCAGGCTCCTTGTTAAATCCAGCCGGTAATTGCTGCTGGGGGACCCTACGGGGTCATAACCGCCTTGATGGGGCGGCGAACGAAGGAGAAGTGCTTCGCTGACTACGAGGAATCTGCAAATTCCTTGTTTTGGTCCGAAGCAAGCTCTCCCAAATGACAGCAGGGATGACTGCCATTTTTCTCTGGGACAACCAGGATCACAAGATTTGTGCTGGAGCGGTGTATGGACAGAGCATTCAAACTGGGTGAGATAATAGAGACTTTTACCTTAAAGAGCTGATGCAAATGCAAGATAGATAACTATCTTAAATAACTCTAAGATAGCGGTGGATTGACACATGGAGAAAAAAACCACAGAGAATTAAGAGGCAAAAGAAGCCCAAGAGAAGCTAAGAAGCATAGAACGCTTGAAAAAAAAGCTTAGACAATTTGAAAAGTGATTCTTGGGAGAAATTGTTTTATCTATTTGTATTTTTAAACCCCCTGGATTTATTGATAATCAGCTGTTTTTGACAGACTATATAATGTGAGATTTGACAATAAGAGTACCACCTACTGGATGAAGTGAAGTACTTGCAGCATACTTAGTGAAGTGAATTTAATACACACAAAGTCTAATACACAGAATAGAAGCAATAACATCTGGAAAGACGACCTGACATTGACTTTATGTTACGACTTGGATAACTGTGAGAATATCTGATGAGTTTCTTTTTTCCTTTTTTTTCTCTTCTGAAGACTTCAAAAGGAACTAACTTACACATAACTAAACATTATTAAAATTGGCTATTGGATCATAGATTTGAAAGATTGGAGAAATATAGTGGACTAATCTGGACTTGGACTTTTAATGTTATTTAACAGAACACTCTATGAGTCAAAAGAAGAAAAGTGTTAAAGGAAAAGGGGGGAAGAAAGGAAGAAAATTTGGACAATTGTGAAAATATATAATAGGGAAACTTCAAAGTTATGAATTAAAAACTTAAGAGTATAAAAGGAGGTTTAAAATATTGGGATATTGGAATTATAGAAATATATTGAGTAATTTTCATTAAATTGTCATAAAATGGATATAGAGGTATATGAAGATATCTTGATGATAAAAAATATGAGGGAATCTTTAAAGAATGATAAAGACAAATGAATGTAGAAGTTACTCAACAAGTGGGGGGGAAAGATACTCAAGAAATAGGTGAGAATTTAGAAGAAATTCAAAATGAGACGCAAGAAGCTAAAGAAGAGAAAGGAATAAATAGGAACCAGTTAGAGAACTCCTCAAAAGCTTACAAAAGAATAGAAAGAAAAGAGAAAAATTCTCCCCCCAAAAAGAAAGACTTAAGAAAAAAATTCTTTTTGAAAAAAGAAGGAAATTTTGTTGGGGTGTTCAAACAATACAGCAGAAAGAGATAAAGGTAATGTTCAGTAGACATAAACACAACAAAAAGAGTTTTAGGATTCCAAGAGAGAGAGATAAAAGGCTGATTAACAAGTCAATAGATGATGGGATTGTAAAAAGGTTAAGAGGTGATGGATACTAAGAAAATAAAAGAAAATATAAGAAATTACTAAAAGGGAAAATAGTAGTATATGTACAGAATAAGTTAAGATCAGTAGATGGGAATTTAGGATTAGGAAATTCAGCGGTTTTATTAATATTTATAGTGTGTTAAAATATATTGTGAATTTTTATATTAAGGATTGAAAATTGGGATTTTGAGATATACATCCTGAATTGATTTAATGTTGTTAATATTTGGAGTCATTAATAATTATACACATTTGGATGGAAGTTAATAATAGCATTTAGTAGTGGAATAAATACATGGCGTAAAGAAATATTATTTATGTTTAAATGAATTAATGGGAAAATGATAAAAGATTATGAAAAAAGAATAACATTGTTGAAGTTGGAAGACGAAGAATATACATATTGATTTGTATTATTGTTAATATGAAAAAGATTAAGAGATGATGGAAATAAGAAAATGTAAGAAAATATAAATTACTAATAGGGAAAATAGTAGTATATATATAAAATAAAGATTAGTCGAAGGAAATTTAGGATTAGGAAATTTAGTGGTATTAATATTTATAGTCTGTTAAAATATATTGTAAATGTTTATATTAAGGATTGGAAATTGGGGGGACTTTGAGATACACTCCGGGATTGATTTAATATTTGGTGTTATTAATAATCCTACACATTTGGATGAAAGTTAATAAATAGCATTTTACTGGTGGAACAAGTAAATGACGTAAAGAAATGTTATTTATATTTAAATGGATTAATGGGGAAATGATAAAAGATTATGAAATGAGAATAGTATTGTTGAAGTTGGAACAATAGGATTACACATATTGATTTGTATTATTGTTGTTAATATTGTTTAAAAAAGACTTGGCCCAGTCAGTGTACAGTCCACAAAATATGTATGTTTATATGGAAAAATTAAAAAAATTGTTTATAAAAAATATCACCAGAGTACTCACACAGGAGAGAACCCTTTTTAATGTCCTGACTGTGGGAAAAGTTTCAGAATTCCTACCTGATGAAACACCAGAGGACTCACAGGAAAGAAACACTTTAAATGTCCTAACTGTGAAAAAGGTTTTAGTCAGAATTTCCACCTTGTGAGACACCAGAGGACTCACACCATTGAGAAATCTTTGAAATGTCCAGTCTGTGAACATTACTTCAAGCATAAATCATCCCTGCACACAAGGAAATCCATATGAGGCAAAAGTTGAAGAGTTTAGAGAAGGCTTGAATTTCATTTGTGATCACCCGTTCAAAGTGTAGGTTGAGAAACTGAGTGTTTGAATTCTGGCCTGATTCTTTTTAGCTTAATATAGTTATATTTTTTATTATTGTGCATCTTGCTGTTAGATATATTCCCAAATATTTAACTTTTTTTGTAATAAATTTCTTATTTTATTTTGTAGCATACAAACATTCCAATTTCAATTGAACAGTGTATTGGCTGGGTACAAATCATTTTAGGAAATAATAAAGTGTTTACAATAATATTCATTGCATTAATATCAATAATAATATATTCATAATATTTGTTTAACCAAGTTAACATATCTTCCATATGTCACTAATACTTCCATATATTTCCCTGTTTCTACCTCCTCCCTCCCTCCCTCCCTCCCTCTGTAAGGATTGCCTCTCCTCCCAACTTAAGAAAGTAAAAACTCTGGAAACTAGTTTTTCAAAAGGACCCTTTTATTAAGCAGAAGTGACAGCAATGGATTCAAAGCAAAGTCTGAATACCCTTAGGCAAGACAAGTAGGATTAAAGCAGTAGAGAACCCTCCCTTAAGCCAGAATGCAGATTTTAGCCAATACACAAGTGTGAAGATGTTTTCTTTACCACCTGCCCTGAGAACTGGATAAGTATGTATTCACATCATTTCTCCTTTTTTCTTTAAAGTGAAACAGCCCACATAGCTGTTATAAACATTCCTCAACGTTAAGGGGATCTCAGTGCTCTTTGGAGCCAGGATATAGGTTGTAAAATATCTGTTGACACAGGCAATGCTAGTAAATCGAATCCAAGTCTCCCCCTTCTCCCAATTGAATGGCAGTATCACTTTTAGGGATCTGACACACTCTCTCCCCCCATTAAAGGTAAACCTAAAGGTTCCTTCACACAACAGAGCTCAGAGCCAATATAATCAGAATAGAATAGAAATGGAAGGGACCTTGGAGGTCTTCTAGTCCAACCTGCTCAAGCAGGGAACTTTATACCATTTCAGAGAACTGACTGTCCAATCTCTTCTTAAAAACCTCCAGAGATGAAGCACCCACAACTTCTGAAGGCAATTGGTTCCACTGGTTAATTGTCCTGTTAGGAAGTTTCTCCTCAATTCCAGGTTGCTTCTCTCCTTAATTAGCTTCCGTCCATTGTTTCTTGTCTTGCCTTCTGGGGCTTTGGTAAATAAGTTGACCCCCTCCCCTTTGTGGCAGCCCTCAAATACTGGAATACTGCTGTCATCATCACCACACCCACCCCCCATATTTTATTAGGTGTGCATTAAAAATTGTATTGTAGGGTGTCCTTCTAAAAAGGTTAGCCTGGTGATCAATTAGCCATGTGGTTTGATGGGCTATTCTATTTTTGCTTTTTGTTTTTTTTACAAATCCTTTTTGGAAACATTTCTACCAAATATAGATTATCACTTCCTCTTTCTTAGACCCCAATTTCTAGGCTGCATACTTTTTCTCTCTGTGTGACATAATGGAGACTTCCATGCAGGCCAATTTAAAGAAGAACATGGCATTTAGCATTTAGCAGATATACAATTTCCTCCTTCAGGAATGAACATGGCATGCTGGGTGCTCTTGGATGCAGCCCTGGCCAGCAGGAGTGAAGCTGGCTCCCCTGGACACCCTCACCTGACGATGTTGCAATGTCCTAAATCCTTGAGAGTCACATTAAATAAGTCATAAACAGAGGCTTTGATCTCCACTGAGACACCACCAGGAAAACATAATAGTGTAATTCTGTAAAAAAAAAAGTCATTAACTTTTAAGGCTGAGCACGTAGCTAATCTTCGCAAGGTTAAGTAGCATCACATCTCACTATTTCACTTGACTCAGTTGCAAAGGTCGGTTGCTAGAAGTCAAAAACGACTTGATAGCTTTAATCAGTGAAACAATCTTTGCAGACCTCTTAGGTAGAGACGATACAACCGGTTCCTACCTGGAGATGGAAGTCAAGAGGACAATATCTGTGCCTAGAAAGCAGACAATACAGTAGGCGGGCTCTGTGGTTGAGTTAAAAGAGTTAAAACCATTGAGTACTGTATTGCTAGAAAGGATGCGAGGAGAGAAGAAACACAGAGGAACTTCCTCTTCCGGATGGCTCATGGGAGGAAGTTGGTGTGCAGAGCGGCTCCTGTGCTCTTCCCAGGGTCGAAACAGCAGCTGGCAGGTGAGTTGGGGGCAGGTGGGAGGAGAGTCCTGGAGCCAGTCGGGCTGTTGGGTTCCCTCCACGGCCTGGAAGCGGAGAAGCAACTGGGCTGAAGCCTCTCAGCTGCTGCTGCTGCAGCTTCCTTCCCTCCCCAAATTGGAGCCCTCTGGTGCTGCAGGCTGTGAAACTGGTGGCTGCAATTTCCTGCTGGTGGGAAGAGTTAAAAAGTTTCCTTCAAGTTAAGTTTGATTCTTTGGGAATGGCTATTGAGATTCACTTGTATCTTGACCCTATCTTCTGGGGTGTTGGGTATTCCTGCCAGCTTGGTGTCATCTCAAATTTGATGAGTTTGGCGAATATAAATCACCAGGACCTGATACTCAGAACACCAGGGTTCTGAGGGAGCTGGCAGATGTTATCTCTGAACCCTTGTACCATATTGTTCCAAAATCCTGGAACACTGAGGATTGGAAAAGAGCTGATGTAGTTCCCATCTTCAAAAAAAGGGGAAAAAACAGAGCCAGGAATCTACAGACCAATCAGCCTAACACTGATACCTGGGAAGATACTGAGAAAAAATAATTTTAAAAAACAGATCTGCGAACATCTAGAAACAAAAAAAGTTTTAGTTAAAAGCCAGCATGGATTTGTTAAAAACAGATCATGCCAATCTCATTTCATTCTTTGATAAAGTGACTAAATTAGTAGACCAGAGAAATGCTGTGGCCATGGTATATTTATACTTCAGCAAGGCATACAATGAAGTAGACTACAACCTGTCTTTTTGATACGCTGGAAAAACGTGGGAAAGACAGCATCACCAACAAATGGATTTCTAACTGGCTGACAAACTGTACCCAACAAGTTGTCCTTCATGGTACTACATCTACATGGAGGGAAGTGAGCAGTGATATGCCACACGGTTCTGTCTTAGGCCCAGTACTCTTCAGTATCTTCATACATGCCTTAGATGAGGGAATAGAAGGGGAATTCATCAGATTTGCAGATGACACTAAGCTGGCAGGAATAGCCAACACCCCAGAAGACAAGCTCAGGATCCAAAAAGATCTTGACAGAATTAAACAATGGATCCTATCCAACAACATGAAATTTAATGTGGAGAAAAGCAAGATTTTACACATAGGAAAAACCAAAGGAGCTTGGACTTCTAATGGATAATCACTTAAATATGAACGAGCAGTATGCGGCAGCAGCCAAAAAAGCTAATATAATTTTTGGTTATGTAAACAGAGGTATAGAATCAAAATCACGTGAATGTTTAGTACTGCTTTATATAAAGCCTTAGTAAGACCACACCTGGAATACTTTATCCAGTTTTGGTCATCACATTACAAAAAAGATGTTGAAACTTTGGGGAAAGTACAAAGAAGAGCAACTAAGATGGTTAATGGTTAAAGGCCTGGAGACTAAAACATCTCAAGAATGCTTGCAGGATTTGGGTTTGATTAGTCTAGAGAAAAGAAGGACTACGGGTGACATGATAGTGTATTCTAGTAATTGAAAGGATGGATGGAAACTAATGAAGGAGAGAAGCAACCTGGAACTAAGGCACGGATGTCAAACTCAATTTCATTGAGGGCCACATCAGGGTTGTGTTTGATGTCGGTGGGCTGGGGGCGTGGCCACGGTGGGTGTGGCCAAGTGAATGTCACACATTGAGGCTCTGTTTTTGGCCGTGACGGACTCATGCACTGCTCTGCCTCCAAAAATAGAGCTTGTGGGGGGGGGGGGGGCTGCGTGAGGCCTGCCTGCGCTCCATTTTTGGCCACAACAACCTCCTGCAGCCCTCTGCCAGTGAAAACGTAGCCCGGAGGACCGCATGTGGCTTCCCCAAGCTCCGTTTTCTCTGGCTGAAGGTTGTAGGAGGCCATTGTGGCCAAAAGCAGAGCCTGGGAGGGCTGCACGTGGCCCTCCCTGAGCTCTGTTTTTGCTAGCAGAGGTACTGCAAGCTGGTCCTTTGCTGTTTCCAGACTAGGCCGTGGGCCAGATCTAAGCACCCTGTGGACCACTTCCAGCCCACAGCCCTTGAATTGGATTAGAAGACCTCCAAGTTCCCTTCCAGCTCCATTTTGATTGAGTTCCCCTTCTATTCCCTCATCTAGATAGTTTCTGAAGATGTTGATCAGTACTGGGCCTAAAATGCAACCCTGCTGCTCACTTCCATCCATATGGACGTAGTTCCATTGAGGACTACACATTGAGTATGATTTGTCAGCGAGTTATGTATCACATCTGTGTGGCTGGATGTGTCTGTGCCACATTTTTTTATCTTAACAAAAACTTACCATCTACTTTGTAAGATGCTTTTTATTGAAATCTAAGTATACCATGAGTGCTGCATTTTACTGGCCCGCTAATTTAGTCATTTTGTTGAAGAAAAGAATAACATTTCTTTGCACGATCTGTTTTTAATAAACCCTTCTTGGCTTCTACCGGTAGTTACAACTTTGCTTGCTTCTAGATGTTCTCAGAGCTGTTCATGGGTAAGCTTCAAAAATTTTAGCAATGGATTCTCTGCCCAGTTGCTGGGCGGGCGTGGCCCTGGTGGGTGTGGCCTAGTCGGCCTTCTGCACCATGGTGGGGGGCGGGGGTCATTTTTGCCCTCCCCGGGCTCTGGAGGGTTTTTTTTGAGCCTCCGGGAGGGCAAAAACGGCCTCCCCAATGGGCCCATTTCCAGCCTTCACGAACTTCCGGTAGGCCCATTTTTTGCCCTCCCCAAGCCTCCGTGCGTGCCCTGCACTTACCTGCATCTAAAACGGGCCATGTGGAGACTCCTGGAAGGGGCATGGTGGGGTGGGTGGGGCCAGCCAGGAATGAGATATGAGGGTTCTCCGAACCCCTACAAACCCCCAACAGCCCACCCGTAAATCTGTTGCTTGATTACCTTTTCCAGGATTTTCCCAGATATTGATGTCAGGCTGACTGGTTTGCAGTTTCGTAGATCCATTCCTCCCCCCCCCCCCTTTTTTTTTTTTTAAAGATGGGAACTTCATCAGCTCTTTTCCAGTCCACTGGTAGTTCCAGTGCTCCATAATCTTTGAAAGATATAGTTCAATGGTTCTGAGATCACATCTGCCAGCTGCCACAGAATTCTGGGATGTAATCAATCTGGTCCTGGTGATTAAAACTCATCTAGAGTGGACCAGTGTTGTTTTAGCATTTTCTTGCCTATTTTAATTTGCGTACCTAGTCTTATCGTTTACAGTTCTGCTTTTTCTAAGTTGGGCTTTCTTTTTGCCTGAAGACAGATGCAAAGAATGAATTAAGCAGCTCTGCTTTGTCTGTAATGGCTGTCACTTCCTTGCCAACATCTCCCATTAGTGGACCAATTGTTTCTTTGACTTTTTTCTTGTATTTTGCTTTTTTAATTCTTCTTGACATATCTTGCATGTCTTAGTTCATTCTAGCATGAGCTTTCCTGACTTCCCCTTTGCAGATCTGTTTTTTCTTTACTTCTTCCAGTATCTTCCCAGGTATTGATGTTAGGCTGATTAGTCTGTAGTTTCTTGGGTCTGTGTTTTTCCCTTTTTTGAAGATGGTAACCACATTAGCTCTTTTCCAATCTTCTGGTAGTTACTGGTGCTCTAGGATTTTTTAAAGATAAAGTACAATGGTTCTGAGATAACATCTGCCAACTCCTTCAGAACTCTGGGATGTAATCCATCAGGTCTTGGTGATTTATATTCATCAAGGTCACACAGGTGTTCACTTACCATTTTCTGGCTTATTTTAATTTTTATGTCTACTCTGTCTTTTACAGTTATGTTTTTGATTGGTTGGGCTATAGGTTTTTTTTTTTTGTATGAAGACTGATGTAAAGAATTACTTAAGCAGCTCTGCTTTCTCTCTACTGTTTCTTACTTCCTTGCCATTTTCTCTCTTTAATGGGCTGTTTCCTTGACAGTTTTCTTGTTATATATCTTTATTTATAAAAGCGAAAACCACTCACGCCGTAATCATGAAACTTCCAAAACCATAAAGCCTACAAACTTGAAATTTGCCACGTTTGTTCCTCTTGGCTTCTAGGTGCTCACTAAGAAAGCATTTTTTGAAATGACCATCAGAGCATTAGCATTTCCTATATTATTATTAACATGCTCTGATGCTAAGGAGTTCTACTCCCCCTCCCAACCTGAAAAGAAATCTGTTCAAAATGCAAAACACAAGCAGAGGAGAGGAGTTTCACTTTCAGTTTTACTTTCACCGCAGGAAGCAGCTTTAATACAGAACACTTGAGCAAAGCCACGGCCAGGCTCTTTCCTGTCTCCTGTCTCACACAGCAAATACTGCTTGAGTTTCCAAACACCCCTCAACTCTCTCACACACTGACAGGATGCTAGCCAGATGAATACCGATGGATGCTGTGGGCTGGGACATTCTACTTCCCCTTCCCCTCTGTTCCAACTGCCAGTTGCATTATATTAACATACTCTAATGCTACGGAGTTACGCATTCTACGTTATGTTTCAGGCTCTAAGTATCAATTTATCAAGCCCAAACACATAGTTTCGTAGCAAAGCACAGGCGTCCAGATAGTACTGTACATATATGTTGAAAGAAACTTGGTTTTGTTATGTTTAACTTTTGTTCCAAGTCTTTGTTCATTTTGAGCCTTTGTTTTCCTGACTTTATTTTTTCAGATTTGGGCTATCTGCGGATATTCTGCCTTAGTTATGTGTCCGTCTTTCCATTTTTTGTACTTCTTCTTTTTGTCATTCAGTTTATCAGACAGATCTTTATGCAACCATGCTGGCTTCTTCTTGGATTTCTTGTTTTTCCTTTTTAGTGATATTGTGTTGGACTGGGCTTATATGATCTTATTTTCCAGTGTTTCCCACACTCCTTGCATTGTTTTCTCCTTTAGGATTTTTATCCATGAAGTATTACTTAGGCTCTGAATTTGTTAAAATCAGCTCTTCTAAAGTTTAAGACACTGGTTGGATTATATTCTATTGCTTATGTTTGCATTATATTGAATTCCAGATGTGGTCACTCACCCAAGATTCCGACAACTTCAACTCCTTCTATCACTTCTCTATTAGTAAGATTTAGGTCCAGTGTAGTTTTTCCTCTAGTTCCCTCCTCTATCTTTTGGATGAAAAAGTTGTCAGTTAAGTTGGTTGGGAATCTGTTCGATCTCTACTTGCTGTAGAGTTTGTCTCCCAGTTGGTATCAGGGTAGTTAAAGTCTCCCATTACATCTTGATGTTGCCCTCTTGATATAGTTTGTAATCCACATGTGTATTGAAAATGACAGATGAATGAAATTTACAAGATTTTTTACTTTTATGTCTTTCCAATAAGTATGGTCTTTCCTGTCCCACCATCCATGTATTAACCAGGTTCAATTGTGCTTAATCCAGCACTTCCTAAGAAATAGCTATTGAGGACCTTGTGGCATCTTTGGTTGCACAGGTAGTCCTCACTTACCACTTCTTCCCTGAGCCTTCAAAGTTACTATGGCACAGTAGAAGCAGACGTACACCTGGTCTACAATATTTGTGATACTTCTAGCAGTTATTCAGTGACCACACTTCAGCAGTGACTGTGATTTTGAAGGTGCAGGAAAAGTAGTTGCACCAATTCGGATTCTGCCAATAGTTGTACATTTATGATGGCGGCAGCATGCCACACTCATGATCCCCATTTGTGACTTTCCCAGCTAGCTTCTGACATGGCAAATCAGTGTATATATTGGCAGGAAATTGCAAGTCATGGTGATATCAAATTGCCTTTAACAACCCACAGTAATTTGCTTAACAACTACAGAGAAACAGATGTAAGTTGGCACCATGCTTAATGATTAAGCTGCTTAGTGACGCTGAGTTCCAATTGTGGTAGGTTAAGTGAGGACTACTTGAATTGGGATGTCACCAGAAGGGTTGTAGATAGTATTTTCTGCTATATAGTGGGTGTATTTTTATTTCTCTCTATGCATATATCTGCAATTATATAACCTATCCCCAGTACTTCAAGATATATTTGATAATAACACTTTGCATTGCTAAGAATTTATGATTGGCCCCAATCAACAACTGAATTTGAATGGATATTTGAATGTGGATCTCAGTAGTCTTCCATGTGTGAAATGAGTCATCAATAATGTAAGAGATTATTCTAGTGTAGGGGCATGTTTGCTTTTTTATTGTAATATATATATATATATATATTGCTTTTTCACCTCATTTCTAACTGTTTTATAAACAATAAAAATTCTACTTTTCTTTGAATCTTACAGACAAAGAGGATGGCAATAAGAGCATTCAGGACAACTGTAAATAACAAGCAACATTGAAAAGGGAAGAAAATCAAGCCAGAAATCAAAATATTTTCCATTTCCTTCAGAAAACCACACAATTCTCTTACTCCAACAGCTGTTAGACAAAAAAGAGAAAATTAAGAAAGAATAAGCAGATTATGCAGAATTCAAGGATACGTTACTTGAAAAGTCAAAGGAGAAACTGTATGAGTATCTAGATTGTGGGAAAAGCTTCATTAGAAATTTCAGTCTCGTGAGACACCAGAGAACTCACACAGAAGAGAAACCCTTTAAATGTCCTGATTATGGAAAAGTCACAATTCCAGCCTGGTGATACACCAGAAGACTCATATAGGAGGGAAATGTTTTGAATGTCCTGATTGTTCAAAAACTTTCAATTATAATTCCAACTTGGTGATACACCAGAGGAACCATAAAAGAGAAAAAAACCATTCAATGTCCTGTCTGTGGGAGAAGTTTCCTGCCTCGTAATACATCAGAAGATTCACTCCATGGAGAAACTTTATGAGTGTCAAGATTGTGGGAAAGGTTTCATTAGAAATTACAACCTCCTGAGACACAAGACCACGCACACAGGAGAGAAACCCTTTGAATGTCCTATCTGTGGCAAAAGTTTCAGTCAGAATTCTAGTCTGGTAACACACCAGTGGATTCACACAGGAGACAAGCCATATGAATGTCCTGAGTGTGGGAAAGGTTTCAGTCGGAATTCCACCCTTGTGACACACCAAAGGATTCACACAGGAGAGAAACCCTTTGAATGTCCTGATTGTGGGAAAAGTTTTAGTCTGAGTTCCAGTCTGGTGACACACCAGAGGACTCACACAGGAGAGAAACCCTTTGAATGTCCTGATTGTGGGAAAAGTTTTAGCCTGAGTTCCAGCCTGGTGAAACACCAGAGGACTCACACAGGAGAGAAACCCTTTGAATGTCCTATCTGTAGGAAAGGTTTTTGTGATAATTCCAGCCTGGTGAAACACCAGAGGACTCACACAGGAGAGAAACCCTTTGAATGTCCTATCTGTGGGAAAAGCTTTAGTGATAATTCCAATCTGGTGACACACCAGGGGACTCACACAGGAGAGAAACCCTTTGAATGCCCTGACTGTGGGAAACGGTACAATCAGAATTCCCACCTGGTGATACACCAGAGGACTCATACAGGAGAGAAACCCTTTGAATGTCCTGACTGTGGGAAACGTTACAGTCGTAATTCCCAACTGGTGATTCACTGGAGGACTCACACAGGAGAGAAACCC
The DNA here is from genome assembly GCA_012654045.1 of Ptyas mucosa. NCBI lineage: Eukaryota > Metazoa > Chordata > Lepidosauria > Squamata > Colubridae > Ptyas > Ptyas mucosa. Next base: position 158,053 of record WNWU01000265.1, read on the forward strand.
TTTGAATGTCCTATCTGTAGGAAAGGTTTTTATTACAATTCCAGCCTGGTGAACCACCAAAGGACTCACACAGGAGAGAAACCCTTTGAGTGTCCTATCTGTCAGAAAAGCTTTAGTGATAATTCCAATCTGGTGACACACCAGAGGACTCACACAGGAGAGAAACCCTTTGAATGCCCTGACTGTGGGAAACGTTACAATCAGAATTCCCACCTGGTGATACACCAGAGGACTCACACAGGAGAGAAACCCTTTGAATGTCCTGACTGTGGGAAACGTTACAGTCGTAATTCCCAACTGGTGATACACCAGAGGACTCACACAGGAGAGAAACCTTTTGAATGTCCTATCTGCAGAAAAAGCTTTAGTGATAATTCCAGCCTGGTTACACATCAGAGGACTTACACAGGAGACAAACCCTTTGAATGTCCTGACTGGGAAAAGTTTCATTAAGAATTCCAACCTATTGAAACACCAGAGGACTCACACAGGAGAGAAACCCCTTGAATGTGCTATCTGTAGGAAGAGTTTCAGTCAAGTGTCAGTGTATTCATGCCTGGCAGAGACATGGTAACAAGGTCAGCCAATGAATAGGCATAACAACAGATCAGCTAATGGGAGCTGAAACAGTTTGAAGCATGGGCGTGACTTAGCTCTGAAATGAACTAAAACTCTTACCTGTGTTTCTACCTACTTACAATTTCTCCTCTCTACCACATTGGAAAACCTGGTTTTAGTATTGTATATATGCCTTATGTGTTGTTATGTATATAAAGAAGTTAATGAATCCTGCTGAATCATTTACCTGTGTGTGCTTTCTGGATGTCATTGCTGCAAACTCTTTTTTAAAAAAAAATTATTTTAGTACAAATAATCCATCTTCCATTAAACAGTGTGTCGTTGGGGTTCAAATGTTTGTGCAATAACAATTAAAATTTACAATCATATTTGTTATTTAACCTACTCTTAGCTTAATACCAATACATTAAATATCTGATACTTTACATCCTCTTCTTAGTTTGCTTAACTCTATTGACTATTTTCTATATTTTACTCATCTACTTTTATTTCTAATTGTTATATTTGTCCTCTAACCATTGATAAAATGTTTTCCATATCGCATAATAACCAGTTTGTTCTTTCTCTTTAATTGCTAGTGTTAATCTATTCATTTCTGCACATTCTAATATTTTCTATCATATTCTCCTCTGTAGGAACCTCTTCACTTTTCCAATTTTGTGCAAATACAATTCTAGCTGCAGTTATTACATGAATAATCAAATATACATTTTCTTTACGTTTCTGGCAGTATCCCCAACAAAAATATTTCAGGTTTCAAATCAATACGTTGTTTTTATCATATTTTCCAACCATGTACATATTTTTGTCAATTTTTCTTATCTTCGACACATGTCCATCACATATGATAACATGAGCCAGGTATCTGATGATATTTCCAACATTTAACTGATTTATCTTTAAACATCTTCCCCAATCGTGCCGGTGGCAAATGCCATCTATAGAACATCTTATACAAATTCTCTCTATATGCAGTTGACATTGTTAGTTTGTAATTTCTATCCCATAATTGCTGCTGTTTTGCTAGTTCTATCATATAACCAAAATTTTTTGCTCAGGCTATCATTGTTTCCTTTACTTGTTCTTCTAATTTCTTGGGGTATGAGGAGCATACCCCAAGAAGACTCAATACATGTTTTATTCAAATGAATATTTATCCTGGTCCAGAATAAACATGTTGTGGATGTCAACTGAGCTAATAGCTAATATACAAGAACTAAATATTCAGACAAATATCTGGGCAGATCACAACCCAGTAAAAGTTATATGGAAGGGACAAAAAAAAGAAGTCAAGATGGACAATGAATCAAACAATATTGAAAGAAAAAGAATATATACAATTAATGAAAAGAGAAATGGACTTCTTCAAACAGAATAGAAAAGAAGAAACATCATTACAGAATGTATAGAATACAGCAAAGGCATATATTAAAGGATTAACCATAACATATGTGGGAAAAAGAAACAAAAAAAGGAGCCAAGTGCGAAAGAAATTAGAAGAGGAGCATAGGAGGTTAGAGATGAAATTACAAAAAGAACCGCAAATTAGGAATATTAAAAAATCAAATGGATTTAAAAAGACATGAGTTGAATTTAATAGATAAAGAAGAGTTAGCACAAAAAGTTCGAAGTTTGAAACAAAACTTTTTTGAAAATGCAAATAAACTCAGAAGATGGCTGGCATATAGACTGAAAAAGGAGAAAGAAACTGATCTATCAATTAACAGATGAGGAAGGAATACCGTATTTTTCGGAGTATAAGATGCACCGGAGTATAAGACGCAGCTTAGTTTTGGGGGAGGAAAATAAGCAAAAAGCTGATTGGTAGGTGGATCGGCCTCCCAGAATACCCCCAATCAGCTGTTCCCAGGGGTGAATTATAGCAACAGGTTCGTTGGTTGTGAGCTCTGTGCCTTGCTTTTTTTTCTGCCTCTGAAACTTCTGAAACTCTGTTTCAAAAAAAAAAAAATTCTGCCTCTGAAAGCCTTCGAAACAGCTTCAGAAAAAAAGGCTTTTTTTCTGAAGTTCTGTTTGGAGGCTTTTTTTCTGAAGCTTCTTTCAGAGGCTTTTATTATGAAGGACTATCTGTACTCTGTTCAATCTCTTTTCTTTGGTATTGGTACATAGATTAACGTCTTCCAATCTGTTGGTTATTGTGTCATTCTCCAGATTTGTTTAACATAGTTTGGTTAGAACCTTTACTGATTCTTCTTTTTTTGCTTGCTATATTATTTTAGATAAAAGCCTTTCAGAGGCTTTTTTTCTGAAGCTTCGTTTCTGAGGCTTTTTTTCTGAAGCTTCTTTCAGAGGTTTCTTTCAGCCTCTAAAATCTCCATTTGCGAGGCTGGGCAGGGCTACATTTGGAGTATGAGACACCCAGATTTTCACCTTTTTGGGGGGGGGGGGAAAGGTACATCTTATACTCCGAAAAATACGGTATTTTATCATCGGAATGATGATAAAAAAAATAATTCATGAGAATTTATATAAGCAAGAGATTACTCTCATACCGAAAGAAGATACAGATCTGCAACAGATAAAAAACTATAGACTGATATCGTTATTGAATGCGAAATATAAGATATTTGCTTCAATAATAGCAGAAAGACTAAAGAGATTCTTGAATGAATTTATACATACAGACAAAAAATGGATTTTTTTTTTACTAAAGAGACAAAGATATTGTTCTGTTCCCGTCTCTCTCACACACACACACACACAAACAGTCAGCCAGGGGTTAAATAAAACTTGCAGACAATAAATTCCTTCGATAACAGGATTGGCAGCAACCCAGTAGCTGCTTGCCAAGAGCTTTACTCACAGAGGGAGGTGTTCCTCCTCCATCAGATAAACCAAAACAAATACACAAAGTCAAAGAATTGTCAAGTCCAGTCCGTATTAAATCCAAGGCAGGCAGATAACGTAGTTTCAGAGATACAATGCGACTCGCTAGTTGTTTAGCTTTGTCCGTCACAGAGCCTGAATGGCCACCACACCCCCTTTTATCCCTTGTGGGGTGTGGTCCAGTGACTCAGCTTAATCTCTGGCATGCCTCTTTTTCTGTTGCATGCGCTTGTCTCTCCAACACTGGCATGGATCCAGCCAAGACTTATGTCCGTCACTGTCCGACTGCGACTGCTCGGGGATACCTGGCTCCTGGCCAATCTCTTCTCCTTTGGGAGACACCTGAGGCATTGCCAGAGAGGAGGGTCCTGGAGAGGGAGGCCTGGCCAACTCCTCTCCTTCACTTTCGAAGCCTTCTCCCTCCGATACGATGGGCTTGGGGGTCAGAGTCACAACAGATATCAGAATAATAATAGAGTAGAGTAGAATAGAGTAGAATACTGTCAGGGTTCCAAGGAACACCCTCAACGAAATAAAGCTCTGAGGCCTGAGGTTCCTCAAAGTTCCAATTTATTAGAGATGTCATGTTGACATCTGGGAAAACCCGAATCTGAAAGCTTCCAGATTTTCCACACCCAGATAAAAGTTCACAGCCCTGCCCCACGCGCATAAGTTCATCACATTGTCCAATCAACTCTTAACTCTTCCTAACTGCGAATAGAAATAGGAATAGAATAGAATAGAATAGAATAGAATAGAATAGAATAGAATAGA
>WNWU01000265.1:162259-232318 GCA_012654045.1 Ptyas mucosa
GAATAGAATAGAATAGAATAGAATAGAATAGAATAGAATAGAATAGAATAGAATAGAATAGAATAGAATTCTTTATTGGCCAAGTGTGATTGGACACCTATGCTCTCAGTGTACATAATAGAAAAGATACATTCATCAAGAATCATAAGGTACAACACTTAATGATAGTCATAGGGTAGAAATAAGTAATCAAATCATATTAGGAAACAGTCTTAAATAATCTTAAATACACTGGAATACTATGAAGCACATTCAGAGAAGCAAATGGCATTGATTTTTCTTGATGCAGAGAAGGCATTTGATAATGTGAACTGGCAGTTTATGCTGAGGCAATTACAAGTCATGGATTTTGGGGAGAGATTTATTAAGATGATTAAGATAATATACTATAAACAAACTGCAAAAGTAATGATAAACGGTGACATAACAGAAAAGGTTAGAATAATGAAGGGCACAAGGCAGGGATGTCCTCTGACCCCATTATTATTCGTGTTGATGTTAGAAGTATTAAACAGAAACATTAGACAGGACAAGGATATAAGAGGTATGGAAATAAAAAAGGAAGAATATAAATTACAAGACTTGGTTTTTATTTTAGAAGATCCGCAAGAAACAGGGCTAAAACTGTTAAAGAGAATAGAAGAGTATGGTGAAGTGGCAGGGCTGAAAATAAATATAGAAAAGACTAAGATTTTAGATTTTAGTGAATATTGCAGAAAAACAAAAAGAAGAGATTAGATATTCAGCTCACCAAAAAAAAAAAGGAAAATATTTAGGGAGTCAATTAACAGTGAGATGTGCAACAATTAAGGAAGATAATTACTATAAATTGATACAACAAATTAAGACAGATTTGGAAAATTAGAAAGGCTTGCAATTGTTAATAGGAGGAATAGCTACAATTAAGATGAATTTTTACCGAGGTTCTTATATTTATTTCAAACAATCCCGATAAGATTGGAGAAAAAAATATTATGAAGACCTAAATAAAATAATAACAAAATATATTTGGCAGGGGGAAAAAAGCAAGAATTAATTTTAAAATGTTACAGGATCCAAGAAGTAGAGGAGGTTTTGGATTACCAAATTGGGAATTATATTACCAGGCAGTGGTGTTAACATGGATGAAAGAATGGATTGCACTGAAAAATACAAAATTATTGCCACTGGAGGGAAAAAGGACGGCATGCCTTTTTATGGTATGGGAAGAATAAGATACATGGTAACTTTCACAGATATTACATAAGAAATGCCTTATTGTTAGTATGGGAGAAGGTTAGAGAACAACAATATTTAAAGATACTAGTCTGGCTTTCAACGATGGAAGCATTAATATATCCAAATATTTTTAACATGGGAAATATTGTTAGATATAAAGATATTTTGACTGAAACGGGGGGAACTCAAAAACAAGCAAAAATTAGAAAAACAAAGGATTGAAATGGCTTGGTATACACGACTGCAAATACTGTACAATCTAGGCAGGGGTGGGTTCTAAATTTTTTTACTACCAGTTATATGGCTTTTATATGGAGTTGACAGAATTAGATACAGTAAGATACTAACAGGAACAGAAGAGGATTGCAGGATGGCTGTTGAATTCAAGGAGAGGTCTCTGCCTCGATTGGGACAGAAGAATTATATTATTTGGGCTGCAAAGATGGAAAGTTTTCTGAAGGCTAAGGCGGTCTAGGATATTGTTGTTAATCCACCCCAGGCACCATTAGCAGCTGCAGATCAGAGGCAGCATGATAAAGCAATGTCCTACATAATCTTGAGTTTAGAAGATAAACAATTTATCAGTGTGGCTAACTTAAAAACTGCACATGAAGTCTGGCTGAAGTTGAGAAGTGCATGTGAGTGTGTCTGTTATGGAATCAAGAGATTGAGAGTCATCCCAAAGGGCAAACAGAATCAGATTTATTATTGCAATAATAGGTTCAGTAGGTAAAATTACCTAAAAGAAACTGAACAACCTCTGGGTCTCAGCCCAAAGTCTTTATACAGATTCAAACAAAGGAAAGTGCTAACACAGCCGTTTTCATTTAGAAACATTGGTTACATCAGTTGGCATATTCTAAGTTTGTTACTTTATTCTTGGCAAACAATCATAAGCTTTCTGTATTCACTGGACGATGTATTATACTTATCACTTGTTGATAGAGACCTCTAGTCTGTGTAGACATCCTAACCTTCAAATTGTATGTTACCAAAATGTTTCTTCTTCTGATAGCTTCAAAGGAATGTGGCTGGCTGTTTGTACTTTTCCACTACATACATTTGGAAATGAATACTAGAAAGATGTCCAGTGATCATTTAGTAGGTCCCGCATTAATCATCATCATTATTACCATTCATCATCACCATTATTGTGAATAAAGAGGGCCCTTCAGTGGTCATCTAGCTGGAACCGCATTTCCTACTTTATGTCAGCATGCAATATTGTGCAATTGTCAAAACAATTATACAGAGCCCACCTTGCACCACATAAATCTGTGGAGTAGCATTTTGTACACATGTAGACTTTATTTATTGAGTTAGAACAGCATGGGATGCAGATTCCTGAATCTCAGAGGGTGCTGTTGATGTTAAAAAGTCTGGATGAAACGTGGGACATAGTGTCTGCAGTTTTTGCTTGCAAACCAGAGCAGGAATTGCGTTTGGAAACCCTGAAAGCTTGTTTGATTGCTGAGGAGAACAAGCGCCATTTTAGAAAAAGCCACGAGGAGAAATTCCTGAGGTGGGGCCCCAAGGAGCATAGAGAGAAATGTAACAGACTGGCTGTCTGCAGTGACCAGAGCAACAGACAAGATGTCTGCAAAGAGAAAAGTAGTAGAAGAGACCAGATTACAGCCCAGCAACAAAGGCGGTAGTAAAAAAAATTGAATCCCACCACTGGAATCACTGCTCCAACCTGTAGCTTTCACCACTACACCAACCTGGATCATCTTCTTCCCCACAAATCTACCCATTGAAGTCTTCTTGCTGATTCAACAGCAAATTCAAGGCTGCAGCTTTCAAAATTCAGTTCACTTTGCAATTGGCTCGCCCTTACTCTCCAGAAAACAGATCTTTTTCATCTTTCAATCTGAGTTAGTTTCATACTTTTCTTCTGAGGAAACGGAGGGTTCCTCTGATTGGGTAGTGGCCTCTGCCTGGCCCTGTGACTAGCTCCTCTGGTGTTTGTTTGGGGCTGCCTTTTAATTTGTTCAATTTTGTTAAATATATAGTGTTAGTATATTTGGGGTGTGTGTGTCTAATTTATCTTTTTATTGTACAGAGGGTTGTTTTTTTATATATTCTCTATTTCCATCATGTTAGTTTTAATGTGTCTTAGAGAAACGCAAGATTCAGTTTCATCCTTCTGCATCCTGAATGTCTTCCAGATTTTGAGGTCAGAATTTCCTAGCCAGCATATCCTTTGCACAAAATATCTGTTGAGTCATAAGCAGAGTTTCTGAGTGCTTGGGAAGCAGCTGATTCCCTGGAGAAAGCAGCGCAGCTGCTGACAATTTGGGGGAGGCGAGCAGCTCCTTGTATTGTGGCTGCTGCAATGAATATGAGAAGCCTAGTTAATGTTTTGAGTGCGGTTAACAACTCCAGCCCAATGAACTCAGGCCACCCTGTTACCTTAACCAGCCATTGCTTTGTCCATGACTTCTCTGTTAATACTCACCACACGACAATTTACCAACTCATTACTGCACCAGTGAACATCGCTCATCCAGTCACTATCACCTCACCAATGAATCTCCCAACACCAATGACATTAGCTGGCCCTTGAAATATAGTCATGAGACCTGCAGAAAGCATCCCTTCCCCAGGTATTGCCAACCTCTCCCCCCGGTAAAAAACAACAACCTTAGAGCAAAAACTTCATGCATTAAAAAAATAGAAAAAAGGGTCGCTGTATATTGTTTAATGGACTGCTAAATTGGACATTGGTCACATGACAAGAAGCCATGCTCACACATTCACATGACCTAGCCTCGCCCACCCATCTGGTCCATCCCCCACAACAGTCTGAGAGACCATGAATCGGCCCCCTGTTTAAAAAGATTGAGGACCCTTGCATTATGTGGAGGTAGGTGAAGGGGTAGCCTCTGTGTGTCTTTGAATAGTGTCGGTGTGCAGCTACTCCTACAAGACAGGTAGTACAAACATTCTTGATAATTCTCCCATTTTCCAGACACAAGTCTGAAGACTTGCTGTGCCAACCACTCCCAGTGTGGATCCTCCTGGGCATAATCGGCTGTGTTCTCTAACCTTTGCTTTCCCACAATAGGCAGATCTGTGGATCTTTTCCACCATTGACATTCTTGGATTCTCAAGGACATCAAAAATACTCTCAATTCCTTGTTGGATGGAGCATTGATTCAAATTACTCTTTCCTTCCTCACAGGGAAGGCGAAGAAGTGCGGGAGCAAAGCACTACTTGAACTTGCGTGGCATCAGCATTCGCCTCGGTATATTTGTGCCAGCCGGTGGCACAAACAGCCCTCATCTCCTGCCACTTGGGATTCGGAGCGGTAAATGGTGTCTGGTTTGGGAAGCAGCCGTATTTTCCTCTCCGTTACGGATGCCAGATCTGGCCCCTGCAAGCTCTGGTCTCTCGAGGAGGGGTCTCTGAAGTGACACGGGAAACTTTGGTTGGCCTCCTCAAGAGATGAGAGCTTGCAGGGGCCCTATATGGCATCCGTAATGGAGAGCAAAATACGGCTACTCCCTGAACCAGACGCCGTTTACCACTCCGAGTCCCAAGTGGCAGGAAACGAGGGCTGCCTTGTACCGTAAATATACCAAGGCATAATTCTGATGCCGCACTACAGCAGATAGAAGAAGCCAGATTTTGCTCTCCATTGCAGACACCAAGATTTTAGGACATGGCAGCACCATCAGGCCAGACACTTCAGGGGAGCCAGCTTCACTCCTGCTGGCCAGAGCTGCATGCAAGAGCTCCCAACAAGAAGTTTGATTCCAGGAGGAGGAAATTTTATATCTGCTAAATGCCATGTGTAAATTCTGTAAATCTGCATGCATGGAAATCTCCATTAGGTCACAGAGAGAGAAAAGTATGCAGCAGGGCTGAGAAAATGGAGGCTAAGAAAGAGTGGGGTGGTTGTCAATATATAGTAGAAGAAATATTTTTACATTTTAAAGAAAACAAAAGGGAAGAGTAGAATATCCCATCAAAGCATATGGTTGATTAATAACCAGATAACCTTTTTAGAGGGACAGCCTGCACCGTCATTTTCAATGCAGATCCAGTAAGGTTTGGATTGTAATAGTGGTCTTTTAGAGATGCAGTAGGTCAGTGGCTAAGACACTGAGTTTGTCAATCGAAAAGTCAGCAGTTCAGCGGTTCGAACCCCTAGTGCCGCGTAACAGGGTGAGTTCCCATTACTTGTTCTAGCTTCTGCCAACATAGCAGTTTGAAAGCACGTAAAAAATGCAAGTAAAAAAAATAGGGACCACCTTTGGTGGGAAGATAACGGCGTTCCATGAGCCTTTGGCATTTAGTCATGCCGTCCACATGACCACGGATATGTCTTCAGACAGTGCTGGCTCTTCGGCTGTGAAAGGGAGATAAGCACCGCCCCCTAGAGTTGGGAACGACTAGCACATATGTGTGAGGGGAACCTTTACCTTTAGTGGTCTTTTAGCTATAGGATCTGAGCTCGGTTGCATGGAGGAATCTGGAATAAAAGAACTGCAAGGTATATTTTATTGATTTCCTTTTCATTCAGGAACTCAAGATGGCATACAGAGCACTTCCTGTGTAGCATGCTGTACTTTACAGGATCAATATACCCACAGATAGCCTACACTACCTACCAACAATATGATCCACTAGAAAAAAATTGGAACCAGTCCTCTGAATTATGTTAGTGAAATGAACAAACTTGCTATTCTAAAAAAATTCAGGATCATTCCTTTGCATAGCTTAAATATCTGTTCATTGCTACAAATAATGTTCCTCTCTTTACTTGTAGGGATTATTTGGAAAACTTTAAAGAAATCCTGATCTATTTTTTTAAAAGGAAAATACAAGTTAACAATTGTATCAGAATTGTTAACTTGTCAGAAACCCACTCTATCTGTGGAATCCTCATCACTGAGCAGGAGCTGGGAAATGAGCTTTACGTTACCTTTTTATTATTAAATTCATTTATTATTAAATTTAATCACTGTCCATCTTGCAGTTTGAGGCAACTCTGAGCTTCTTGCCTTGCCCTAATGTTCATAGCAATACTGACAAACCCACTTCTTCCCTTGTCAAAAACTACCAATACTTCTAACATGATGCATTTTTAAAAATGAACCCTTTTCAACTGTACATTTTTTCCCTCATGTTAAGGTAGCAAACAGAGAGGTTTGTCCCTCTTCTGTGTGATAGTGTGGCCAGTGTGGCAAAATGGCAGCCATTTCCACAAGTCCACCACATGGCCCAGGGATGAATCCGGGGCCCACTGAAAGTGGTGGCTGCTTCCAGGACACAGTCATGAGGCCCAGGGATACGTGTCCTCCCATCCTTCCCTGACATAAGGATCAGAGATCTTCAACAGGTGAGGAGGGTGTGAGGCCTGGTGGGGTGGGAGTTAGACTTAAAGACTGCAGGGACTCAGTGGAAGTAAGAAATGATTCGTGTAGTTAAGAAAAGCAATCTCACTTAACAGCCATTGCAACATGCAACCATAATTGCAAGGCCATGACAGTTGTATCTTGAGAACTATTTATATGTTGGCTGGGGAATTCTGGGATTAAAAATCTAGAGGAAACCAAGATAGAAGACTGAAACTCCATATATGGGAGTTACATAATCAATCTTCAAAACTATCACCCAGAAGCCATAATGAGGAATTTCACTACTTCTACAAAAGGAAATTTCCAGAAACTGCTGCCAATAACCAGAAACAAAACGTTCTGCAGATAACCAGAAAAGTGAGCCTTTTTCCATTTCCCTTTCCTCTCCATCTATAAGTCTAATCCAGAGATACGTTTGAGTAAAAAGAATCAGGCCAGAATTCAAATAGTCACCACACTATCAGTGGGAGATTATAAATGAAAAGCCTTCACTAAACTCATCTACTCTTGCCTCATATGTATTTCTTGGTGTGCAGTAAGGGGTGATTTATGTCTGAAGTAACATCTACAGACTGGACATTTGAAAGGTTTCTCCCCTGTGTGAGTCCTCTGGTGTCTCACCAAATCAGAATTCTGAATGAAACAATCTGGACACTCGTACAGTTTCTCTCCTGTCTGAGTCTTTTGGTCTATCACCAGATGGGATTTCTGACGAAAACTTTTCCTACAAACCAGAGAGTCATATATTTTGTCTTCTGTGTGTGTTGTCTGGTGTATCACCAGAATTGGAATTCTGACTGAAACATTTCACACAATCTGGACATATGTACGGTTTCTCTGTGTGAATCCTCTAGTGTATTATCAGCTTGGCCTGCTCGCTATAGCTTTTGCATTGAGCACATTGAGACAATGTAGGGCTTTTCTCTGGTGTGAGCCTTTCCATTAACAACTGAGAAGTTGTTCTGACTAAAGCTTTTGTTGCATTGGGAACACTGATATGGCTTTTCTCCAATAAGGACCATCTCGGGCATAATTCTACAATCTTTGCCTTTTCCACAATAGGCAGATCTGTGGATCGTTTCCACCACTGACATTCTTGGATTCTCAAGGACATCAAAAATATTCTTAATCTGTTAGGTTTGATGAATCTAACCCAATAACTCACAGGACACAGCAGTATCTTTTCTACTATTCTTTATTGCAGGCCTGGACTGTTCCTGGGCCCATTCAAGATAATGGTAACTGACCTCTTTCTATCTCTTGCAGGTATGCATCTGGAACTTGCTGGATGGCCTCGTGGTGAGTCCTCTTTATACCCAAGGGGAGGAGTCTGAGGTGAGGTGGTATGGTGGGATATGGGATTGGGTTAACCCTTGCATGGCTAAGGTGGGAAGTGGCTTGAATGAATTAGACATTTAACTTAACAAACCCCCCTCTAAATGTCTAATTGATGACAGGTGCATGACATTTACAAACATACAGGTTATGTACATAAAATACATGGTTTACACATAGACACATAATTTCGATGTGAGGTATGTGTGTTGTTTGTGTGGTAAAGGTTTAGTAAGTATATCAGCGGTTTGCTCCTCGGTGTCGCAGTGTATGGCTTTGATGAAGCCTATTTCTGAGAATTGTCTAACATGTTTATATTTAATGTCGATATGTCTTGATCTCTGTCCCACGGCATCCGCCTTTGATATCTCTATAGCTACTTTATTGTCCTCATGGATGATTATTGGGTATGATGGTTCAGTCCAAATGTCACTAAGCAAGTCATCAAACCATACTAGGTTATTTGTGGCTTTGGACAGACAGACGAATTCTGCCTCGGTGGCAGTGGTGGCTGCCAGTTTCTGTTTTCCTGTATACCAATGTATAAGGCTATTATTTAAGAAGAGTACATACCCGGAAGTGCTCTTCCTACTTTTGATATCTCCAGCCCAGTCAGCGTCTGCATAACAGGTTAATCTTGGTTTCACAGATAGATCTGGTTCGAGGCACAGTTGTGCATTGACACTGCACTTTAGGTACCTGAGCAGCCTTTTGACAGCATCCCAGTGTAGAGTGGTGGGTTTACTCACGTGTCTAGACAGTAAGTTGACAGTTAAAACAATGTCTGGTCTCGTCCAATTGGCAATGTATAATAGTAACCCTATGGTAGACCTGTATAGTTTGTTGTCAATGAAGGGTTCAGCTTCATCATACATGCCCTTTATGAAATCTGGTTGCATGGGTGTCTCGCTGGGCTTTGCCTCTGACATGTTACATTTTGCTAACAGTTCTATGATTTTCTCTCTTTGTGAGATCCAGAAGCCTTTGTCGGTTTTGGTTACTTGAACCCTTAGGTATTTGTCTATTTTTCCTAGTGATTTCAATGAGAAACGATTTCCTATTTCAGAGGCAAACCTATCGCATTTGTCCTTTTGCTTCCCTATGTACAATATATCGTCCACATAGACAAGGATGCCTTCAAATGATTCCTTTTCTCTCCTTATGAAGAAGCATTTGTCCGCTGAAGTGGCTTTGAAGCCCATAGAGTTGAGGGCTTTGGCTAGGCAGTCGTACCATCTTTTGCCTGACTGCTTGAGTCCATACAAACTTTTATTTAATAGCCATGTGTTGTCTTTCCCTTCGTTGTATCCTGGTGGGGCCTTGACATAGATTTCCTTATCCAATTCTGCATGGAGATATGCAGTTTGCACGTCGAATTGGAATACTTCTAGCCCTAGGATGGTGGCTATTACTAGTGCGCTCTTGACATTCTCAGCCCTGACCATGGGTGAGTAGGTGTCCGTATAGTCCTCTGGGTACTTCTGGGCGAAGCCTTGCGTGACTAATCTTGCTTTGTACAGTGTTTTGTTGTTTTCTAGTGTCTTGATTTTGAACACCCATTTGGTCCCTATTGGCTTTTTGTTTTCAGGAACTTGGGCTGGTGAGTATACCTGCCGGACCCTGAGGCTCTCCATTTCCTTTTCCATGGCCTGTCTCCATTTTTCTTTCTCTTCCTGGGGAAGGCCGAGTATCTCTTCATAGGAACTGGGCGTGATATTGCCTGTATGTATAGACATGACATAATTCTCAAGTCTCTTTGGTAATTTGTTCCTACTGGCCCTAACTGGTCTGTCAGGAGGTGTATCTGTTTCATGCAGGCATTCGGCTTCTTTGTCAGTGAGGCTATCTATGTTCAGTGTGGGATGCCCTTCCTTCCATTCCTCGGCTCTCAGTTCGTGGTGTTTGGGCCTGTGTGTTTTGGTTTCTTTCATTTTTTCAGTAATCGATTCCTCGTCACTTTGGTTATGTGTGTGCATATCCTTACCAAGGAAAATGTCATTGGAATGAAGCTTTGACAAATTCGAATGTTCATGGAATTCCACAGACCTGGACACAATAAATGGATTTGCGCATGTCCAAGATGGCGGTCCTACCTGAGACGCCGTGAGGGATGGGCGATAGTTGGCTGCCATAGGGGGGGGCTATAGGGGGTCACTGACCATCTAGGACCCCCTGCCCAGCTGGTGGAACGTGTGGCCGATGCGCTGGTGGGCTTTTGGGCTCTCTGGCATTCTCGGCGTTCTTGGAGCGGCTCTTGGAAGCCTGAATGGAGAGGTTCATGTTTTCGCCGCGAGAGGCGGCGCCGGCGGCTGGCAGCCTTGGGCAGCATCGGCGCCGGCGGCAGTGGGAGAGACTGACGAATGGCAGCGAACAGCGGCAGCAGATGGTGGTAGGCCTGAGGTGGCTGAGCAGCCCGTGGGCTTGCAGCCGGGGTGGTGCTGGTGCTGCCGGCTACGCCAGGTTGCGGAGCGTTTTTTGCCGGGTCATGGATTCCCCATGGACGCCCTGGAAGAAGGTAGGAGGTGTCCATGGGATGAAGAAGGCCGCCCGGGGGATGTTGGATTGTTGGAGACCTCCCCTGGTGGTGAAGGCGAAGGTGAGGCGAAGACGAAGGTGCTGGCCGGGCCCCCGGTTGACTAGCGGGCCAGTCGGCCTCTCAGGCACCCAAACCAGGCATGTTATATCAATCTGATCAGAGGCCCCACATTATGGTTACCTGGCTATCTGGTAACCTGGCTGGAGCCTAATTGTGCCACCTCCCTGCAGATAAATTCCAGGGATGAGGTTCCAGGGGTGAGGGCCCCTGAGGAGGGTTTCTTTTCCTATCCCACCTGTTTCCATCTGCTTGAAAGACACTCCTGATTGATACCAACGTGTACCTTTCCACCTTTCAGAGCTTTTTGAGAACTGACTCTGTTTCCTCTATCCCGTTCGCTGGCTGTATGGAGAACAAGGCAGCTAACGGGAGGACTGATGGAGCCGGTTTCAATCTTCGTTGTGTCATCGATGGGACGTTACATCCTCTCTGGCCAATGTGGCCAAACCGCCGTGAGAGGGCGGCTTTGGACCTTCCAATTTCCTTGGACTAGTTGGCCGACCGCCGTGAGAGGGCGGTCTGGATTCTCCCACGACTGGACATAACATGAGGGCTCCTATTCCACTGCCGTGAGAGGGCAGCAAGGACTCCTTCCATTGTTTTTAGCCTTGTTCCCAGATGTTATGACTATCATGACGGACCCCTGGGCCATATCTGTATTACCACCCTCACATTTCTTTTCTCAGATGTATTCAAGGGCAAAGCTTCTTGAGTTGCGAGACTCCCCCCTCTCGCAAACTTGGCCCTCTATATTATCGAGGGCCTACCTTAATGATGGGTCTTGGGACCCCGAGAGGAGACATCTTACAAAAAGGGGATTGAGGGGTTTTCTGAGGAGTTTTTTAATTAGACTTTTAAGGGGTTCTAGGGGGAGGGAGGGTTGTGTGGGTTTGGGGGAGGACCCACAGGGGAGGGGGACCAGCCCGACAGTCAATGGTGCCACGGATGGTATGGACTCTGGGGGTGAGAGGGCTATTAGAACGCCCTTTGTTCAGGGCTGTTCTATTGACATCCTGAGTGGGAGGGGCAGGTATGGTGGGAGAGGGGGGCCGTATCGTGTGGTGGGGGCACGCACTCGCTATTTCCAAGCGATTGCATGCCCTGGTCCCCCTAACTCCTAATATTATTGTGCATGCCCGAAGATGGCGGTTTGTGACTGAGGCTCCTGATGCCTGGGGCAATGTAGGGCCGTTTTGGATTCCTCGAGGGCCGAGTTTTCTTTTGTGAGCCCTCAGCCCAGCAAGAGAATACGGAGGACAGCCTGTTGTGATCTTTCCGGCTGTCCTGGGTCATCTTTGTGGTCGTTTGGAGCTGAAGAGCGTCGCGGGATTGTGGCGACGCTGACGGGAGGCTTGGATAGGCCGGGCGATGCTTCCTGCTTTGGCGTTTCCCCGGCGTTTCTCCAGCGGTCCCCTTGTGACAGCCGAAACAGGGTGGGGAGGGTGGTGGCGATGGCGAGGGAGACAGTATGTTGGAGCGTCGCTGCCCCCCCCCCTCGAAAAACGTTGGTGACCAGCAGCAGTGGTGACGTGGTTGGGGCGGCGTTTTTTTCTTTCGCCTCGACATCCCCCAGCAACGGCCGGAACGGGGGGGGGGGTATGACGGAGATGGTGGAACATCCCCCCCCGAAGGGAAGCTCGGGGCTACCAGCAGCGACGGCGACGTAGGGCTGTGGTGGCAACGAGTGAAATGGTGCCCGCTGGGGCGCCAGCTGGGGCGCCGCCGAGGGAGGCTAGCACGGCCATGCCTGAATTTTCTCGAACTTGTACAAACAGTCCTAACCTGCTGTGGAGGAGAGAGTGCAAATCATCGATTTGGAGCTCACTGGTTGGTGGCTTTATTGAAGATTGGGGAGTTAAGGGGGGGAAGCAGATCTGGGGGAGCCGGGAGGAGCTGGAAGATGGTGTGGATTATCCCACCCCCTTTTGGTCAGTCTCTACCCCCCTTCCTTTCCCCCCCTCTCTTCCCCTTTTCTTTTTCGCCACGGCCTGGCTCGTGGGCGTGGCTTGGATTACTATCTCCCCAACCAGACTTTTTCTGCACCTGGTCTTAAGAGCTCCTTGTATGCCCACAGCGAACCCCCGGCTTCCGGAAATTCCTTCGACCCTATTGACATTAACATCTACTTGCTGTGAGGAGAGATGTGAACCTGGGCGGGGGCATCGAGGGAGTCATCTTTGTTGCAGCTGCCATTGTATAAGATCTGCTGTTACCGGCCACCGTGAGAGGGTGTCCGGGTCATTGCTTTCTGGACAGCTGCCTGAGACTCCTCTCCACTGTCGTGAGAGGACAGTGGAGTCCGATTTGACCCCTGCCGAAATGGTGAACTCTCTCCCTTGGACTTTTTAAAATCATCATCAGGAATCCTTGGCCTTTTTCCATCTACCCCAGACAGACTTTTGGAACCTTTTTGGATAGACTTTGGAACTCAGATGTACACATCCGCTGATTTCTTCGTACTGCGAGACTCCCCCCTCTCGCAGGCCTGGCCCTCTGTGTTATCGAGGGCCTATCTTGATGACGGGTTTTGGAACCCCGAGAGATGGCATGCAGCGAAGAGGGGGTTGAGGGGGTTTTTATCAAAATTTTTAAAGAAATTTTTAAGGGGATCGGGGAGGAGGGATGGGAATAAGGATTTTTTAAGGGGAACCGGGAGGAAGACCGAAGGGTTTGGGGGGGCAAACCCTTTAAGGTCAAAGCCAAGCCTGGCACAGGGGGACGGCTTGGAGGGCACAAAACGAGGGATTGGGGGGAGGCTGGAGGACCACCCGAAGGAGGAAGTTGCCATCAGCACGATAAATGGGAGGGGCAGATATGGCAGGAGTAGGGGACCATATCATATATGGGGGGCGCGCACTTGCTGTTTGAGAGCAATTGCATGCCCCGGTCCCCAAGACTCTACTCAGATACTCGGTGGCTTAGAGACTCAGGACCTGGGCCTCCGGCTGATGCTATGCAATGCCAGGTCTGTGGTAAATAAGGCCCCCCTCATCTATGATCTTATACAAGAGGGGGGTGCGGACCTGGCAGCTATTACTGAGACTTGGTTGGGCCCGGAGGGAGGGGTCCCCCTGGTTGAGATATGCCCACTGGGTTTCAGAGCGTTCCATCAGCCAAGGGCCCAAGGGAGGGGCGGGGGGGTAGCGGTGATTATTAAAGAAGATCTCGGTGCGAGGGAATCCACTGTGCCACAGATAGCCGGATATGAGACCCTCTTTGTGAGATGGGGCCTTGGGGTTCAGATGGGCCTGTTGCTTACGTACCTGGCTCCCTGCCGCGTGGCAACGGCCCTGCCCGAACTGCTCGATGTGATAGCCGCAGTGGCAGTTGATACACCCAGGCTTATGGTTATGGGTGACTTCAATCTGCCATCTGTTGGTGAGACGTCTGAGATAGCTCGGGAGCTCATGGCTTCCATGACGGCCATGGACCTGACCCAGTTAGTTCATGGCCCCACTCACAGAGGAGGTCACACCCTGGACTTGATTTTTGTCTCTGGCCAGTGGCTGAGTGAGTCTGTTATAGGGGATATAGACATGAAACCCTTGTCATGGTCAGACCACTCGCTCCTTCGCCTAGATCTTCAAACCGCTACACCCCGCCGCAGGGAGGCGGAGCCAATAAGATGGGTCCGCCCCAGGCGCCTGATGGATTCTGATAGATTCCAGATGGAGCTTGGGCCATTTCCTGAGGTTCTGGCACACGACTCGGTCGGGGACCTGGTGGCGGCCTGGGATCAGGCCGCTAGCGGGGCCTTAGACCGAGTCGTGCCTTTGCGGCCTCTGACCCGGTGCCGATCCCTCACGGCCCCTTGGTTTACTGAGGAGCTGAGGGAGATGAAGCGCCGGAAAAGACGCCTAGAGAGCGGTTGGAGGGCCAGTCTTGCCGAATCTGATCAAACACTGGTAAGGCTACATATTAAAGCCTACCTAGTGGCGATAAAAGCGGCAAAGTCTAATCACTTTTCCGCTCTTATTGCGTCATCAGAGAATCGTCCGGCGGCCCTGTTCAGGGTGACCCGCTCCCTGCTTCAATCGGGAGCGAGGGAGGACCCCCTGGAGGGCAGGGCTGAGGATTTCGGACGATATCTGTATGACAAAATCGCTCAGATCCGACGGGACTTGGACTCTGACTGGGTAGATCCGGGCGGGATGACGAGGAATAGTCTTGAGAGTGTT
Source organism: Ptyas mucosa (assembly GCA_012654045.1). NCBI lineage: Eukaryota > Metazoa > Chordata > Lepidosauria > Squamata > Colubridae > Ptyas > Ptyas mucosa. Next base: position 176,954 of record WNWU01000265.1, read on the forward strand.
ATCTGGGAGGAGTTTGACCTTGTGACTCTGGATGACGTGGACAGGATTTTGGGGAGACTTAATGCGACCACATGTTTATTGGACCCGTGTCCCTCCTGGTTAGTACTGGCTTCCCGGGAGGTTACACGAGGCTGGCTCCAGGGAATTATTAACGCTTCGTTGAGTGAGGGATACTTCCCCGCCGCCTTGAAGGAGGCGGTGGTAAGGCCTCTCCTCAAGAAGCCCTCCCTGGACCCGGCAATATTGGCTAACTATCGTCCTGTCTCCAACCTTCGCTTTGTGGCGAAGGTTGTTGAGAGTGTGGTTGCACGACAGTTCCCACAATTCCTGGAGGAAACGTCCTATCTGGATCCGTTCCAGTCGGGTTTCAGGCCTGGTCACAGCACGGAAACGGCATTGGTCGCGTTGGTTGATGATCTCTGAGGGCCCGGGACAGAGGTTGTTCCTCTGTTCTGGTCCTATTAGATCTCTCAGCGGCTTTTGATACCATCGACCATGGTATCATGCTGCACCGGTTGGAAGAGTTGGGGATGGGGGGCACCGTTTTACGATGGTTCTCCTCCTTTCTCTCCGACCGGTCGCAGTTTGTGTTGACAGGGGGGCAGAGGTCGACCTCGAGGCCTCTCATTTGTGGAGTGCCACAAGGGTCGGTCCTCTCGCCCCTTCTGTTCAACATTTATGTGAAGCCGCTGGGTGAGATCATCCGTGGTTTTGGGGTGAGATATCATCAGTACGCTGACGACACCCAGCTGTACATCTCCACCCCAGACCACCCCAACAATGCCCTTGAAGTGATGTCCCAGTGCCTGGAAGCTGTACGGATCTGGATGGGGAGGAACAAGCTCAAGCTCAACCCCTCCAAGACTGAGTGGCTGTGGTTCCCGGTTTCCCGATATAGCCAGCTGACGCCATCGCTGACTATCGGGGGCGAGTCTTTGGCCCCCGTGGAGAGGGCGCGCAATCTGGGAGTCCTCCTGGATACGCAGCTGTCCTTAGAGGAACATCTGACAGCTGTGGCCAGGGGGACCTTTTATCAGGTACGCCTGATTCGCCAGTTGCGCCCCTTTCTTGATCGGGATTCCGTGTGCACGGTCACTCATGCCCTCGTCACCTCTCGCCTGGACTACTGTAATGCTCTCTACATGGGGCTCCCCCTGAAGAGCACCCGGAGGCTCCAACTGGTCCAGAATGCGGCCGCGCGGGTAATTACGGGGGCTACATGGCGCTCCCACATAACACCGCTCCTGCGCGAGCTGCACTGGCTCCCAGTGGTCTTCCGGGTGCGCTTCAAGGTGTTGGTTACCACCTTTAAAGCGCTCCATGGCATAGGGCCCAGTTATCTACGAGACCGCCTTCTGCCACCGACAACCTCCCATCGACCCGTGCGCTCCCACAGAGAGGGTCTCCTCGGGGTGCCATCAGCCAAGCAATGTAGGCTGGTGACCCCCAGGGGGAGGGCCTTCTCTGTGGGAGCTCCTACCCTCTGGAATCAGCTTCCCCCTGAGATAAGAAAAATCCATGACCTCTGTGCCTTCCGCCGGGCCCTTAAAACATTTTTCTTCCAACAAGCCAGGCTGGCCTAAGTGAAGCCTTTTAAATGATTTTAAAGTGGGGTGTTTTTTAAATTTCTGGGCCAAATTTAGATATTCTTTTTAATTGGTTTTTAATTGTTTATATTATGTGTTTTTACTTGGCTGTACACCGCCCTGAGTCCCCAGGGAGAAGGGCGGTATAGAAATCTAAAAATAAATAAATAAATAAATAAACTCCTCCCGTTCCCCAGGTGGCTTAGAGTCTCAGGGCCCGAGTCTCCGGCTGTTGTTATATAATGCCAGGTCCGTCGTAAATAAGGCCCCCCTCATTTGTGATCTTATTCAAGAGGGGGGAGCGGACCTGGCAGGTATTATGGAGACCTGGTTGGGCCGTGAAGGGGGGTTCCCCTCGTGGATATGTGCCCACCAGGCTTCCGTGCATTTCATCAGCCGAGAGCTCAGGGCAGGGGCGGGGGGGTAGCGGTCATCGTAAAGGAAGGTCTTGATCTGAGGGAGTCCACTGTACCTCAGATAGCCGGATGTGAGTCTCTTTGTGTGAAGTGGGGTTGTGGGGTGCAGATGGGTTTGTTGATCACGTACCTGGCTCCCTGCCACGTGGCAACAACCCTGCCCAAGCTCCTCAACGTTATAGCCGAGGTGGCAGTTGATACCCCCAGACTTTTGGTCATGGGGGACTTCAACTTGCCATCTATCGGCGAATCGTCTGAGGTAGCTCGGGAGTTCATGGCTTCCATGACGGCCATGGACCTGACCCAAGTAATTCATGGCCCTACTCACATGGGTGGACACACTCTGGATTTAGTTTTTATCTCTGGTCAGTGATTGAGTGGTCTTGATTTAGGGGATATAGTTATCGCACTCTTGTCATGGTCTGACCACTCGCTCCTTCGACTTGACTTCCTGACTGCTACACACTGTTGCAGGGAGGCAGAGCCAACCAGATGGTTCCGCCCCAGGTGCCTGATGGATTCTGATAGGTTCCCGACGGAGCTTGGGCCATTTCCTGAGACCCTGGCCCATGGCTCGACTGAAGACCTGGTGGCTGCCTGGGATAGTGCAGCCGCTGGGGCTTTGGATCGAGTCGCGCCTTTGCGGCCTCTGACCCGGCTCTGAACTCACTTAGCTCCTTGGTTTTCCAAGGAGCGGAGGGAGATGAAGCGCCGGAAAAGATGCCTAGAGAGCGGTTGGAGGGCCAGCCGATCCAAATCTGACCTGACACTAGTAAGGTCTTATATTAAGACCTACTTAGTGGCGATAAAAGTGGCGAAATCTAGCTATTTTGCTGCTCTTATTGCGTCATCAGATAACCGCCCAGCTGCCTTATTTAGGGTGACCCGCTCCCTCCTCCATCCGGGAGCACGGGATGACCCCTTGCAGGGCCATGCTGAGGATTTTGTACAGTATCTGCATGATAAAATAACTCAGATTCCGGAAGACTTGGCCGCTGACTGGGTTAGTTTAGACGAGATGACTGAGGCAGGTCTTGAGACTGTTATCTGGGATGAGTTCGATCCTGTGGCTCCCGAGGACGTGGACAGGATCCTGGGATGAATGCGACATGTTTATTGGTCCAGTGTCCCTCCTGGTTGGTGCTGGCCTCCCGGGAGGTTACACGAGGCTGGCTCCAGGAGATTATCAATGCTTCTTTGAGTGAGGGTGTCCTGCCGGCCGCCTTGAAAGAGGCGGCTGTGAGGCCCCTCCTCAAGAAGCCTTCCCTGGATCCGGCTGTTTTAGCTAACTATCGTCCAGTCTCCAACCTTCGCTTTACTGCGAAGGTTGTTGAGAGTGTGGTGGCATGTCACCTTCCCCAGTACCTGGATGAAGCTGTCTATTTGGATCCGCTCCAGTCCGGTTTCAGGCCTGGGTACAGCATGGAGACGGCATTGGTCGCGTTGGTGGATGATCTCTGGAGGGCCCAGGGTAGGGGTTACTCCTCTATCCTGGTCCTGTTAGATCTCTCAGCGGCTTTTGATACCATCAATCATGGTATCATGTTGCGCCGGCTGGAGGGGTTAGGGGTGGGGGGCACCGTTTTACGGTGGTTCTCCTCCTATCTCTCCGACCGGTCGCAATTCATGTTGACAGGGGGGCAGCGGTCGACCCCAAGGTGCCTTGTTTGTGGGGTGCCACAAGGGTCGGTCCTCTCGCCCCTCCTGTTCAACATTTATGTGAAGCCGCTGGGTGAGTTCATCCATGGTTTTGGGGTGGAGTTCCATCAGTATGCTGATGACACTCAGCTGTACATCTCCACCCCAGACCATCCCAACGATGCCATGGAAGTGATGTCCCAGTGCCTGGAGGCCGTGCGGATCTGGATGGGGAGAAACAGGCTTCGACTCAATCCCTCCAAGACCGAGTGGCTGTGGCTGCTGGCGTCCCGGTATAGCCAGCTGGTACCATCGCTGGTTATTGGGGGTGAATCATTGGCCCCCACGGAAAGGGCTCGCAACTTGGGCGTCCTCCTGGTTTCACGGCTGTCTTTAGAAGAGCATACGACGGCCGTGGCCAGGGGGGCTTTCTATCAGGTTTGCCTGATAGGCCAGTTGCGTCCCTTTCTAGACCGGGACTCCTTACGCACGGTCACTCAAGCACTCATCACTTCTCGTCTGGACTACTGTAATGCTCTCTACATGGGGCTCCCCTTGGGGTGCACCCGCAGGCTCCAGCTGGTGCAGAATGCAGCCGCGCGGGGGATTATGGGAGCGACGGGGCGCTCCCATGTGACTCCTCTCCTGCACGAGCTGCATTGGCTCCCGCTGGACTTCTGGGTGCGCTTCAAGGTGTTGGTGATCACCTTTAAAGCGCTCCATGGCTTAGGGCCTGGGTACTTACGGGACCGCCTTCTGCCACCGATTGCCTCCCACCGGCCGGTTCGCTCCCACAGAGAGGGCCTCCTCAGGGTGCCGTCAGCCAGACAATGTCGACTGGCGACCCCCAGGGGGAGAGCCTTCTCTGTGGTGGTGCCCACCCTCTGGAATGATCTACCCCCAGAGATATGAGTAATCTCCGACCTCCGGACTTTTTGTTGGGCCCTAAAACCCATCTTTTTCAACTCGCCGGGCTGGGCTGATTTTATGTTGTTTTATATAATGATATTTAAATTTTTAAATCTTGAATTTTGATTTTGGATATTTTTAATTATATGGGCCTAAATTATTTAATCTATTTTAAAATTATTTTAACTTCTATATACATGTGTTTTATTCTGGCTGTTCACCGCCCTGAGTCCGAAAGGAGAAGGGCGGTATAAAAGTGTGATAGATAGATAGATAGATAGATAGATAGATAGATAGATAAATAAATAAATTTGTTGTTGCTATCCACGAACCTAAAACCTTTTGTCCCTGGTTTTACCCCACGAATTTATCCTTTTGGATAGTTTTTCTCCTTTCTTTCTTAATTGTCTGGGGATGTGAACGTCCACCGGGACACCAAAGATGTGTAGATGGGCTAGGTTGGGTTTTCTTTTGTACATTAACTCATATGGGGTTTTATTAATTGAACTCGACCACAACCTGTTCAGTGTATAGTTGGAGTAATGCAAAGCCTCTGACCAGAATGATTGGTTCATTCCAGCGTCTTCTAGGACACACCTCATCATTGTTTGGAGTACGCCATTCTTTCGTTCTAGACTCCATTTGGAAATGGGGAAAAAGGTGAAGAAGTAAAATGTAATATGCCCCTTTCCTTTATCCACTTTGCAAAGTCCTTAGCCATAAATTCTGTACCTCGGTCAGTCATTATCTGTTTGATTTTCGCCCCATGTTGCAGTTCCGTTCTTTTATAAAATTCGTTGAACCTTTGGAATGTTTCATTTTTATGTTTGAGGGAGTATACATAGCCGTATCTACTGTAATCATCTACAATGGTTAGGAAAAATCTTTTTCTATGTCCAATGGATGGCCTCAGTGGTCCCACTAGGTCCATGTGGATTAGTTGGAATGTGGAGTCAGTAGCGCGTTCTGACTTCTTGGGCCTCGCTCTGACCTTAATTTTTGAACATTTACACACCGAACACTCCAAATAATTTTTACAATCTTTTACTTTTAAACCCTCGGTACATCCCAACATTTTCTCAATAACCAGGAAACTGATATGTCCTAGTCTTCTATGGAGAAGGTGGGCACAATTATCATGGATGGGTTTTCCCATGGATACCTTATCTTTACCTGGTGACACACAGTCTGTTTCCCTCTGGTGTACCCTTCCTGTCTCAGTGTTTCCCTTCTGCTCATTGGTGGTGCTTATGTTTATACTTCCCTCGCTGCTCTTGTCAGGTGTGAAATATGGTAGCCCCTTGTGCATGGTTACCTTCCCAACCTTTTTTCCTTGATTGAACAATTCTACCCTGCCTTTTTTAAATGTTACCTTGGTGTCTGTGTCTATTGTAAGTTTTGTGGTAGCCAGCATGTTATGGGGTATTTCTGGTACATATAACACCCCCTCTACTTTCCCAATCCCTGGGATATGTATATTTCCCTTCCCTATTACCTTGGTAGTGCTCTGGTTGGCCACTCTGATTTCAAAATCTGTCTCTACGAGGGAAGTGAATAAGTTTGAGTTATGTGTAGTGTGGTTAGTGGCTCCCGAGTCTAAAAACACATGTTTTTATTTATTCTTTGTTTGAGGTCTGCCTTCCCATGTCTGAACCTGTGCATGGACCCTGGGTTACTGTCCCTGGAAGTGTCCCTACATTCAGTGTTTCATCTAGGGTTGGGTGACCACCCATGCCCTCTTTCCCTAAAAGGCCTGCGGTCTGGTGATCGTCTCTCTCTGCGATCACTGTATCCCCTGTCCCTATTGTTCCTGGGCAATCCCTTTTTAAATGGTTCCTGGAGCCACACGAAAAACATTCTGGGGTACCCCTTGCCCTATCCTGGAATTCAACCCTTTTGGCAGGTCTATAATCCCTCTTGGATAAGTTGCGATCTCTCCTTAGGTTATCTTCTGCAATGAGGCGGTTGGTGAGTGTGTCTAGCGTTAAGTGTTCTAGACTGAGGCTGTCCAGTTGCATCACAAAGTTGTCCCAGCTATTGTCTAAAGAGTTTATGACTATGCTCAACATACTCGCTTCAGTAATTGCTTCCCCCCTCTGCATTAATTCAGCCCTGGTTGCATTAAGTTTCAACAGGTGCTCACTCATGGGGACCCCTGGCCTGAGCCTGGCAGAATGGAACTCTCTGGATATCCTTGTGGTGGTTGCTCTGCTCTGACTATAGAATAAACCGTATAACTTTTGCATAACCACATACACAGTTAAATTGTTACCTATGGTAGGGTACATAGTGGGTGAGATACTGGTTAACAATAAGCAAAATGCTCTGTGATGAATACAGTCAACTTCAAATGACCAAGGTTTTTTTGGAGGTTTGGAAATTAAAAAGAGTACATTTCTCTCATAAAGACAATTTGTAGCTACTGGCTCCATTCTAATAAATTTTTTCCATCTACCTGTAGCTTTGAAAAGTTACTTGGTAATGCTCTAGGATTATGTGGATTATTACTTACAGGTAGCAGCTGTCCATGGTCCTGGATATGAGGGTACTCACAGTATGGTAATGGGATGCTTGAGTTTATATTAAAAAAATAGTCATTTTTTTTCCTATTCTCTCAACAAGTGGAGACTGGGCATGCGGGAATGAAGACTGGGCATGCGCGAAGTTCATTTCACGCTGGAAGTTATCGGGTGAGGTGCTCCTGGCCGTGGCTCCTGGTTCTAGGCCCAGGCCTGCTGGGTGAAGGTCAGACCCACCCCTGGAGTACCTGGGCTGGGCGCTGGACATCCGGAGCTCCCTCTGGGTGGCTGGCTCTCCTCCGGACACTTGCTGGGACATGGTGGATGGCGAGTGAGGCCTCCATGGGCCTAGTGGCTCGGCAGCGGCGGTGGCAGCAGCGGTGGAAGATCCCAATGCATGGGCGCTGGATCCCGGATGAATGTGGAATCCCGGCGGTGGACGCAGGATCGGTGAGTATCTGGCTCTATCCCCCTCTATCGCATCTTGGGTTGGTGTCAGGTGGTGTGGCGCGGTCGGTGCTTGTCGTGGTGGTGGCATGGCGACTGCCGTTGATCAGTGGTTATGGCAGGTGGTAGTTGTCCCCTCGTCGGCTCTCTGCCTTTCCGGGTTTCCTCTTCGGTTAGCGGTTTGTGCGGGAGGCCTGAAGGCGGGGCCAAATGCAGCCACTAGCGTTTCTAGGGCTTTTTCTATTTCGAGCTCGGTAGGCGAGCTCCCATCGTTTTGGGTTTGTTCTTCGTTGTTGTCTCCGGGTTGTTCCCCATTTATTTTGGGGTTTTGGTCATTTCGCGCCATTAGGTTTAAATCCTGGCTTTCTATTGGCTGCTGGTCATTCCAAGATGGCCACCGGGAAAAAGGCATAAAAATGGATTTGGCTGGCTCTAGGTCATCCGACTGAGCTGGCCTGTCCCTTACCAGTGTGGTGGCTTCTTGGGTCAGTTCTGGGGCCTCGATCGCTGCTCCATGGTTCCCGAGGAGACTCTGGAGTTTCACGATGAGGTCTTCTTCGCTGGTAGGCGCCTCCATTAGCTTCAGTATGGATTGCCTTAGTTCATTTCCCTTTCGCGGCGCCTTTTGTTCGCGGTCCTTTGCCTTCTCGTGTTGTCCCTCGTCCCTGTGTAGTGAGTCAATATCGATGAGGTACTCACTTTCAGTCGGTGTGATTTCCACTGCAGCACCTTCGGGTGTGAGTTGTGCAGCCATCTGTCTGGTGAAGGCTCTTGTGTTTATCCTGTTCTTCTTTTCAGAGTAAACAGTTGGTTCAGTCATTATTCAGAGTTATGGGTAACCATCCTCTGCTACCATTCTGTTAGGTTTGATGGATTTAACCCAATAACTCATACGACACAGCAGTATCTTTTCTACTATTCTTTATTGCAGGCCTGGACTGTTCCTGGGCCCATTCAATATAATGGTAACTGACCTCTTTCTATCTCTTGCAGGTATGCATCTGGAACTGCTGGATGGCCTCGTGGTGAGTCCTTATACCCAAGGGGAGGAGTCTGAGGTGAGGTGGCATGGTGGGATATGGGGTTGGGTTAACCCTTGCATGACTAAGGTGGGAAGTGGCTTGAATGAATTAAGACATTTAATTTAACACAATCCCTTCTTGGATGGAGCGTTGATTCAAGCTACTATTTCCTTCCTGACAGGGCGAGGCCTGCATTACAGTCTGCCTTATTTGGCTGTCCAAGTGACCTTTTTGTTTCCATTGACTTCTAGATATTTCACTCTTTTTCTGAACTAAGAAATTATTCCCCTTGATATTTTGATGTGTTTCTTCCAGATACTCTATTTTTTTTGTCCGGCTCAAAACTCTTTTCCTGGTTTTGTCTTCTTTGTCTGTAAACTGCTGGGGAAGAAGAGGAGTTTTGGGGTTTTCCGGAGGAAAAATCAAAATGATTTTGATTGCTGCCTTGGTTTCCTTTGCATTTTAATGCTGCTTATGATTCAGTTCTCCACATAGCTCTCTTTGGTATTCTTTTGCCTGTAAGAGTCACATAAAAGGGTTAGTTTAATTATGGTTTATAAAATGGCTGCACGATATTTTTTAAAAAACAGATCCAAAGTCATACATTACATTAAAGGCAAAGATGCCAAAATGCTAATATAACCTCTTACATTAATTATTTACATTTTTTAAAAAATATTTTTATTCATCATTTACATCTTTAAAATCTTGGTTTCACTTTTACAGTTTTCCAATACTGGCATCTTTAGTAATATCCATTTTATCCTTCGGCCAATTATAAACATATGCATTTTGTTTATTACATACTATTCATATAATCACTACATTATACACATACTTACTACACATTGAATAATGCATTTTCACTATAATATCTTCTCTTAACAGTAACTATACATTAATTTTAGATTTCTTTTCCAGCCAATTATACCATCTGTTCCATGTTTCGTAATAATTGTTTCCTCTCTGTCTTTGAGTTCCATCATTAACTTATCTGATTCTGCACACGCTAGCACCTTTTTTAAGATCATCGTGTTTGATGGAGCATGTTGTTTCCAATTTTGGGCAAATGATATTTTGGTGGCAGTGATTATGTGGAGCATGAGGTATTGAATATCTTTACTCAGTTTTTCTTTTATAATCCTCAAAAGAAATAGTTCTGGTTTCATGTCAATTTTTTGCTCAGTCATTTTCTTCAACCACTTTTTAATTTTTAAGCAGTAATCTCTGGTTTTGGGACATGTCCACCACATGTGGTAGTATGTCCCTTGTTGATGGTTACATTTCCAATAGTGTGGTAGGTTATTTGGAAACATCTTAGCCAATCTGGCCGGGGGTAAATGCCACCTATAAAACATTTTATAGATATTCTCTTTATAGGCGGATGACGTTATTTTACAATTTGTTCCCCATACTTTTTCCCAATGCTCTAATTCTATATTATATCCAAAATTTCAGTTATGAAATTTATTTATTGACTTGGGTCAATCATGAGTTCATAGAATTGTAAAGAATTATAATCAAATATACTTGGAAGTGCTAGAGACAGATTATACATATATACATACCCATGTTTTCCCAAAAATAAGACTCAGTTTTATTTTCTTATAGGGCCCAAAATAAGCACCAGGTGTCAATTTCGGGGGATGTCTTACCCGCTTATCTTAGGACCATTGCAGGCAGGCCGCCCATACCCGGACACCTGTTGTACCGCTGCCTAACTTCTTCTGCGGCTGCTCGCAGACAGATACCACATAGCTTGTTGCGCAGCCTGTGCAAGCTGTGTCCAAACTGTTTCTCAGCTGATTAAAACACTTTTAACTTCTGGAGGACATTTCAAAGATTTATCCACGGTGTGAGTCCTTTGGTGTATCACTAGGTGGGAATTTTGACTGAAACATTTCCTGCAGACAGGACATTCAAAGAGTTTCTCTCCTGTGTGAGTCCTCTGGTGTGTCACCAGGCTGGAACTGTGACTAAAACTTTTCCCACAGTCAGGACATTCAAAGGGTTTCTCTCCTGTGTGAGTCCTCTGGTGTATCACCAGTGTGTAATTGCGACTGAAACATCTCCCACACTCAGGACATTCAAAGGGTTTCTCTCCTGTGTGAATCCTCTGGTGTGTCACCAGACTAGAATTATTACTAAAACTTTTTCCACAATCAGGACATTCAAAGGGTTTCTCTCCTGTGTGAGTCCTCTGGTGTATCACTAGGTGGGAATTCTGACTGTAACATTTCCCACAGTCAGGACATTCAAAGGGCTTCTCTCCTGTGTGACTCCTCTGGTGTGTCAACAGATTGGAATTATCACTACAGCTTTTCCCACAGATAGGACATTCAAAAGGTTTCTCTCCTGTGTGAGTCCATTGGTGTATCACCAGGTGGGAATTCTGACTGTAACGTTTCCCACAGTCAGGACATTCAAAGGGTTTCTCTCCTGTGTGAGTTGTCTGGTGTGTCAGCAGATTGGAATTATCACTAAAACTTTTCCCACAGATAGGACATTCAAAGGGTTTCTCTCCTGTGTGAGTCCTCTGGTGTTTCACCAGGCTGGAATTCTGACTGTAACATTTCCCACAGTCAGGACATTCAAAGGGTTTCTCTCCTGTGTGAGTCCTCCGGTGTGTCAGCAGATTGGAATTATCACTAAAGTTTTTCCCACAGATAGGACATTCAAAAGGTTTCTCTCCTGTGTGAGTCCTCTGGTGTGTCACCAGGCGGGAATTCTGACTGTAACTTTTCCCACAGTCAGGACATTCAAAGGGTTTCTCTCCTGTGTGAGTCCTCTGATGTTTCATCAGATGGGAATTCTGACTGTAACTTTTCCCAGAGTCAGGACATTCAGTGGGTTTCTCTCCTGTGTGTGTAGTCTTGTGTCTCAGGAAGTAGGAATTTCTAATGAAACCTTTCCCACAATCTCGACACACATAAGATTTCTCCATAGAGCAAATCCTCTGATGTATTACCAGGCAGGAATTACGATTGAAACTTCTCCCACAATCAGGACATTGAACAGGTTTTTCTCCTTTATGAGTCCTCCAGTCTATCATCAGGTTGGAATTATAACTGAAAGTTTTCCAACTATCAGGACATTCAAAGCATTTCTCTCCTATGTTTCTTCTGGTGTATCATCAGGGTGGAATTGTGACTTGCCCATAATGAGGACATTCAAAGGGTTTCTCTTCTGAGTGAGTTCTCTGGTGTCTCATGAGATGGAAATTTCTAATGAAGCTTTTCCCACTATCTAGACACTCATACAGTTTTTCCGTGGAGTCAATCTACTGACACATCAGACTGAAATTGTGACTGAAACTTTTTCCATAATCAGGACATTCAAAGGGTTTCACTGTTGTGTGAGTCCTCGGGTGCTTCACAAGGATGGAATTCTCACTGAAACTTTACCCGCAGAAAGGATGTTCAAATAGTTTTACTTCTGTGTGTCTCATGACCTGGGAATTTCTAATGAAACTTTCACAGAATCTGCACAGTCATATGTTTTTTTCCCTCCTGTGAGTTATCTCCCTCCTGTGAGTTATCTGTGAGAACATGCTGCCATGCTCACTAAAACATAGTTTTTGCCAGATGCTTTTCTCCTTTCTGACTCTTGCTGCATAATCAGCCATTATTTGTAATCTGTGCTTTTTCCACAATAGGCAAATCTATGGAGCTTTTCTACAGCTGATATTCTTGAGGAGGTAAAAAATATGGACAATGCCTTCTCAAGGAGAGGCCTGTATTCCTATCTGTTCTACGTGACTTTACTATTGAAAGTTTCCTCCTCACAGACTTCTAGATATTTTCCTCTTTTCCTGAATGATAAATAATCTCTCTTCACTTTTCATGTAATGTATCCTTGAGTTCTGCATAATCTACTTATTCTTTCTTGATTTTTTCTCTTTTGTCTAACAACTGCTGGAGGAGGAGCAGAATTGTATGGTTTTGTGAAGGAAATGGGAAATATTTTGATTTCTGGCCTGATTTTCTTCCCTTTTCAACGTTGCTTGTTATTTACAGTTGTCCAGAGTGCTCTTTATTGCCATCCTGTTTGCCTGTAAGATTCAAAGAAAAGGGTCACTTTAATTGTTTATAAAATGGTTAGAGATGTGAAAAAAGAAAAAAGTATATATTACAATGAAAAAACAAACATGCCCCAATACTAGAACAATCACTTACATTATTGATGATTAATGGATATATGACACATGGAGTACTACTGAGATCCATGTTCAAATATCCATTCAATCAAATTCAGTTATTTAGTTGGGTCAATCATAAATTCTTATCAATGCAAAGAGTTATCATCAAATATATCTTGAAGTGCTGGGGATAGGTTATATAATTGCAGATATATGCATAGAGAGAGAAATACAGATAAACCCACCTACACATGTATACAGGGAGAAAATCTGTCTTTCAAACCTGACAAAATGACTGAAAATGGTTACAGTCAAACCTTCTGAGCTAAATTTAGAGATGTGGGGGCTTTAACTGATGAAATGATGCCTAAAGCCTCCGCAAATTTTGAAGCACCACTTTTGCTCATGGAAATCCTCAGCTGCAAATAAGAGCAGAAAACACTGTCTACAAGAACTCTGGTGACCTTCCCACTCAAATAGTCCTCAATTAACCTACAGCAATTGGAACTGATATCTGCGTCACTAAGCAGCTCAATCATTAAGCATGATGTCACATGACAGTGCCAACCTACATCTGTTCCTCTCTAGTTATTAAGCAAATTACTGTGGGTTGTTAAAGACAATTTCATATGACTGTGATTTGTAATTTCCTGCCAGTATATCCACTGATTTTGCTCGTCAGAAGCTAGCTTGGAAGGTCACAAATGGGGATCATGAGTGTGGGATCCTGCAGCCATCATAAATGTACAACTATTGGCAGAACCCGAATTTGTGTGACTCCTTTTCCTAAACCTTCAAAACCACAGTCACTGCTGAAGTGCGGTCATTGAATAACTGCTAGAAGTACCACAAATTTTGTGGACCAGGTGCACATCTGTTTCTACTGTGCCATAGTAACTTTGAAGGCTCAGAGAAGAAGTGGTAAGTGAGGACTACCTGTGCAACCAAAGATGCCAAAAGGTCCTCGATAGCTATTTCTTAGGAAGTGCTGGATTAAGCACAATTGAACCCGGTTAATACATGGATGGTGGGGCAGGAAAGACCATACTTATTGGCAAGATATGGAAGTAAAAAAACTTGTGAATTTTATTCTTCTGTCATTTTCAATACACATGTAGATTACAAACTATATCAAGAGGGCAACATCAACTTGTAATGGGAGACTTTAACTGCCCTGATATAAACTGGGAGACAAACTCTACAGCAAGTAGGAGATTGAACAGATTCCGAACCAACTTAGCTGACAACTTTTTCATCCAAAAGGTAGAGGAGGGAACTGGAGAAAAAACTGCACTGGACCTAATTCTTACTAGTAGAAAAGCTATAGAAGGAGTTGAAGTTGTCAGAACCTTGGGCGAATTCCACATCTTACTGAAATTTAATATATTGCAAACCCAAGCAATAGAATATAATCCAACCAGTGTCTTAAACTTTAGAAGAGCTGATTTTAACAAACTCAGAGCCTAAGCAATATTTCATGGGTAAAAATCCTAAAGGAGGAAACAACACAAGGAGCATGGGAAAGACTGGAAAATAAGATCATATAAACCCAGTCCAACACAATATCACTAAAAAGGAAAAACAAGAAATCCAAGAAGAAGCCAGCATGGTTGCCTAAAGATCTCTCTGATAAACTGAAAGACAAAAAGGAGAAGTACAAAAAATGGAAAGAGGGACACACAACTAAGGCAGAATATCAGCAGATAGCCCAAATCTGAAAAGATAAAGTCAGGAAAGCAAAGGCTCAGAATGAATAAAGACTTGGAACAAAAGTTAAACATAACAAAAACAATTTTATTTCAACATATATGTACGGTACTAGCTGGACACCTGTGCTTCACTATGAAACTATGTGTTTGGGCTTGATAAATTGACACAGCTTGAAATATAATGTAGAATGTGTAACTCTGTAGCATCAGAGTGTTAATATAATGCAACTGACAGTTGGAACAGAGGGGGAGTGGGAGTAGAATGTCCCAGCCCACAGCATCCATCAGTATTCATCTGGCTAGCATCCTGTCAGTGTGTGAGAGAGTTGGGTGGTGTTTGAAAATTCAAACAGTATTTGCTGTGTGAGCAAGAAGGAGACAGGAAGGAAGCTGGGTGTGACTTAGCTCAACTGTTCTGTAGTAAACTGCTTGCTGCTGTGAAAGTAAAACAAAGTAAAACTCCTCTCCTCTGCTTGTGTTTTGCATTTGGAACAGATTTCTTTTCAGGTGGGGAGGGGGAGTAGAACTCCTTAGCATCAGAGGGCTGTTTAGAAAGTGAAACAGTATTTGCTGTGTGAGTAAGGAAGAGACAGGGAGGAGCCTGGCCGTGGCTTTGTTCAAGTGTTCTGTATTAAAGCTGCTTCCTGCTATGAAAGTAAGAAACCAGCATGGTTGCATAAAGATCTTTGTGATAAGCTGAAAGACATAAAGGATAAGTATAAAAAATGGAAAGAGGGACACATAAGTAAGGCAGAATACCAGCATATAGCCCGAAACTGCAAAGATGGGAAACTGAAAAACACGATTACAAAAGCCAAGGCTAACACAAGATCACTGAAAAAGAAAAATAAGAAATCCAAAAGAAACAAGAATGGTTGCATTAAAACCTCTCCAATAAACTGAAAGACAAAAAGGATAAGTATAAAAAATGGAAAGAGGGACACATAACTAAGGCAGAATACCAGCATACAGCCCGAATCTGCAAAGATGAAATAACACTGGCAACAAATGTCAAAAATAATTTTAAAGCATGTATAAAACAAGAAAAATGTCAAGGAAACAGTCAGTCCACTAATGGGAGATGATGGCAAGGAAGTGACAGGCAGTAGAGACACAATAGAGCTACTTAATTCATTATTTGCATGTATCTTCAGGCAAAAAGAAAAAATAGCCGAACCTACCAAAAACAGAACTGTAAAGGGCAGATTAGGAATACAAATTAAAACAGGCAAGAAAATGATAGGAAAACACCTGTCCATTCTGGACAAGTTCTAACCACCAGGACTACATTGATTATATCCAGAGTTCTGAAGGAGCCAGCAGACGTGATCTAAGAACCATTGAACCATATCTTTCAAAGATCTTCATGCACCAAGGAACTACCGGTGGACTGGAAAAGAGGTGATGTAGTTCCCATCTTCAAAAAAGGGGAGTAAAATGGATCCATAAAACTACAGGCCAATTAGCCTGACATCTGACTACCTGGGAAGATCCTGGAAAAGATAATGAAACAAAAGATCTGCAAACACCTGGAAGCAAGCAAATATATAACCAGAAGTCAACATGGGCTTGTCAAAAACAGATCATTCCAAACAAATGTTATTTCATTCTTACACAAAGTGACTAAATAAGCGGATCAATCAAATACATAGTATAATTGGATTTCAGTAAGGCAGTTGACAAAGTAAACCATAACCTACTTCTTGGTAAATTAGAAAAATGTGGGATAAGTACATTCATTCACACAGATGGATTCATAACTGGCTGACAAACCACCCTCAAAATGTATTCCTTAATGGGATTATATCTATATGGAGGGAAGTAAGCAGTGGGTACCCCAAGATCCTGTTTTAGTACTCTTTAATATCTTTGTAAATGCCTTAGATGAGGGAATTGAACAGGAATGCATCAAATTTGCAAATGACACCAAGTTAGCAGGAATAGCCAATACCTCAGAAGATAGGCTCAAAATTAGAGAATCTCGATAGATTTGAACGCTGGGCCCTACCTAACAAAATTAAATTCGATGGAGGAAAAAAATAATTAGGTTTTACACTTATGCAAGAAAAACCAAATGTACTGTTACAGAATAGGTAGAACCTGGCTCCAGCAGTAAGTATGAGAGGGACCTTGACGTCCTAGTGGACAACCATTTAGATAGCTGAAGGAAATCAACTGGCAGATGACCTGAACGTGTTTTACTGCAGGTTTGAAAGGAAACTCCAGCCACCTCTCTCCACAACCCCCATCTCAGACACACCAACAACAGCCTCCTACAACTGACCCCATCCCGCTGGGTTCACAACCCCTAGTTATCACAGAAAAGGAAGTGCAACACCTATTTCACATACAAAAGCCAGGAAAAGCTCCAGGCCCAGACAAAATAACTCCTTCTTGCTTAAATGTTTGTGCTGACCAATTGGCCCCCATCTTCACCCGAATCTTCAATAAATCACTAGATATGTTCCTTCTTGCTTCAAACACTCTACTATCATCCCAGTGCCGAAGAAGCCCACCATCAAGGAACTGAATGACTGCAGACCAGTTGCTCTAACATCTGTAGTCATGAAAACCTTTGAAAGGCTAGTGCTATCCCACTTGAAAACCATCACGGATCCGCTGTTAGACCCCTTGCAATTTGCATACCAAGCAAATAGATCAACAGGTGATGCTGTTAATATGGCTCTGCACTACATCCTACAACGTCTTGAATCTCCAAAGACCTACGCAAGGGTCCTCTTTGTAGACTTTAGTTCAGCATTCAATACCATCATTCCAGACACTCTTCCCTACTAAGCTAAACCAACTACAGGTACCTGAACACACTTGTAAGTGGATCATAAGCTTCCTAACAAACAGGAAGCAGCAGGTGAAGCTAAGCAGAATCACATCAGATTCAGCTCCCCAAGGCTGTGTGCTCTCTCCACTTCTCTTCTCTCTATATACCAATGACTGCATCTCTAACGATCCATCTGTTAAACTACTGAAGTTTGCAGATGACACAACAGTGATCGGTCTCATTCGAGACAATGATGAATCCGCATACAGACGGGAGATTGAACAACTAGCCTCGTGGTGCAACCGGAACAATAAGGAACTGAACAAACTCAAAACCATAGAAATGGTGGTAGACTTTAGGAGAAACCCTTCCATACTTCCACCTCTCACAATACTAGACAACACAGTATCAGCAATAGAGGCCTTCAACCTTTCTAGGTTCTACCATATCGCAAGATCTAAAATGGACAGCTAACATCAAAAAAATCATCAAAAAAGCACAACAAAGAATGTTCTTTCTGCGCCAACACAAAAAGCTCAAACTGCCCAAGGAGCTGCTGATCCAGTTCTACAGAGGAATTATTGAGTCATCTGTACCTCCATAACTGTCTGGTTTGGTTCTGCAACCCAACAAGACAGACCCAGACTTCAGAGGATAATTAGAACTGCAAAAAAAAAACAATTACTACCAACCTGCCTTCCATTAAGGACCTGTATACTGCACGAGTCAAAAAGAGGACTGCGAAAATATTTACAGACCCCTCATATCCTGGACATAAACTCTTTCAACTCCTACCCTCAAAACGATGCTACAGAGCACTGCAGACCAGAACAACTAGACACAAGAACAGTTTTTTCCTGAATGCCATCACTCTGCTAAACAAATAATTCCCTCAACACTGTCAAACTATTTACTAAGTCTGCACTACTATTAATGTTCTCATCATTCCCATCACCCATTTCCTCCCACTTATGACTGTATGACTGTAAACCTTATTGCTGGTATTCTTACGATTTATATTGATATTGTTTTCTGATTGCTTATTTGTAACCTATAACCATCATTAAGTGTTGTACCTTATGATTCTTGATGAACATATTTTTTATTTTATGTACACTGAGAGCATATGCACCAAGACAACTTCCTTGTGTGTCCAATCACATTTTGCCAATAAAAATTCTATTCTATTCTATTCTATATGAGCCAGCAGTGTAAACAGCCCAGTTGCTTCTCTGCTTCCAGGCGGTGGAGGAAACCGAACAGCCGGACTTGCTCCCGGACTCTCCTCCCACCTGGCCTAAACTCACCTGCCAACTGCTGTTTCAAGCCTGAGAAGAGCAGAAAAGCTGCTCTGCGCACCAACTTCCTCCCATGAGCCATCTGGAAGAGGAAGTTGCTCTGCGCTTCTCCTACCATCCTTTCTAGGAATATGGTACTCGATGGTTTTAACTTCTTTAAACCCAACCACAGAAACCGCCCGCTGTATTGTCTGCTTTCTAGGCACAGGTGTTGCCTGTTTGGCCACCATCTCCAGATAGGAGGCAGAAAAACACACTTGTCCTGTCTCTACTACGTTTGCAAAATGTTTCGCTGATTAAATGCGATCAAGCCATTTTTGGCTTTAGCAACCGACCTTTGCAACTGAGCCAGGTGAAATAGTGAAATGTGATGTTACTTAACCTTGCAAAGATGAGCTATGTGCTCAGCCCTGAAAGTTCATGAAGGTTTTACAGAATTACACAATCAGCTTTCTTAAGGATGATTCTCAGTGGAGATCAAAACCTCTCTTATACCCCATAACTTTATGACTCATTTCCTGTGGCTCCCAAGATTTTAGGACATGGTAGCACCTCAGGGGAGCCAGCTTCACTCCTGCTGGCCAGGGCTGCATCCAAGAGCTCCCAGAAAAAAACTTGATTCCAGGAGGAGGAAATTTTATATCTCCTAAATGCCATGTGTAAATTCTGTAAATCTGCCTGCATGGAAATCTCCATTAGGTCACAGAGAGAAAAGTATGCAGCAGGGATTAGAAAATGGGGGCTAAGAAAGAGGGTGATATTCAAAATATAGTAGAAGAAATATTTTTAAAAAACATTTTAAAAAGAAAACAAAGGGGAAGAGTAAAATATCCCACCAAAGCATATGGTTGATTAATAACCAGACAACCTTTTTAGAGGAACAGCCTGCACTGTCATTTTCAGTGCAGATCCAGTAAGGTTTGGATTATAATAGTGGTCTTTTAGGGATGCAGTGGCTCAGTGGCTAAGACACTGAGTTTGTCGATGGAAAGGTCAACAGTTCAGCAGTTCGAATCCCTAGTGCCGCATAACAGGGTGAGTTCCCGTTACTTGTCCTAGCTTCTGCCAATTTAGCAATTCGAAAGCACGTAAAAAATGCAAGTAGAAAAATAGGCACCACATTTGGTGGGAAGATAACAACATGGCGTACAGTCATCATCATCATTATTATTATTATTATTATTATTATTATTATTATAATATTATATTATATTTATATACCGCTCTACTCCCGGGGGACTCAGGGCGGTGTACAGACAAATGATAAAATACATATAATACAAATATTTTAAAGGATTAAAATACAATTAAATAATTTGGTCTTAAACCTAAAATTAAAACTCTAAATTTATGAGATTAAGATTTAAAAATATAAGAGCAATTTTAGAAGAGGTTAGTCCAGGCCAGCCTGCTGGAATAGAAACGTCTTGAGGGCACGGCGGAAAGCGCGGAGATCTGGGATTGTCCGTATCTCCGGGGGGAGCTTGTTCCACATGGTGGGTGCCCCCACAGAGAAGGCTCTCCCCCTGGGGGCCGTCAGTCGACACTGTTTGACCGACGGCACCCTGAGAAGCCCCTCTCTATGGGAGCGTACTGGTCGGTGAGAGGGTACTGGTGGCAGAAGGCGGTCTCGAAGATAGCCCGGTCCTAAGCCATGGAGCGTTCTAAAGGTGGTAACCAAAACCTTGAAGTGCACCCGGAAGAACACAGGAAGCCAGTGCAGCTCGCGCAGGAGGGGTGTCACATGGGAGCGCCACATCGCTCCCATAACTACCCGCGCGGCTGCATTCTGGACCAACTGGAGCCTCCGGGTGCTCTTCAAGGGGAGCCCCATGTAGAGAGCATTGCAGTAGTCCAGGCGGGAAGTGACGAGGGCATGAGTGACCGTGTTTAATGAGTCCCGATTTAGAAAGGGGCGTAACTGGCGTATCAGGCGAACCTGATAAAAAGCCCTTCTGGCCACAGCCGTCAGGTGTTCTTCTAAAGATAGCTGTGAGTCCAGAAGGACGCCTAAGTTTCGAGCCCTCTCCGTGGGGGCTAATGACTCGCCTCCAATAGTCAGCGTTGGCACCAACTGACTATATCGGGATGTCGGAAACCACAGCCACTCGGTCTTGGATGGGTTGAGCCTGAGTCTGTTCCTCCCCATCCAGATCCGTACAGCCTCCAGGCACCGGGACATCACTTCAAGGGCATCATTGGGGTGGTCTGGGGTGGAGATGTACAGCTGGGTGTCATCAGCGTACTGGTGGTACTTCACCCCGAAACCACGGATGATCTCACCCAGTGGCTTCACATAAATGTTGAACAGAAGGGGCGAGAGAACCGATCCCTGTGGTACCCCACATATAAGGGGCCTCGGGGTTGATCTCTGCCCCCCTGCCAACACAGACTGCCACCGGTCAGAGAGAAAGGAGGAGAACCATCGCAACACGGTGCCCCTCACTCCCAACTCTTCCAGCCGGTGCAGCATGATACCATGGTCGATGGTATCAAAAGCCGCTGAGAGATCTAATAGGACCAGGGCAGAGGAACAACCCTTGTCCCGAGCCCTCCAGAGATCATCAACCAATGCAACCAATGCCGTTTCCGTGCTGTGTCCAGGCCTGAAGCCCGACTGGAACGGATCCAGATAAGATGATTCATCCAGGTACTGAGGAAGCTGTTGTGCTACCACACTCTCAACAACCTTCGCAACGAAGCGAAGGTTGGAGACTGGACGGTAATTAGCCAATATTGCCGGGTCCAGGGAAGGCCTCTTGAGGAGAGGTCTCACCACTGCCTCTTTCAAGGCAGCAGGAAAGACACCCTCACTCAGAGAAGCATTTATAATCCCCTGGAGCCAGCCTCGTGTAACCTCCCGAGAGGCCAGCACCAACCAGGAGGGACACGGGTCCAATAAACATGTGGTAGCATTCAGCCTCCCCAGTATCCTGTCCACATATTCGGGAGTCACAGAATCAAACTCTTTCCAGGTGGTATTCTCAAAACCTGCCTCCATCCTTTCCCCTGAATCTACTATGTCAGAGTCCAGGTGTTCCCGAATCTGAGCGATTTTATCATACAGATATTGAACAAAATCCTCGGCTCTACCCTCCAAGGGGTCTTCCCGCGCTTCCTGAAGGAGCAGGGAGCGGGTCACCCTAAACAAGGCAGCCGGGCGGTTATCTGATGATGCAATAAGAGCGGAAAAATAGTTATGTTTTGCCGCTTTTATCGCCACTAGGTAAGTCTTAATATGAGATCTTACCAGTGTTCGGTCAGATTCAGATTGGCTGGCTCTCCAACTGCTCTCCAGGCGTCTTTTCCGACGCTTCATCTCCCTCAGCTCCTCAGTGTACCAAGGAGCCAGGCGAGATCGGCGTCGAGTCAGAGGCCGCAAAGGCACGACTCGATTCAAGGCCCCGGCAGCCTCCCTATCCCAGGTGGCCACCAGGTCTTCGATCGAGCCATGTGCCAGAGCCTCAGGAAATGGCCCAAGCTCCTTCTGGAACCTATCTGGGTCCATCAGGCGCTTGGGGCGGAACCACCTTATCGGTTCCGCCTCCCTGCGGCGGGGTGTGGTGGTTCGAAGGTCAAAGTGAAGGAGGGAGTGATCCGACCATGACAAGGGCTCAATCACTATATCCCCTATCTCAAGATCACTCAACCACTGACCAGAGACAAAAACCAGGTCCAGCGTGTTTCCCTCAGTGTGAGTAGGGCCATGAACTAACTGGGTCAGGTCCATGGCCGTCATGGAAGCCATGAACTCCTGAGCCACCTCAGACGCCTCACCGACGGATGGCAGGTTGAAATCTCCCATGACTATAAGTCTAGTTATAAGCCACATGACCGCAGAGATGTCTTCTGACAGCGCTGGCTCTTCGGCTTTGAAAGGGAGATGAGCACCGCCCCCTAGAGTCGGGAATGACTAGCACATATGTGTGAGGGGAACCTTTACCTTTAGTGGTCTTTTAGCTACCGGATCTGAGCTCGGTTGCATGGAGGAATCTGGAATAAAAGAACTGCAAGGTATATTTGATTGATTTCCTTTTCATTCAGGAACTCAAGATGGCATACAAAGCACTTCCTGTATAGCATGCTGTACTTTACAGGGTCAATATACCCACAGACAGCCTGCACTACCTACCAACAATATGATCCACTAGAAAAAAATTGGAACCAGTCCTCTGATTGTGTTAGTGAAATGAACAAACTTGCTATTCTTTAGTGACGTCTAAACTCAGCAAAATCAGGATCATTCATCTACATAGCTTAAATATCTGTTCATTGCTCCAAATAAGGTTCCTCTCTTTTCTTGTAAGGATTATTTGATAAACTTTAAAGAAATCCTGACCTTTTTTAAAAAGGAAAATACAAGTTAACAATTGTAGTGTGTTAGAAACCCACTGTATCTGTGGACTCCTCATCAGTGAGCAGGAGCTGGGAAACGAGCTTTGTTACCTTTTTATTATTAAATTCATTTATTATTAAATTTCATCACTGTCCATCTTGCAGTTTGAGGCAACTCTGAGCTTCTTGCCTTGCCCTAATGTTCATAGCAACACTGACAAACCCATTTTTTCCCTTGTCAAAAGCTACCAATACTTCTAACATGATGTATTTTTAAAAATGAAACATTTTCAACTGTACATTTTCCCCCTCATGTTAAGGTAGCAAACAGAGAGGTTTGTCCCTCTTCTGTGCGACAGTGTGTACAGTGTGGCAAAATGGCAGCCGCTTCCAGAAGTCCACCGCATGGCCCAGGGATGAATCCAGGGCCCACTGAAAATGGTGGCTGCTTCCAGGACACAGTCATGAGGCCCAGGGATACGTGTCCTCCCACCCTTCCCTGACATGAGGATCAGAGAGCTTCAAAAGGTGAGGAGGAGGCGGGTGTGAGGCCTGGTGGGGTGGGAGTTAGACCTAAAGACTGCAGGGACACAGTGGAAGTAAGAAATGATTCGTGTAGTTAAGAAAAGCAATCTCACTTAACAGCCATTGCAACATGCAACCATAATTGCATGGCCATGACAGTTGTATCTTGAGAACTATTTATATGTTGGCTGGGGAATTCTGAGGCTAAAAATCTGGAGGAAATCAAGGTAGAAGACTGAAACTCCCCATATGGGAGTTACATAACCAATCTTCAAAACTATTACCCAGAAGCCATAATGAGGAATTTCACTACTTCCACAAAAGGAAATTTCCAGAAACTGCTGCCAATAACCAGAAACAAAACGTTCTGCAGATAACCAGAAAAGTGAGCCTTTTTCCATTTCCCTTTTCTCTCCATCTATAAGTCTAATCCTGAGATATGTTTGAGTAAAAAGAATCAAGCCAGAATTCAAATAGTCAATTTCTCACCCACACTTTCAATGGGAGATTACCAAGGAAAATCCTTCTCTTGCCTCATATGTATTTCTTAGTGTGCAATAAGGGATGATTTATGTCTGAAGTAACATCTACAGACTGGACATTTGAAAGGTTTCTCCCCTGTGTGACTCCTCTAGTCTCTCTCCAGGTTGGAATTATCACAAAAACCTTTCCCACAGGTAAGTCATTCAAAGGGTTTCTCTCCTGTGCGAGTCCTCTGGTGTTTCACCAGGCTGGAATTATCAGGGGAGGCACCACAACTGAGGAGGTTCAGACTGTGTCCCGCGGCTTGCCCACTGCATAAACTGCTCCCGCCCCTTTCGAAATGGCCACCTGGTGCTTCTCTCAGGTGCCCAGGGCCAATAAGCGTCTCTTCCGAGTACCAAGGGAGGAGAGGCAGGCATGCCGGTTGAGGAGACAGGCTTCGGTTGCTTGTCGGCGGAGCTCCAGGCAGGTGGGCTTGCTTTGGCCCTGGACTGGAGTGGCAAGGAGGCAATGGCGATGGTATGAAGGGAACACACATGACTGGAGGCACAGCTGCCACAGCCTGGAAGAAAATCACCATGTTCGACACCACCAGCATGATGGGCCTGGCCACCCTGATGCAAGCCCTGGAGGCAAGTGAGGTGGGGGGGGGTCATTGGCTGGGGGAGAACAAGCAGGGCATCCATAAAGGGGCTACAAAAGGACACGCTTGGGATGCGGCTGCTTCTCCAGAGAAAGCGGCACAGCCGCTGACAATTGTCAGGGACGAGTACCGAAGGAGCAGCTCCTCGCATTGTGGCTGCTGCAATGAATATGAGAAGCCCAGCCAATGTTTTGAGCGTGGTTAACATCTCCAGCCCAACGAACGTAAGCCACCTTGTTACCATAACCAGCCCTTGCTTTGTCCGTGACTTCTGTTAACACTCACCACACACGTCAATTTACCAACTCCAGTTACTGCTCCAGTGAACATCGCACATCCAGTCATCACCTCTCCCAACATCAATGACATTAGCTGGTGCTTTAAATAGAGTCATGAGACCTGTGCAAAGCATGCCTTTCCTTCCCCAGGCATTGCCAACCCCCCCCCCCCCGCAACCTGGTAAAAAACCAACCACCCTAGAGCAAAAACTGCATGCATAAAAAGAAAAAAGGGCTGCTGTGTATTGTTTAATGGATGCTAAATTGGCCACACCCATGCAGTCACATGATGACCTAGCCATGCCCACCCATCTGATCTGGCTCCTCAACAAACTGAGGCTGTGAATTGGCCCCCCGTTTAAAAAGGTTGAGGACTCCTGCTTTATGTGGAGGAAGGTCCGTGTGTCTTTGAATAGTGTGGGTGTGCAGTTACTCTTACAAGATAGATAGTACAAACATTCTTGATAATTCTCCCATTCTTCAGACAGAAGTCTGAAGACTTGCTGTGCCAACCATTCCCAGTGTGGATCCTCCCAGGCATAATCGGCTGTGTTCTATAACCTTTGCTTTCCCATAATAGGCAGATCTGTGGATCTTTTCCACCACTGACATTCTTGGATTCTCAAGGACATCAAAAATACTCTCAATCCCTTGTTGGATTGGGCATTGATTCAAGTTACTCTTTCCTTCCTCACAGGGCGAGGCCTGCATTATGGTCTGCCTTATCTGGCTGTCCAAGTGACCTTATTATCATCACTGACTTCCAGACATTTCCCTCTTTTTCTGAACTAGGAAATTATCCCCCTTGTTATTTTGATATGTTTCTTCCAGATACTCTTATTTTTTTCTCCAGCTCAAAACTCTTTTCCTGGGTTTGTCTTCCTTGTCTAAGCTGCTGGGGAAGAAAAAGAGTTTTGGGGATTTCCAGAGGAACTAATAAGATTTTGATTGCTGCCTTGGTTTCCTCTGCATTTTAATGCTGCTTGTGATTCAGTTCTCCACAGAGCTCTCTTTGGCATTCTTTTTGCCTGTAAGATTCATATAAAAGGGTTAGTTTAATTATGGTTTATAAAATGGCTGTACAATATTTTTTAAAAAACAGATCCAAAGGCATAAAAGGCAAAGATGCCAAAATGCTAACTTAACCTCTTACATTATTTACATTTTCTATATACATGTTAAATACTCATTCAGTTATGAGATTTATTTGTTGACTTGGGTCAATCATGAGTTCATAGAATTGCAAAGAGTTATCATTTTATATTTTATTTTATTTTATTATTTTATTTATTTTATTTTATTTTATTTTATTTTATTTTATTTTATTATTTTATTTTATTTTATTTTATTTTATTTTATTTTATTTTATTTTATTTTATTTTATTATTTTATTTTATTTTATTTATATGCCACCCTTCTCCAGAGACTCAGGGCGGCTTACAGTGTGTTAAGCAATAGCCTTCATACTTTTGTATATTTATACAAAGTCAGCTTATTGCCCCCACAATCCGGGTCCTCATTTTACCTACCTTAGAAAGGATGGAAGGCTGAGTCAACCTCGAGCCTGGTGAGATTTGAACTTGCAGTAATTGCAGGCAGCTGAATGTTAATGAATGTTAATAACTGCTTTAGTCTGCTGCGCCACCAGGCTCTATTGGCATATATATCATCATATATACCTGGAAGTGCTGGAGACAGATTATACATATATACATACCCTGTGTTTCCCTGAAAATAAGACCCAGTTTTATTTTCTTTTGGGCCCCAAAATAAGCACCAGGTTTTAATTTTGGGGCATATCTTACCCGCTTTCCTTAGCACCATCGCAGCCAGGCCTCCCACGCCCTGACACCTGTTGCACTGCTGCCTGACTTTTTTTGCAGCTGCTTGCGGACAGACTTCGCATAGGTTCTTGGGCAGTCCATCCAAGTTGTGTCCAAAATGTTTCTCAGCTAATTAAAACAGTTTTAACTTCTGGAGGACATTGCAAAGATTTCTCCATGGTGTGAGTCCTCTGGTGTATCACTAGGTGGGAATTCTGACTGAAACTTTTCCTGCAGATAGGACACTCAAAGGGTTTCTCTCCTGTGTGAGTCCTCTGGTGTTTCACCAGGCTGGAAGTATCACAAAAACCTTTCCTACAGATAGGACATTCAAAGAGTTTCTCTCCTGTGTGAGTCCTCTGGTGTCTCATCAGGCTGGAATGATCACAAAAACCTTTCCTACAGATAGGACATTCAAAGGGTTTCTCTCCTGTGTGAATCCTCTGGTGTGTCACCAGGCTGGAACTATGACTAAAACTTTTCCCACAATCAGGACATTCAAAGGGTTTCTCTCCTGTGTGAGTCCTCTGGTGTGTCACCAGTGTGTAATTGCGACTGAAACATCTCCCACAATCAGGACATTCAAAGGGTTTCTCTCCTGTGTGAGTCCTCTGGTGTTTCACAAGGCTAGAATTATTACTAAAACGTTTCCCACAAATAGGACATCCAAAGGGTTTCTCTCCTGTATGAGTCCTCTGGTGTATCACCAGGTGGGAATTCTGACTGTAACGTTTCCCACAGTCAGGACATTCAAAGGGTTTCTCTCCTGTGTGAGTCCTCTGGTGTGTCAACAGATTGGAATTATCACTACAGCTTTTCCCACAGATAGAACATTCAAAGGGTTTCTCTCCTGTGTGAGTCCACTGGTGTATCACCAGGTGGGAATTTTGGCTATAACGTTTCCCACAGTCAGGACATTCAAAGGGTTTCTCTCCTGTGTGAGTCCTCTGGTGTGTCAGCAAATTGGAATTATCACTAAAACTTTTCCCACAGATAGGGCATTCAAAGGGTTTTTCTCCTGTGTGAGTCCTCTGGTGTATCACCAGGTGGGAATTCTGACTGTAACGTTTCCCACAGTCAGGACATTCAAAGGGTTTCTCTCCTGTGTGAGTCCTCTGGTGTGTCAGCAGATTTGAATTATCACTAAAGCTTTTTCCACAGATAGGACATTCAAAGGGTTTCTCTCCTGTGTGAGTCCTCTGGTGTATCACCAGGTGGGAATTCTGACTGTAACGTTTCCCACAGTCAAGACATTCAAAGGGTTTCTCTCCTGTGTGAATCCTCTGGTGTTTCACCAGGCTGGAATTATCACTAAAGCTTTTCCCACAGTCAGGATATTCAGTGGGTTTCTCTCCTGTGTGCGTGGTCTTGTGTCTCAGGAGGTGGGAATTTCTAATGAAACCTTTCCCACAATCTCGACACTCATGAGATTTCTCCATGGAATCAGGTGGGAATTACGACTGAAACTTCTCCCACAGTCAGGACATTGTACAGGTTTTTCTCCTTTATGAGTCCTTTGGTGTATCACCAAATTGGAATTATAACTGAAAGTTTCCCAACAATCAGGACATTCAAAGCATTTCTCTTCTATGTGAGTCTTCTGGTTTAATCCTAGGCTGGAATTGTGACTTTCCCATAATCAGGACATTCAAAGGGTTTCTCTTCTGAGTGAGTTCTCTGGTGTCTCATGAGATGGAAATTTTTAATGAACCTTTTCCCACAATCTAGACATTCATATAGTTTCTTTGTGGAGTCAATCTACTGACACATCAGACTGAAATTGTGACTGAAACTTTTTCCATAATCAGGACATTCAAAGGGTTTCACCGTTATGTGAGTCCTCGGGTGCTTCACAAGGATGGAATTCTCACTAAAACATTTCCCACGGAAAGGATGTTCAAATGGTTTTATTCCTGTGTGTGCGTCCTTTAGTGTCTCATGACCTGGGAATTTCTAATGAAACTTTAACAGAATCTGCACAGTCATACGTTTTCTCCCTCCTGTGAGTTATCTGATGTAGCAAAATGTTGCCATGCTCACTAAAGCATAGTTTTTCCCACATTGAGGTAATTTGTATGGCTTTTCTCCTTTCCGGCTCCTCTTTTGCATAATCAGCTGTTATTTGCAATCTGTGCTTTTCCCACAATAGGCAAATCTATGAAGCTTTTCCACAGCTGGTATTGTTGAGGAGGTAAAAAAATATGGACAATGCCTTGTTTAGCGGTGCTTTCATTCAAGCCGTTTTCTTCCTCACCGCCTGTATTCCTGTCTGTTCTACATGACTTTACTATTGACAGTTTCTTCCCCACAGACTTCCAGATATTTCCCTCTTTTGCTGAATGATAAAGAACCTCTCTTCACTTTTCATGTAATATATCCTTGAGTTCTGCATAATCTGCTTATTCTTTCTTGATTTTCTCTTTTGTCTAACAGCTGCTGGAGGAGGAGCAGCATTATATGGTTTTCTGAAGGAAATGGGAAATATTTTGATTTCTGGCCTGATTTTCTTCCCTTTTCAACATTGCTTGTTATTTACAGTTGTCCCGAGTGCTCTTATTGCCATCCTGTTTGTCTGTAAGATTCAAAGAAAAGTGTAACTTTGTTTATAAAATAGTTAGATGTGAAAAATGAAAAAAGTATACATTACAATGAAAAAACAAACATGCCCCAACACTAGAATTATCACTTACATTATTGATGATTCATAGAACACATGGAGTACTATTGAGATCCATGTTCAAATATCCATTCAACCAAATTCAGTTATTTAGTTGGGTCAATCAAATTCTTATCAATGCAAAGAGTTATCATCAAATATATCTTGACGTGCTGGGGATAGGTTATATAATTGCAGATATATGCATAGAGAGAAATAAAAATACACCCACCTACACATGTATACAGGGAGAAAATCTATGTCTTTCAAACCTGACAAAATGAAATGATGCCGAGAAAGAAAGAAACAAGAAAGTGGGAAAAGGGATGGAAAACTATGGGAAATTCAGGGCAAAATAGGAGAGTTCAGGATTTTAAAGCACAAAAGAAAAGAAAGGGGAAGAAAAAGAAAAAAAGAAAGGGAGAAAGAAATGAAGAGATATATGTTGTAAACATTTAGAATTGAACATTGAGGACCCAGTTTGTGGGGGCAATAAGCTGACTTTGTATAAATATACAAAAGTATGAAGGCTATTGCTTAGCGCATTGTAAGCTGCCCTGAGTCTCTGGAGAAGGGCGGCATATAAATCAATTTAAAAAAAAAAAATGAATTGAAATAAGATTTGTTAGAAAAAGATGAGATTGGGATATTAATTAAGTAATAAAAAAAGAAAGGGAGAAAGAAATGATTTATTAGAAAAAGATGAGATTGTGATATTAAGTAATATAGAATAATGGAAAATTATATGAATATATGAATGAATTGAAATAGGTTTTAGAATATGAATAAGAAAATAAATGAGATTTTAAATTGCACTGTTGGAATTTATAGCTGGAATATTTTGCATATTTGGAATCTAAAAAAGAAAAAAGTTGAAATGATATTGTATTATGAACTAATTGGATTGTGATGAAAGTAGAAATGATTAAGATGTTGTTTGAAGAGGTACAAATATTATATAAAGAGAAAAGATTGTTATATAATTAACTGATTTTTATTAAGATGATGGATTGTCTCATTTGGAATAAGATTTAAAGAAATGTATGATATAAAAAAGTTTGGTTTATTATTTTTATAAGAAATGCATGTTTGTGATATTACATAATTAATTTGACTTTTATTAAGAGGCTGGATTCTATTATATTGAAATAATTGATAAATGAAAGTATTAGTGATTATATCAAGGGAATATAAGGAAAAATTAGGAATTACATTATTACATAACATTAATTAATTACATTAATTAAAATTGAAGGGGTTTAAAGTAGAGATGAAGGGAAAAATTGAATGTTTAAGATTAGAGGTTAGGATGAAAGGTAATATTGGTCTAAAAAAAAGTTAGAGAGAATAAATACTATGGAAAAAGGGAATATATAGATTGTGTTGAAATGACTAAAAATTGTTTAAATTTGTGAAACGGCCAACACTCTGTTCAGAAAAAATATATCGTGTGTTTGTGTAAAAAATAAAAAAACTTTTACAAAATAGATAAATAAAGGTGCAACTATTGGCAGAACCCGAATTGCTGCAACTCCTTTTCCTAAACCTTCAAAACCACAGTCACTGCTGACATGCGGTCACGGAACAACTGCTAGGATTACCACAAATTTTGTGGACCAGGTGCAAGTATGTAGGAGGCTGCATACGTGCAGGAATTTTCCTATCTTGGATGGCAAACCTCAGATAAGGAAGGTTACATGCACGTAGGCGCCAGGAAATGGCATTAGAAAATAAGACCCTAAATCTGTAAATAAGAGGAGAGGAAGTGGGATGTATGTTAGACTTTAACTATAGCTAAACATTATAAGTGCTTAAGCAAGCAGTAATGGTTAACCAAAGATTTTAGTTGCTGGAAGACTTTTGTGACTATATAATGTCACTTTGTAAAGCAATAAAACACATTTATCCTCAACATTTGTGTGTGTGGTCATTCAACACAAGTCTGCTTCTACTGTGCCATAGTAGCTTTGAAGGCTCAAGGAAAAAGTGGTAAGTGAGGGTTACCTGTGCAACCAAAGATGCCAAAAAGTTCTCAATAGCTATTTCTTAGGAAGTGCTGGATTAAGCACAATTGAACCTGGTTAATACATGGATGGTGGGACAAGAAAGACCATACTTATTGGCAAGACATGGAAGTAAAAAAACATGTAAATTGTATTCATCTGTCATTTTCAATACACGTGTAGATTACAAACTATATCAAGAGGGCAACATCAACTTGTAATGGGAGACTTTAACTGTCCTGATATAAACTGGGAGACAAACTCTACAGCAAGTGGGTGATTGAACAGATTCCTAACCAATTTAGCTGACAACTTTTATCATCCAAAAGGTAGAGGAGGGAACTAGAAAAAAAACTATACTTGACTTAATTCTTACTAATAGAGAAGCGATAGAAGGAGTTGAAGTTGCTGGAACCTTGGGTGAGTGACCACGTCTTAATGGAATTCAATATAATGCAAACAGAAGCAATAGAATATAATCCAACAAGTGTCTTAAACTTTAGAAGAGCTGATTTTCACAAATTCAGAGTCTAAGCAAAATTTCTTGGATAAAAATCCTAAAGGAGAAAACAACACAAGGAACATGGGAAACACTGGAAAATATGATCATAAAAGCCCAGTCCAACACAATATCACTAAAAAGGGAAAGCAAGAAATCCAAGAACCAGCATGGTTGCATAAAGATCTCTCTGATAAACTGAAAGACAAAAAGGAGAAGTATAAAAAATTGAAAGACGGACACATAACTAAGGCAGAATACCAGCATATAACCCGAATCTGCAAAGATGAAATCTGAGAAATGAACTAACACTTGCAACAAATGTCAAAAATAATTTTAAAGCATGTATAAAACAAGAAAAAAGTCAAGGAAACAGTCAGTCCATTAATGGGAGACGATGGCAAGGAAGTGACAGGCAGTAGAGACACAGCAGAGCTACTTAATTCATTATTTGCATCTATCATCAGGCAAAAAGAAAAAATAGCCAAACCTACCAAAAACAGAACTGTGAAAGGCAGACTAGGAATACAAATTAAAACAGGCAAGAAAATGATAGGAAAACACCTGTCCATTCTGGACAAGTTCTAACCACCAGAACTACATTGATTACATCCCAGAGTTCTGAAGGAGCCGGCAGACGTGATCTAAAAACCATTGAACCATATCTTTCAAAGATCTTCACGCACCAAGGAACTACCGGTGGACTGGAAAAGAGCTGATGTAGTGGGGGGGGGGGGGGGGGGCATCTTCTACTCCGAAAAATACGGTAGTTCCCATCTTCAAAAAAGGATCATAAAACTACAGGCCAATTAGCCTGACATCACTACCTGGGAAGATCCTGGAAAACATAATGAAACCAGAGATCTGCAAACATTAGAAGCAAGCAAATATATAACCAGAAGTCAACATGGGTTTGTCAAAAACAGATCATTCCAAAAAATGTTATTTCATTCTTACACAAAGTGACTAAATTAGTGGACCAATGAAATACATAGTATAATTGGATTTCAGTAATGCAGTTGACAAAGTAGACCATAACCTACTTCTTGGTAAATTAGAAAAATGTGGCATAGGTACATCCATCCACACAGATGGATTCATACCTGGCTGACAACCACCTTCAAAAGTGTATTCCTTAATGGGACTATATCTATATGGAGGAAAGTAAGCAATGAGTACCCCAAGGTTCTGTTTTAGTACTCTTTAATATCTTCGTAAATGCCTTAAATGAGGGAATCGAACAGGAACGCATCAAATTTACAAATGACACCAAATTAGCAGGAATAGCCAACACCTCAGAAGATAGGCTCAAAATTAGAGAATCTCGATAGATTTGAACGCTGGGCCCTACCTAAGAAAATGAAGTTCGATGGAGGAAAAATATAAGGTTTTACACTTATGCAAGAAAAACCAAATATACTGGTACAGAATAGATAGAACTTGGTTCAAGCAGTAATTATGAGAGGAACCTTGAAGTCCTAGTGGACAATCATTTAGATATGAGCCAGCAGTCTATTGCAACGGCAAAAAAAAACACCCAATACAATGCTAGGCTGCATTAAGAGAGAGAGAGAATCAAGAACCTGTGAAGTACTAGTACCACTTTATAAAGAGTAAGACCACACTTAGAAAATTGCATACAGTTTGGTCACCATATCATTAAAAACAATTTGAAACTCTGGAAAGAACGCAGAAAAAGAGCAACAAAGAGGATATAAAGAAGGGTTGCAGAATTGGGTCTGTCTAGTCTAGTGAAAGGAAGGACTAGGGGAGATATGATAGCAGTCTTCCAATACTTGAGGAATTGCCACAAAGAAGAGGGGGTCAACCTATTCTCCAAAGCCCCTGAAGGCAGGACAAGAAACTGGATGGAAACTAATCAAGGAAAGAAGCAACTTCGAACTAAGGAGAAACTTCTGACGCTGAGAACAGTTAACCAGTGGAAGGATTTGCCTTCAGAAGTTGCGGGAGACCCATCAGTGGTGGCTTTTAAACAGAGACAGGACAGCCATTTGTCTGAAATGATGTTGGGTCTCCTGCTTGATCAGAGGGTTGAGCAGGGCGTCGGAACAGAAGACCTCCAAGGTCCCTTCCAGCCCTGTTACAAACCTCCTGTGATGGGAGCAGCCACAACCTCTGGAGGGAAGCCATTCCCAGAGAACCAACCTCCACTTGAAAGAGGCTTTTTCAATCTTCCCACCAGCAGGAAATGGCAGCCACCAGTTTCACAGCCTGCAGCACCAGAGGGCTCCAATTTGGGGAGGGAAGGAACCTGCAGCAGCAGCAGCTGAGAGGCTTCAGCCCAGTTGCTTCTCCGCTTCCAGGCCGTGGCGGGAACCCAACAGCCCGACTTTCTCCCGGACTCTCCTCCCACCTGCTGCCCTCAACTCACCTGCCAGCTGCTGCTTCGACCCTGGGAAGAGCACAAAAGCCGCTCTGCACACCAACTTCCTCCCATCAGCCATCCGGAAGAGGTGCTTTTTCAAAAGGAAACTCGACTTCCTGCTACTCTTCCCTCGCCTTCCAACCTTTCTAGCAATACAGTACTCGATGGTTTTAACTCCTTTAAGCTCAACCACAGGTATTACCCGCTTTCTAGGCACAGGTGTTGCCTGTTTGACCACCATCTCCAGCTAGGAGGCAGAAAAACATGCTTCTCCAGCCTCTACCTAAGGCGTTTGCAACATGTTTCCACTGATTAAATGCTACCAAGTTGTTTTTGACTTCTAGCAACCGACCTTTGCAACTACTGAAATTTGATGCTGCTTAGTTTACAAAGATTAGCTATGTGCCCAGCGGTAAAAGTTCATGAAGGTTTTATATAATTACACAATCAGGTTTCTTAGGGGTGACTCTCAGTGGAGATCCAAATCTCTCTACGGCCCAAAACTTTAAGACCGATTTCCTGTGGCTCCCAGGATTTTAGGACATGGCAGCACCATCAGGCCAGACACTGCAGGGGAGACAGCTTCACTCCTGCTGGCCAGGGCTGCCTGCAAGAGCATCAACCACCAAGCTTCATTCCTGAAGGAGGAAATGTTGTATCTCCTAAATGCCATGTATAAATTCTGTAAATTTCCTTGCACTGAAGTGTCCATTAGGTCACAGAAACATATGCAGCAGGGCCTAGAAAATGGAGCCTAAGAAAGAGGGCCTGATTGCCTATATATGGTAGAAGAAATGTTTCCCCCCCAAAAAAATTGTAAAAAAAAAAGGACAAAAATAGAATAGCCCATCAAACCACATGGCTAACTGATCACCAGGCTAATCTTTTAAGAAAGGCACCCTGCAATGCAGGGTGAAATCCAGCAGGTTCAGGAGAACCGGTAGCGGAAATTGTGAGTAGTTCAGAGAACCAACAAATACCACTTCTGATTGGCCCCAGAGTGTGGTGGGAATGGAGAGTTTGCAGTATCTTTCCCCTGCCACGCCCACCAAGCCACACCACACCCACCAAGCCACTCCCGCAGAACCAGTAGTAAAAAAAAATGGATTTCACCACTTCTGCAATGCCATTTTTAATGCAGATTTAATAAGGTATGGATGGTAAGGATAGTGGCTTTTGGTTCTGGGATCTGTTGTATGGAGGAATCTGGAATAAAATAACCCCAAACTTTTTTGATTTCCTTTTCATTCAGGAACTCAAGATGGCATATAAAGCACTTCCTGGGCAGCATGCTGTAATTTACAGGGTAAATGTCCTCCAGACAGCCAGATAGTCTACCTACCTACCTACCTACCTACCTACCATGATATACTTTTTGCCTCTCAATATTCCATAGCTCATGGAAGCTTTATGCTTAAGCTATCCGGCATCCTTGAGCCTTACACTCACTGGCGGGATTCAGCCAGTTAGCACCACTTGGGGAGAACCGGTTGTTAACTTTCTGAGCAGTTTGGTGAACTGGTTGTTGGAAGAAATCATTAGGGCACAGAACCAGTTGTTAAATTATTTGAATCCCACCACTGCTTACACTAGGGTTTGGTGCAGTG
The DNA here is from genome assembly GCA_012654045.1 of Ptyas mucosa. Taxonomy (NCBI): domain Eukaryota; kingdom Metazoa; phylum Chordata; class Lepidosauria; order Squamata; family Colubridae; genus Ptyas; species Ptyas mucosa. The sequence continues at coordinate 212,653 of WNWU01000265.1, forward strand.
GTGAAATGTAAAATTGGTTACTACTGGTTCTGTGGATATGGCTTGGTGGGGGGGTTTAATGTGACTGGGTGGGCATGGCCAATCTTTTTTTTAAAAAAAACTTTTAAAAGCATTTTTTCTACAACCTTAAGAGGTTGCAGGAAAAAATGCTTTTAAAAGTCTCTGAAGATCCCAGCTGAGCCGCGCGATCATCAGAGGCTTTTTTTTTACTTTTAAAAGCATTTTTTCGGCTGAAGAGGTTGTAGAAAAAATGCTTTTAAAAATAAAAAAAAAGGTGTTTCTGATGATCGCGTGGCACAGCTGGACTTGGGGAGGGGGGTTGGTTGCAGGGATTTTTGCTACAGATTCTCCGAACCACCTGTTGCCATCGCTACTGGATCGGGCGATCTGGTCCAAACCGGGAGCATTTCACCTGTGGTTTGCTGCCTTCAAGTCAGTCAAGTGGTTTCCCCCTTTCTTTCTTAGACCTGGGCCTGATAGGACTGGCGAAAGCTGCACAGATGGCTTCACACTTTAGGCGGACTGCAACTGAGTATTTCCCTGTCTCTAACCTGTAGCTTTCACCACTACACCAACCTGGATCATCTTCATCCCCACAAATCTACCTATTGAGCTCTTCCTGCTGCTTCAACAGCAAATTCAACGCTGCAACTTTCAAAATTCAGTTTACTTTGCAACCGGCTCGCCCTTACTCTCTAGATAACAGATCTTTTTCATCTTTCAATCTGAGTTAGTTTCATACTTTTCTTCTGAAGAAACGAAGGGTTCCTCTGATTGGGTAGTGGCTTCTGCCTGGCCCTGTGACTAGCTCCTCTGGTGTTTGTTTGGGGCTGCCTTTTAATTTGCTCAATTTTGTTAGATTTTGAGGCCAGATTTTCCTAGCCAGCATATCCTTTGCACAAACTATCTGTGAGTCATAAGCAGAGTTTCTGAGTGGTCCCAGCAAGCTGCTGAAGTTTCTAAAAAAAATTACATGGTAAAAAAATATGCACCGAGGCTGTAGCTTGAGAAGTAAAAGCATTGTGGTTTTGAGTGCAGGGTTCTTAGATTCATGAACAACTCTTGCTGTGATTTTGTCATCTTGGAAGTGCCGGCTTGTTACCCCAGTGGTAGCAGCGACAAGATGCTGAGAAATTTGTTGCAACTGCCTTGGTGTTGGAGCTTTGAAAAAGAAATTTTATGATGGAAAATGTTGGTTTTCTAAAAAAAGGCATTAAATAGCTTTTAAGAATGAAAAAACAGATATTGTCCGCATTGCTGTGAAAGAGGTTTTTTTGGTTGGATATTCTGCTATTATCGGGACGCGGTGGCTCAGTGGCTAAGTTGCTGAGCTTGTTGATTGAAAGGTCGGCAGTTCAGCAGTTCAAATCCCTAGTACCGCGTAATGGGGTGAGCTCCTGTTACTTGTCCCAGCTTCTGCCAACCTAGCAGTTTGAAAGTATGTATAAAATGGAAGTAGAAAAAATAGGGACCACCTTTGGTGGGAAGGTAACAGCGTTCCATGCGCCTTTGGCGTTTAGTCATGCAGGCCACATGATCACAGTGACGTCTTCGGACCACCCCCTAGAGTCGCACATATGTGCGAGGGGAACCTTTACCTTATTCTGCTCTTTACCTCGTATTAGTTTTAATGTGTATTCTTTGTCTATTGAAATTCAATTAATATTTATTTCTAATCTGCACTTAATCCTTAAGCATAACATAAAACTATTATTATTTTTATATTTGGAATCATACCCATTGCCCCTCTCTTTCTTGCCTTCTGCGGCTTTGGTTCTATGCATCAAACATCTCCAAGAGAAAAAAAGAAGTCACATTCTTTGCAATGAACTATTGCGGTAGCCAGCAAAGCCACAAGCTCTTCATTGTCTTACTGTCCCACTTTATTCCCCCAAATAATCAGAAACCCATGGCTGATAAATATAATTAGTCCCCACTAAGGTAGATTTTTTAAAATATAATTTTTAAATAGTTTTTTTTAAAAAAATATCTGTAAGTGCTTGGTGAACAGTCTGGTAATAACGAATTTTAGATTTCACCCCTGTGGTGGAGTACCATTTGAAGTGTGGACGGACCACAAGAACTTGGGGGCTTTGCAACAACCCAGGAGGCTGCAAACAGGTGAGGTGGGCTCTGTATTCCACATGGGTGGAAAAATGACACAAAAACATATAGATTTTAAACCAAAGATTCTTTTATTGGGGATTGTACCTGAATGGCAGAATGCAAATTAACTCAAATCTATATGAATAGAGTGAAGATGCACAAAAGACTTGTAACCAACCGACACACTGTTTGTATTTGTACTGATTGGTTTTTTATTTGTTTTTTATATATTTGTTTAAAAATATTTTTTTTGTCAAAAAAGAAAGAAAGAAAGAAAGAAAGAAAGAAAGAAAGAAAATGGTGGCTGCTTCCAGGACAAAGTCATGAGGTCCAAGGATGCATGTCCTTCCCTCTGTCCCCACCCTGAGGTTCAGAGATATTCAAAAGGTAAGGAGGAGGAGGGTGTGAGGTCGGATGGGGTGGGGTGGGAGTCAGGTGTAAGGGGACGCTGGGAGGGAGTGAAGGGCCCAGGGGACACAAGGGTTAGGATACAGAGCATGAGGATGCCTTGGAGGGTAGGGGGGCCTAGAGACACCTACAGCAGGCAAGCCTGGCCATGTGCTAGATCTCGAAGAGTTTTCCCCAGCTCTGAGTAGACAGTGTTCTGCTTAGCATCTCGCATATTTGATTAATGGCTGCCTCAGGGAGAGCAGAGGGATCCTTGTAGTTAAGGAAAGCAATTTCGCTTAACAGCCATTGCAACATGCACACATAATTCAAGGTCCATAATAGTTATATCTTGAGGACTACTTTTATGCCAACTGCGGAATTCTGGGGCTCAAAATCTGGGCGGAAACCAAGGTACAAGATTGAAACTACACATGTGGGAATTCCATAATCAAAATACAAAAGCTCCACCCAAAATTCCTTTTTGAGGAATTCAACTACTTCTGGAAAAGGAAATATCCAGAAGCTTCTGCTGATAACCAGAAACTAGTTAGCCATTTTCCATTTTCCTTTTCTCTCCACCTACAAATTTAATCCTGAGAAATGATTGAGCAAAATGAATCAGGCCAAAATTCAAACAATCAACTTCTCACCTAAACTTTCAATGGGAGATCACAAATGAAATTCAAGCATTCTCTAAACTCATCTACTATTCCTCATATAGATTACCTTGTGTGCAATAAGGAATGATTTAATGCTTGAAGTAATGTCCACAGACTGGTCATTTCAAAGATTTCTTCACAGTGTGACTCCTCTGGTGTCTCCGAAGATTGTAATTATCACTAAAGCTTTTCCCACAGATAGGACATTCAAAGGGTTTCTCTCCTGTGTGAGTCTTCTGGTGCATCAGCAGATGGAAATTCTGACTGTAACATTTCCCACAGTCAGGACATTCATAGGGTTTCTCTCCTGTATGAGTCCTCTGGTGTGTCATCAGATTGGAATTTTCACTAAAACTTTTCCCACAGATAGGACATTCAAAGGGTTTTTCTCCTGTGTGAGTTCTCTGGTGTGTTACCAGGTGGGCATTTTGACTGTAACGTTTCCCACAGTCAGGACATTCAAAGGGTTTCTCTCCTGTGTGAGTCCTCTGGTGTGTCACCAGATTGGAATTATCACTAAAGCTTTTCCCACAAATAGGACATTCAAAGGGTTTCTCTCCTGTGTGAGTCCTCTGGTGTATCACCAGGTGGGAATTCTGACTGTAACGTTTCCCACAGTCAAGACATTCAAATGGTTTCTCTCCTGTGTGAGTCCTCTGGTGTGTCAGCAGATTGGAATTATTACTAAAGCTTTTCCCACAGTCAGGACATTCAAAGTGTTTCTCTCTTGTGTGCATGATCTTGTGTCTCAGGAGGTTGGAATTTCTAATGAAACCTTTCCCACAATCTTGACATTCATAAGGTTTCTCCATGGAGTAAGGCGGGAATTATGACTGAAAGTTCTTCCACAATCCAGCCATTGAACGGGTTTTTCTCTTTTATGATTCCTCTGGTCTATCACCAAATTGGAATTATAACTGAAAGTTTCCCAACAATCAGAACATTCAAAGCATTTCTCTCCTCTGTGAGTCTTCTGGTTTAATCCTAGGCAGGAATTGTAACTTTCCCATAATCAGACATTTACAATCTGTGCTTTTCCCACAGTAGGCAAATCTATGGAGCTTTTCCACAGCTAGTATTCTTGAGAAGGTAAAAAAATATGGACAATGCCTTGTTTAGTGGTGCTATCATTGAAGCCATTTCTTCTTCACAGGGAGAAGCCTGTATTCCTGGCTGTTCTACGTGACTTTACTATTGACACTTTCCTCCTCACGGACTTCCAGATATTTCCCTCTTTTGCTGAATGATAAATAACCTCTCTTCACTTTTCATGTAATGTATCCTTCAGTTCTGCATAATCTGTTTATTCTTTTTTGATTTTCTCTCTTTTGTCTAACAGCTGCTGGAGGAAGAGCATCATTGTATGATTTTCTTATGGAAACGGAACATATTTTGATTTCTGGCTTGATTTCCTTCCCTTTTCAACGTTGCTTGTTATTTACAGTTGTCCAGAGTGCTCTTATTGTCATCCTCTTTGTCTGTAAGATTCAAAGAAAAGTGTAACTTTGTTTATAAAATGGTTAGAGATGTTGTCAGAAAAGAAAAAAAGTATATATTACAATGAAAAAACAAACATGCCCCAATACTAGAATAATCACATTATTGACGATTCATATGACACATTTTGTAAATTTTAATGTAAATTTCAATGTAAATTTTATTCATCTCTCATTTTCAATACACATGTAGATTAAAAACTATATCAAGAGGGCAACATCAAGTTCTGATGGGAGACTTTTACTGTCCTGATATAAACTGGGAGACAAACTCTACAGCAAGTAGGAGATTGAACAGATTCCTAACCAACTTAGCTGACAACTTTTTCATCCAAAAGGTAGAGGAGGGAACTAGAGAAAAAACTATACTCAACTTAATTCTTACTAATAGAGAAGCAATAGAAGGAATTGAAGTTGCTGGAACCTTGGCCAAGTGACCATGTCTTAATGGAATTCAATATAATGCAAACAGAAGCAATAGAATATAATCCAACAAGTGTCTTAAACTTTAGAAGAGCTAATTTTAACAAATTCAGAGCCTAAGCAAAATTTCTTGGATAAAAATCCTGAAGGAGAAAACAATGCAAGGAACATGGGAAACACTGGAAAATATGATCATAAAAGCCCAGTCCAACACAATATCACTAAAAAAGGAAAACAAGAAATCCAAGAACCACCATGGTTGCATAAAGATCTCTCTGATAAACTGAAAGACAAAAAGGAGAAGTATAAAAAATTGAAAGAGGGACACATAACTAAGGCAGAATACCAGCATATAGCCCGAATCTGCAAAGATGAAATGAAGCTCATGCTGAGAATGAATTAACACTTGCAACAAATGTCAAAAATAATTTTAAAGCATGTATAAAATAAGAAAAAAGTCAAGGAAACAGTCAGTCCATTAATGGGAGACGATGGCAAGGAAGTGACGGGCAGTAGAGACACAGCAGAGCTACTTAATTCATTATTTGCATCTATCATCAGGCAAAAAGAAAAAATAGCCAAACCTACCAAAAACAGAACTGTAAAAGGCAGACTAGGAATGCAACTTAAAACAGGCAAGAAAATGATAGGAAAACATCTGTCCATTCTGGACAAGTTCTAACCATAAGGACAACATTGATTACATCCCAGAGTTCTGAAGGAGCCGGCAGACGTGATTTAAAAACCATTGAACCATATCTTTCAAAGATCTTCAAGGAACTACCGGTGGACTGGAAAAGAGCTGATGTAGTTAAGGGGGGAAAAGGTGCATCTTATACTCCGAAAAATACGGTAGTTTCCATCTTCAAAAAAGGATTATAAAACTACAGGCCAATTAGCCTGACATCACTACCTGGGAAGATCCTGGAAAAGATAATGAAACCAGAGATCTGCAAACATTAGAAGCAAGCAAATATATAACCAGAAGTCAACATGGGTTTGTCAAAAACAGATCATTCCAAACAAATGTTATTTCATTCTTACACAAAGTGACTAAATTAGTGGACCAATGAAATGCGTAGTATAATTGGATTTCAGTAATGCAGTTGACAAAGTAGACCATAACCTACTTCTTGGTAAATTAGAAAAATGTCGGATAGGTACATCCATCAACACAGATGGATTCATAACTGGCTGACAAACCACCCTCAAAAGTGTATTCCTTAATGGGACTATAGCTATATGGAGGAAAGTAAGCAGTGAATACCCCAAGGTTCTGTTTTAGTAGTCTTTAATATCTTCATAAATGCTTTAGATGAGGGAATCGAACAGGAACGCATCAAATTTACAAATGACACCAAATTAGCAGGAATAGCCAATACCTCAGAAGATAGGCTCAAGATAGAGAATCTCAATAAATTTGAACACTGGGCCCTACCTAAGAAAATGAAATTCGAGGGAGGAAAAATATAATGTTTTACACTTATGCAAGAAAACCAAATGTACTGGTACAGAATAGGTAGAACCTGTTTACCTTGTAAAAAGGCGAGGATAAAATCAAAGCTGTTGCAACATACTAAAATAAGAGGAGGTTTTAGTTTGCCTAATTGGGTACTGTAATATCAAGTGACAAATCTTATGTGGATTAAGGAATGGATAATGCTAAGAAATACTAGATTATTGACTTTAGAAGGACATGATTTATTATTGGGACGGCATGTTTTTTTATGGTATAAAGGAACAAAAACACAAGGGTATTTTATAAGACATTACATACGAGAGGCTTTGTTATTAAACTGGGAGAAGATTAAAAAACAACACTATTTAAAAATTCCATTCTGGTTGTCAACTATTGAAGCATTTTCATATTCAATAATTTTTAAAAAGGAACAAATTGTTAGATATAGTGAATTATTGAATGAAAAGGGTGAACTTAAATCTTTACAAGAATTGGAAGAACAAGGTATAAAGATGAATTGGTTTTCCTATTTGCAAATACATTCTAGATAAGATAAAGATTCTCAGACAGACGGTTTTAATAATGATTTGACTAATTCAGACAAAATCTTAACAGGTACTGATGACAATGTAATTAAAAAACTATATGGATATTTACTAGAGGTTAAATTGGAAGAAGAACAAGTTAAAGAAACAATGATTGCATGGGGGAAAAATTTTGGATATGGAATTGAGTTAGAGAAATGGCAAACACTGTGCTCACAAAATTATAAAATGATAATGTCAACTGCATATAAAGAAAATTTTATATGTTTTATAGGTGGCATTTACCCCCGATGAGAATAACAAGAATGTTCAATAATAAATCTGAAAAATGTTTGAAATGTCATCAGACACCGGGCTCATATTACCATATGTGGTAGACATGTGCAGAGGCTAAAAGATACTGGACTACTAGGAGTCTGCAGTCTGCGTATGTGCAGGAATTTTTCCTATCTTGGATGGCAAACCTCAGATAAGGAAGGTTACTTGCACGTAGGCGCCAGGAAATGGCATTAAGAGATAAAGACCCTAACTCTGTAAATAAGAGGAACAGGAGGAGAGGAAATGGGATATGTGTTAGACCCATGATGGCAAACCTATGGCACGGGTGCCATAGGTGGCACGCAGAGCCATATCTGTGGGCACGCTAGCGTTGCCCTAGCTCAGCTGCAGCACGCATGCATGCACTGGCCAGCTGATGTTCAGGTCTTCCGGGTCCACCGGAAGTCAGGAAACGAGCTGTTTCTGGCCTCCACAGGGCCTCCGGGGGGGGGGGGGGGAGGCTGTTTTTGTCCTCCCCAGGCTCCAAGAAAGCCTCTGGAGCCTGAGGAGAGTGAAAAACAGGCCTACCGGGCCCACTGGTAACCTTTTTGTTGTTGCGTGCCAAAAGTGGGGGGAGCACGCACGGGAGCGGGGAGGCATTAAATGGTGTGGGCACGCGGGTGCGCGACCGCCCCACACTCCCCCCGCTTTTGGCACACGATGGCAAAAAGGTTAGCCATCACTGTGTTAGACTTTAACCATAGCTAAATATTAGAAGTGCTTAAGTAAGCAATAAATGGTTGACCAAAGATTTTAGTTACCTGGAAGATTCTGTGAGCCAATGATATTCTGCCAAGTACGCTGTAACTTGAAAGTAACATACTATATAATGTCACTATGTAAGGCAATAAAGTCACCACATTTATCCTCAACCTTTGTGTGTGTGGTCATTCAACAGACTACAATCCACACATAGATCTTAAGCCAGAGATTTTTTTACTGGGGATTGTACCTGAAATATATAATAGAGAACTGAGATATTTGATTGTGAATGTATTAACAGCGGCTAGAATTGTGTTTGCTAAAAATTGGAAAAATAAGAAAATACCAATGCAAGATTAAGTAATTAAGAAAATAATGGAATGTGCAGAAATGAGTAAATTGACATTTGAAATTAGAGAACAAGAAGATAAACAATATTATAAGATTTGGGAGCTATTTTACCAATGGCTAGATAAAAAAACATGGAAATGAAATATGGTTGAGACTATTACAACATAAGAATGGTAGAATTATATAAAGTATAATATAAAGATGTATTATTATTGGATTGACTGAGGATGATGGAATGAATGTTACACTATAAACCAATTTAAATTGGAAAATATTTTGTATGAAATGAGGGGGAAAATAGTCATGGTTAACATAAATGATTAATGAGAATAACAATCTATAGATATATATTATATTGGAAATAATAAGAAGTTAGATAGATAAATATGAACATGGTGAAAATACACAAAAGATTTGTAACCAACCGACACACTGCTTGTATATGGGATTGATGATGATGTTTTTTATGTTTGATTAAAAAAAAAAGAACAGGTAGAACCTGGCTCAAGCAGTAATTATGAGAAGGACCTTGAAGTCCTAGTGGACAATCATTTAGATATGAGCCAGCAGTGTATTGCAGTGTATTGCAAGGGGGGGGGAACCCAATACAATGCTAGGCTGCATTAATAAGAGAGAGAATCAAGAACCTGTGAAGTACTAGTACCACTTTATAAAGAGTAAGACCACACTTAGAAAATTGCATACAGTTTGGTCACCATATCATTAAAAGCAATTTGCCTTCAGAAGTTGTGGGAGATCCATCTCTGGTGGCTTTTAAACAGAGACAGGACAGCCATTTGTCTGAAATGATGTTGGGTCTCCTACTTGATCAGAGGGTTGAGCAGGGCGTCGGAATAGAAGATCTGCAAGGTCCCTTCCAGCCCTGTTACAAACCTCCAGTGATGGGAGCAGCCACAACCTCTGGAGGGAAGCCATTCCCAGAGAACCAACCTCCACTTGAAAGAGGCTTTTCCAATCTTCCCACCAGCAGGAAATGGCAGCCACCAGTTTCACAGCCTGCAGCACCAGAGGGCTCCAATTTGGGGAGGGAAGGAACCTGCAGCAGCAGCAGCTGAGAGGCTTCAGCCCAGTTGCTTCTCCGCTTCCAGGCCGTGGAGGGAACCGAACAGCCCGACTTGCTCCAGGACTCTCCTCCCACCTGCTGCCCTCCACTCACCTGCCAGCTGCTGCTTCGACCCTGGGAACAGCACAAAAGCCGCTCTGCACTCCATTTTCCTCCCATCAGTCATCCGGAAGAAGAAGTTCGGCTGTCCCAAAGGTGCTATTTCAAAAGGAAACTCGACTGCCTTCTACACTTCCCTCGCCTTCTAACCTTTCTAGGAATACAGTACTCGATGGTTTTAACTCTTTTAAGCTCAACCACAGATATTACCCGCTTTCTAGCCACAGGTGTTGCCTGTTTGACCACCATCTCCAGCTAGGAGGCAGAAAAACATGCTTCTCCAGCCTCTACCTAAGGCGTTTGCAACATGTTTCCACTGATTAAATGCTACCAAGTCGTTTTTGACTTCTAGCAACCGACCTTTGCAACTTAGCCTACTGAAATGTGATGCTGCTTAGCTTACAAAGATTAGCTATGTGCCCAGCCATAAAAGTTCATGAAGGTTTTATAGAATTACACAATCAGCTTTCTTAGGGGGGACTCTCAGTGGAGATCAAAACCTCTCTACATCCCAAAACTTTAAGACCTATTTCCTGTGGCTCCCAGGATTTTAGGACATGGCAGCACCATCAGGCCAGACACTGCAGGGGAGACAGCTTCACTCCTGCCGGCCAGGGCTGCCTGCAAGAGCATCAACCACCAAGCTTCATTCCTGAGGGAGGAAATGTTATATCTCCTAAATGCCATGTATAAATTCTGTAAATTTCCTTGCACTGAAGCAGGGGTGAAATGTAAAATTTGTTATACCGGTTCTGTGGGCGTGGCTTGGTGGGGGGCATGGCTTGGTGGTGGGCATGTGACTGGGTGGGCGTGGCCATTTTATTTTTATTTTTAAAGCATTTTTAACTAGTAAAAAAAGCTTTAAAAAGCAAAAAAAAAATGATGATCAGGACCTGACCCCCCTCGCCAAGCCATATCCAATGCCTCCTAGCCCCAAAGATTGCAAGCCTTTCTACCTTGGCCACCCAGTCTGGGAGATGACAGCGGGGGAGGGAGGTGGGGAGAGAGAAACAAATTGCTCGGCTGCTCCCCCTTTTCACTCACCCCGAGCTTCTTGTTGCGGATTTTCACACCTTGCTTCACGCGCCTGGGATTGTCACCCTCGTCTTCTTCCTCCTCCTCTCCAAGTGGAAAAATGCCAGAAGCAAGTGGAAAAAGAAGTGCTTGCTTGCTCCTGGCGTTTTTCGATTAGTAAGGAAGCTTTTGTACCTGTGAAGGCAGGTCTGGCTTCCTTTGTTAAAAATCTCACCAGTACCGCTGTGCGCGTGGCTTGTGTGTGTGTGTGTGTGTGTATGTCGGGCATGGGCTGCTGCGAAGACCAGGAGCAAAGACACACACACACACACACAAGCTTTAAAAGACCTTTTGCATGACTTGAGGCTCCAATATTATAGCAATGATAATGATGAATGCGGGTTCAGATAGATGACCATTGAAGGGCCCTCTTCACTCAAAGTATTGCAAGCAAGAAAAATGCACCCAACTGGAAAGGGGACCAATTCAGTCGAATTCCTTTTGGCTAGGACAAACATCATAAAGAGGCCCCCATATGTCAGAAGATAGGAACAGACAGTGACATATAGCTATGAGAGGGCCAGGTCAAGAGGATTCACATCCCTGAGATTTCCTTCTGTCAACAAGAGATAATTTAACTATCTATGCTTCACTAATCTACAGAATTATGATTGTTTTGGTCAGGATATTGTAAAACTTTTGTAATTAAGAGATGTCAATTGAATAACAAATGTATCTGTGTAATTGGAACTGCTGTGTTAGCAGAATCCTTTGTTTGGAAGGGTATAAGAACTGGGGGTTCAGAATGCATGAGTTGTGCAGATCTCGAGGTAGCCCACTACCTATCTGCTCCCTTATTGCGCAATAAGAATAAACTGACTCTGTCTGCCCTGAAGGGATGTCGCTCAATTCCTTTCTTCCATAACACCTTCAGGTTGGCCTCCAAAGAAAAGAGGAATGAAGGTGGGGTGGCTTGAAGGGGTGAATTCCTTACAAATGGAAAAACATCAGAAGCAAGCAAGCGCTTCTTTTTGCACTTGCTCTTGGCATTTTTCCACTTGGAGAGGAGGAGGAAGAAGAAGAGGAGGGCAACAATCCCGGGTGTGTGAAGCAAGGCATGAAAATCTGCAGCAGGAAGCTTGGGGTGAGTGAAAAGGGGGAGCAGCCGAGCGCTTTGTTTCTCTAGAACCAGTAGAAAAAAATGCTTAAAAAGTAAAAAAAAAAAAAAGTTCCCATGATTGTGCATTGCTCAGCTGATCGTCGGAACTTTTAAAAAACTTTTTAAGCATTTTTTTACTACCGGTTCTCTCGAAGTAAAAGCAGGAAGTAACAATGACTGGGTGGGTGGGCGGAGCCTAGAGTTGTCATCGCTACCGGTTCTCTGAACCACCGGCCATCATCCCTACCTACTCGCCCGAGCCAGTCCGAACCAGGAACATTTCATCCCAGCACTAAAGTCTCCATTAAATCACAGAAACATATAGCAGGGCCTAGAAAATGGAGCCTAGGAAAGAGGGCCTGATTGCCTATATATGGTAGAAGGAATGTTTCCCCCCCAAAAAAATTGTAAAAAAAAAAAGAGGACAAAAATAGAATATTTATTTATTTATTTAGTCGCATTTCTATGCCGCCTAACTCCCGAGGGACTTTGGGTGGCTTACAACAAAGAATAAAACAATGCGAATAATCCCATAAAAAAAGTTAAAAGAAAACATTAAAACATTAAAACTTTGAAAACACTAAAATACATGCACTCCAATTAGTGGCCGGGTCTCGCAAGATCATTATAACGAGATCAATGGCTCCAGGCCTGCCAGAAGAGTCAGGTCTTCACTGCTTTGCGGAAGGTCAATAGGGTGGGGATGGTCCAGACCTCAGGAGGTAATTGGTTCCAGAGAGCTGGGGCAGCCACAGAGAAGGCCCTCCCCCGCAGGCCCACCAGCCGACATTGTTTAGCTGACGGGACCCGGAGGAGACAGACTCTGTGGGATCTTACTGGTCACTGGGAGCTATGTGGTAGAAGGCGGTCTCGAAGATAGCCTGGCCCTGAGCCATATAGGGCTTTAAAGGTAATGACCAACACCTTGAATTGCACCCAGAGACCAATAGGGAGCCAGTGCAGCTTGCGGAGAATTGGTGTAATGTGGGTGAATCTAGGTGCACCCACTATAATTTGCACGGCTGCATTCTGGACAACTGTAGTCTCCGAACTTTTCAAGGGTAGCCCCATGTAGAGCGCGTTGCAATAATCCAACCGTGAGGTGACAAGGGCATGAGTGACTGTGAGGAGAGCCTCCTGATCCAAGTAGGGTCGCAATTGGTGCACCAGATGAACCTGTGCAAAGGTCCCCCTAGCTACAGCTGTCAGATGTTCTTCCAGTCTCAGCTGTGAGTCTAGAAGGACACCCAAATTGCGAACCCGTTCTGAGGGGGGCACTTTCTCACCCCCCAGAACCAAGGATGGACAATCAACATAGTCTTTAGGGGGCAATACCCAGAGCCATTCAGTCTTGTCTGGGTTAAATCTGAGCCTGTTGTCTCCCATCCAGATCCTCACAACCTCCAGGCACTGGCACATCACATCTATTGCCTCACTGAACTGATGAGGGGTGGAGATATACAGCTGGGTATCATCAGCATATTGCTGATATCCCACCCCGTGTCGTCGGATGATTTCACCCAGTGGTTTCATGTAGATGTTAAATAGGAGGGGAAAGAGGATCGAGCCCTGAGGCACCCCGCAGATGAGGGGCCTAGGGGTCGACCTCTGCCCTCCTACCAGCACCGACTGTGATTGACCAGAGAGATAGGAGGTGAACCAACATGGTGCATCCCACTCCTAGCTCCCTTAGTCGCCTCAGAAGGATACCATGGTCAATGGTATCGAAAGCTGCTGAGAGGTCAAGTAGCACCAAGATAGAGGAATGACCCATCAAACCACATGGCTAACTGATCACCAGGTTAATCTTTTTAGAAAGGCACCCTGTAATGTAGGTTCTGATAGGTTGTAGAAAAAAATGCTTTAAAAAAAAGCCTCTGATGATCGCGCAGTTCAGCTGGGCACGGGGGAGGGGTGTGCACAGATTTTTGCTACCGGTTCTCTGAACTACCCGCCACCATCGCTATCAGATTGGGCGATCTGGTCCGAACCGGGAGCATTTCACCCCTGGTTTGGTGCCTTCAAGTCAATCAAGTGGTTTCCCCCTTTCTTTCTTAGGCCTGGGCCTGATAGGCCTGGCCAAAGCTGCACAGATGGCTTCACACTTTAGGCGGACTGCAACTGAGTATTTCCCATTCTCTAACCTGTAGCTTTCACCACTACACCAACCTGGATCATCTTCTTCCCCACAAATCTACCTATTGAGCTCTTCCTGCTGCTTCAACAACAAATTCAAGGCTGCAACTTTCAAAATTCAGTTTACTTTGCAACCGGCTCACCCTTACTCTCTAGATAACAGATCTTTTTCATCTTTCAATCTGAGTTAGTTTCATACTTTTCTTCTGAGGAAACGAAGGGTTCCTCTGGTTGGGTAGTGGCTTCTGCCTGGCCCTGTGACTAGCTCCTCTGGTGTTTGTTTGATGCTGTCTTTTAATTTGCCCAATTTTTTTAGATATTTAGTTTGGGAGGGGTGTCTAATTTATCTTTTTATTGTAGAGGGTTGTTGTATTTTTTTTGATATTCTGCTATTTCCCTCATGTTAGTTTTAATGTGTCTTACAGAAACGCAACATTCAGTTTCATCCTTCTGCATCCTGAATGTCTTCCAGATTTTTTTTATTAAAAACTTTTATAAAAAGTACAAACATTTTCTTCCCCCTTTCCCACCCCTCTCCCTTACCCGCACCCTCCCCTACTCCCTCCCTCTTACCCAGCCCCCCTCCCACTCTCCCCCCACCCCCACCCCCCTCCCTGAACTTCCCAGGACTAGCACAGGGTATAACATTTAACAAACCTTAAACTATAATCTGCTAACAATATATTGAACTACCATTAAACCTAGATCTCTAACTCCTGTCACCCAAAACACTATACACATACAGTCATGGCCGTAAATGTTGGCACCCCTGAAATTTTTCCAGAAAATGAAGTATTTCCCACAGAAAAGAATTGCAGTAACACATGTTTTGCTATACACATGTTTATTCCCTTTGTGTGTATTGGAACAAAACCAAAAAAGGGAGGAAAAAAAGCAAATTGGACGTAATGTCACACAAAACTCCAAAAATGGGCTGGACAAAATCATTGGCACCCTTTATTTAATATTTGGTTGCATACCCTTTGGAATAAGTAACTGAAATCAGTCGCTTCCAATAACCATCAATAAGCTTCTTACACCTCTCACCCGGAATTTTAGACCACTCTTCCTTTGCAAACTGCTCCAGGTCTCTCTTATTGGAAGGGCGCCTCTTCCCAAAAGCAATTTTAAGATCTCTCCACAGGTGTTCAATGGGATTGAGATCTGGACTCATTGCTGGCCACTTCAGAACTCTCCAGTGCTTTGTTGCCATCCATTTCTGGGTGCTTTTTGACGTATGTTTGGGGTCACTGTCCTGCTGGAAGATCCAAGATCTCTGACGCAAACCCAGCTTTCTGACACTGGGCTCTACAGTGCGACCCAAAATCCGTTGGTAATCCTCAGATTTCATGATGCCTTGCACACATTCAAGGCACCCAGTGCCAGAGGCAGCAAAACAACCCCAAAACATCAGTGAACCTCCACCATATTTCACTGTAGGTACTGTATTCTTTTCTTTGTAGGCTTCATTCCATTTGCGGTAAACAGTAGAATGATGTGCTTTACCAAAAAGCTTTATCTTGGTCTCATCTGTCCACAAGATCTTTGCCCAGAAGAATTTTGGCTTACTCAAGTACATGTTGGCAAACTGTAGTCTTGCTTTTCTATGTCTCTGTCTCAGCAGTGGGGTCTTCCTGGGTCTCCTGCCATAGTGTTTCATTTCATTTAAATGTCGACGGATAGTTCGCACTGACACTGGTGCTCCCTGAGCCTGCAGGACAACTTGAATTGCTTTGGAACTTGTTTGGGGCTGCTTATCCACTATCTGGACTATCCTGTGTTGGCATCTTTCATCAATTTTTCTCTTCCATCCACGCCCAGGAAGATTAGCTACAGTGCCATGGGTTGCAAACTTCTTGATAATGTTGCACACTGTGGACAAAGGCAAATCTAGATCTCTGGAGATGGACTTGTAACCTTAAGATTGGTGATATTTTTCCACAATTTTGGTTCTCAAGCCCTCAGACAGTTCTCTTCTCCTCTTTCTGTTGTCCATGCTTAGTGTGGCACACACAGACACACAATGCAAAGACTAAGTGAACTTCTCTCCTTTTTATCTGCTTTCAGGTGTGAGTTTTATATTGCCCACACCTGTTACTTGCCCCAGATGAGTTTAAAGGAGCACCACATGCTTGAAACAATCTTATTTATCCACAATTTTGAAAGGGTGCCAATGATTTTGTCCAGCCCATTTTTGGAGTTTTGTGTGACATTATGTCCAATTTGCTTTTTTTCCTCCCTTTTTTGGTTTTGTTCCAATACACACAAAGGGAATAAACATGTGTATAGCAAAACATGTGTTACTGCAATACTTTTCTGTGAGAAATTCTTCATTTTCTGGAAAAATTTCAGGGGTGCCAACATTTTACGGCCATGACTGTAAAACACTAACAAATTCAAAATATTTCATTCATAAACTATTTGACGTTTTTTAGTCCGGTATTTGTTTTGAATATAATCAATCCATCTACTCCATTCCGTTATATATCTTTCATTCGAATAGTCTCTAAGATATGCGGAGATTTTCACCATTTCCGCCAAATGCGCTACTTTTAATGTCTTCCAGATTTTGAGGCCAGAATTTCCTAGCCAGCATATCCTTTGCACAAACTATCTGTGAGTCATAAGCAGAGTTTCTGAGTGGTCCTAGTAAGCTGCTGAAGCTTCTAAAAAAATTACATGGTAAAAAAATATGCACAGAGGCTGTAGCTTGAGAAGTAAAAGCATTGTGGTTTTGAGTGCAGGGTTCTTAGGTTCATGAACAACTCTTGCTGTAATTTTGTTGTCTTGGAAGTGCCGGCTTGTTACCCCAGTGGTAGCAGCGCCAAGATGCTGACAAATTTGTTGCAACTGCCTTGGTGTTGGAGCTTTGAAAAAGAAATTATATGATGGAAAATGTTGGTTTTCTAAAAAAAAGGCATGAAATAGCTTTTGAGAATGAAAAAAACAGCTATCGTCCGCATTACTGTGAAAGAGGTTTGGTCTGGTTGGATATTCTGCTATTATCGAGACAAGTGGCTCAGTGGCTAAGATGCTGAGCTTGTTGATCGAAAGGTCAGCTGTTCAGCAGTTCAAATCCCTAGTACCGCGTAATGGGGTGAGCTCCCGTTACTTGTCCCAGCTTCTGCCAACCTAGCAGTTTGAAAGCATGTATAAAATGCAAGTAGAAAAAATAGGGACTACCTTTGGTGAGAAGGTAACAGCGTTCCATGCGCCTTTGGCGTTTAGTCATGCAGGCCACATGACCACAGAGACAGCTTCGGACAGCACTGGCTCTTCGGCTTTGAAACTGAGATGAGCACCGCCCCCTAGAGTCGCACATATGTGCAAGAGGAACCTTTACCTTATTCTGCTCATTACCTCATATTAGTTTTAATGTGTATTCTTTGTCTATTGAAATTCAATTAATATTTATTTCTAATCTGCACTTAATCAGAAATCCATGGCTGATAAATATAATTAGTCCCCACTGGGGTAGATTTTTTTTAATATAATTCTTTAATAGTTTTTAAAGAAAATATCCGTAAGTACTTGGTGAACAGTCTGGGTCAATGTTTAAGTTTAAGTTTAATGCGATTTATATGCTGCCCTATCTCCAATGGACTCAGGGCGGCTCACAACAGTAAAATACACAATGACATTATACAATGTACTTTATACGCAATACTAAAAACAATAATACTGATTAGATATACATAATACTACTTTTCAACTTCTAACATTTATGTATACATTGTAATTATAATGTATTCTATTATGTATCAATACTATTTTCCCAATTTCTATTTTCTACCTTAATGAAGCAATTGCCATTTTAAGTATTCTATATCTATCTATCATCTCTTGCCCTTTTTAGTATTTCAACTCTTACTGACTTTTTGACAAATCTCCCATGCTCCTCCCTTGGGATCTTGTATCTCCTTACATCACTCATATTTAATCTATTTCATCTGCCTCGACATCTACCTCTTGCTGTTGAATCTCTAGAGCACCCATCAGTAACTCTTTCATCACTTCTGAGAGAACCCACTGGGGTAGATTCTGAACATTGGTTCAGAATGCACAATTATGCACTACGGTCAAAGATTCAGAGGCTTTGGCCATTTTAAGGGTTTTTAGCTCCTAACCATAATGAGACATGATGACAGCTATGCAAAAAAAAAAAAGACTGACGGGAAACATTAAATATAACGTTAATGTTTTAAAATTTAGAAACTTTCAAACATGTTTAAATTTGAAGCTACCTGGAGCTGGAGGCTCAGGCCAAAGGAGGTTCTTGGTTCCTCCTCACCCCTGACCTGGCCCTGGTTGTGGGCGTCCTTTTGCAGAGGGATCATTTGCAAAGTGATAGAATATCTATCTATCTATCTATCTATCTATCTATCTATCTATCTATCTATGTTACCAGTCCTCTGAACTGTGTTAGTGAAATGAACAAACCTGCAATTCTTTGGTGTCTTCTAAACTCAGCAATCAGGATGATTCATTTCCAGAGCTAAAATTCCAGTTCTCTGCTCCAATTATTGTTCCTCTCTTTACTTGTAGGGATTATTTGGAAATTTTTAAGAAGAAGCCCTGAGAGAGGAATGAAAGACATGGAAATATCTCCCGTGTGTTGGGAAGACAGCTTTACCCCCACATTCACAACATTGCTGACAATTCTCATTTCTTTCATTCTCAAAAGCTATTTAAAGAGCAGCACAATGCTTTTCTAGAAATGAAACATTTTCCATCGTATAGTTTCTTTCTCAGAGATCAAACACCAAGGCTGTTGCAACAAATTTGTCAGCATCTTGGCGCTGCTACCACCAGGGTAACAAGCAGGTACCTCCAAGAAGAAAAAATCACAGCAGTATGTTGGAAGAAATATCCATCTGGTTCAGTTCCAAGCTGGGAGAGAGGCTCTGGAAATAAAATGGAGGCTAGCTGCTTAGGAAAGAAGGTGTGTTTATTGATGAGCAGAACCACAGCATGCAGTTCTGGGACAGCTGACAAAGTAGCTTGATGAGTGCAAGGATTTTTATACAGTTTACAGTATTTTGTAATTTTGAGCTTTGCTTTTTGTACTTCTATTATTTGATTAGTTTTACTTGTTTCGCAAAGGCTCATGATGGGTCTTAATTATGACTTCCTTGTAGTGATGAAATCCTACTTGTAGTGGTGAAATCCTACTGGTTCAGAATGGTTTGGGTGAACTGGTAGTGATAAAATGTACTGGTTTAGCAAACCGGTAGTAAAAAAACCCCAGTCGATCTGGGTGAGATTCAAGGTGCTGGTGATGACCTATAAAGCCCTACATGTCTTAGGACCAGGATATTTGGCAGACCACTTACAGCCAGCAACGATATCCCATCGCCCGGTTCGCACCCATAGAGAGGGCCTACTCAGGGTGCCGTCAGATAGACAGTGGCAGCTGGCGACCTCCAGGGGTAGAGCCTTCTCGGTGGGTGCGCCCACCCTCTGGAATCAACTCCCCTTGGAACTCTGATTAGTGCCTGACCTTCGCACCTTCCGCCGTGAATTAAAAACCTGGCTTTTTAAATCCCTCGACCTGGACTGATAATGGGGTTTTAAGAGTTAATTTTAAATTTTTAAATTTTTAGATTTCATTTTATATTGTGGCTTTGTTTTATTGTTTTGAGCCGCCCTGAGTCCATTGTCAGATAGGGCGGCATATAAGATAGATAGATAGATAGATAGATAGATAGATAGATAGATAGATAGA
>WNWU01000265.1:244455-256076 GCA_012654045.1 Ptyas mucosa
AGCTTTTCCCACAATCAGGACATTCATAGGGTTTCTCTCCTGTGTGAATCCTCTGGTGTATCAACAGGCGGGAATTCTGACTGTAACGTTTCCCACAGTCAGAACATTCAAAGGGTTTCTCTCCTGTGTGAGTCCTCTGGTGTGTCACCAGGCTGGAACTCTGACTAAAACTTTTGCCACAGATAGGACATTCAAAGGGTTTTTCTCCTGTGTGAGTTCTCTGGTGTGTTACCAGGTGGGCATTTTGACTGTAACGTTTCCCACAGTCAGGACATTCAAAGGGTTTCTCTCCTGTGTGAGTCCTCTGGTGTGTCACCAGGTTGGAAGTGTGACTAAATTTTTTCCCACAATCAGGACATTCATAGGGTTTCTCTCCTGTGTGACTCCTCTGGTGTATCAGAAGATTGTAATTATCACTACAGCTTTTCCCACAATCAGGACATTCATAGGGTTTCTCTCCTGTGTGAGTCCTCTGGTGTATCAACAGGTGGGAATTCTGACTGTAACGTTTCCCACAGTCAGGACATTCAAAGGGTTTCTCTCCTGTGTGAGTCCACTGGTGTATCAGCAGGTGGTAATTCCGACTATAACGTTTTCCACAGATAGGACATTCAAAGGGTTTCTCTCCTGTGTGAGTCCTCTGGTGTGTCACCAGATTGGAATTATTACTAAAGCTTTTCCCACAGATAGGACATTCAAAGGGTTTTTCTCCTGTGTGAGTTCTCTGGTGTGTTACCAGATGGGCATTTTGACTGTAACGTTTCCCACAGTCAGGACATTCAAAGGGTTTCTCTCCTGTGTGAGTCCTCTGGTGTGTCACCAGATTGGAATTATCACTAAAGCTTTTCCCACAGATAGGACATTCATAGGGTTTTTCTCCTGTGTGAGTTCTCTGGTGTGTTACCAGATGGGCATTTTGACTGTAACGTTTACCACAGTCAAGACATTCAAAGGGTTTCTCTTTTGTGTGCATGGTCTTGTGTCTCAGGAGGTTGGAATTTCTAATGAAACCTTTCCCACAATCTCGACACTCATAGGTTTCTCCATAGAATAAGGCGGGAATTATGACAGAAACGTCTTCCACAATCCAGCCATTGAACAGGTTTTTCTCCTTTATAATTCCTCTGGTCGATCACTAAGTTGGAATTAGAATTGAAAGTTTCCCAACAATCAGAACATTCAAAGCATTTCTCTCCTCTGTGAGTCTTCTGGTTTAATCCTAGGCAGGAATTGTGACTTTTCCATAATCAGGACATTTGCAATCTGTACTTTTCCCACAATAGGCAAATCTATGGAGCTTTCCCACAGCTAGTATTCTTGAGGAGGTAAAAAAATATGGACAATGCCTTGTTTAGTGGTGCTATCATTGAAGCCATTTTCTTCTTCACAGGGAGAAGCCTGTATTCCTGTCTGTTCTACGTGACTTTACTATTGAAAGTTTCCTCCTCACGGACTTCCAGATATTTCCCTCCTTTTCTGAATGAGAAATAATCTCTCTTCACTTTTCATGTAATATGTCCTTCAATTCTGCATAATTTGCTTATTCTTTTTTGATTTTCTCTCTTTTCTCTAACAGCTGCTGGAGGAGGAACAGAATTGTATGATTTTCTGAAGGAAACGGAACACATTTTGATTTCTGGATTGATTTCCTTCCATTTTCAACTTTGCTTGTTATTTACAGTTGTCCAGGATGCTCAAATTGCCATCCTCTTGTCTGTAAGATTCAAAGAAAAGTGTAACTTTGTTTAGAAAATGGTTAGAGATGTTGTGAGAAAAGAAAAAAAGTATATATTACAATGAAAAAACAAACATGCCCCAATACTAGAATAATCACTTACATTATTGATGATTCATATAACACATGAAGTACTATTGAAATCCATGTTCAAACATCCATTCAATCAAATTCAGTTATTTAGTTGGGTTAATCATAAATTCTTATCAATGCAAAGAGTTATCATCAAATATATCTTGACGTGCTGGGGATAGGTTATATAATTGCAGATATATGCATAGAGAGAAATAAAAATACACCCACCTACACATGTATACAGGGAGAAAATCTATGTCTTTCAACCTGACAAAATGTCCCAATTTGGTCACAGTCAAACCTTTGGAGCTAAATTTAGAGATGTGGGAGCTTTAACTGATGAAATGATGCCAAAAGCCTCTGCAAGTTTTGAAGCACCACTTTTGCTCATGGAAGTCCTCAGCTGCAAATAAGTGCAGAAAATACTGTCTATAACCCCTCTGGTGACATCCCAATTCAAGTAGTCCTCACTTAACCTACCACAATTGGAACTGAGCGTCACTAATCATTAAGCATGATGTCACATGACAGTGCCAACTTACATCTGTTTCTCTGTAGTTGTTAAGCAAATTACTGTGGGTTGTTAAAGGCAATTTCATATGACTGTGACTTGCAAATTCCTGCCAGTATATCCACTGATTTTGCTGATCAGAAGCTATCTGGGAAGGCCACAAATTGGGATCATGAGTATGGGATGCTGCAGCCATCATAAATGTGCAACTATTGGCAGAACCCAAATTGCTGCGATTTCTTTTCCTAAACCTTCAAAACCACACTCACTGCTGAAGTGCGGTCACTGAACAAGTGATAGGATTACCACAAATTTTGTGGACCAGGTGCACATCTGCTTCTACTGTGCCATAGTAACTTTGAAGGCTCAGGGAAGAAGTGGTGGGTGAGGACTACCTATGCAACCAAAGATGGGGAACAAGAAGAAACTGGCATGGTTGCATAAAGATCTCTCCGATAAACTGAAAGACAAAAAGGACAAGTATAAAAAATGGAGAGGGACACATAACTAAGGCAGAATACCAGCTTATAGCCCGAATCTGCAAAGATGAAATGAAGCTCATGCTGAGAATGAACTAACACTTGCAACAAATGTCAAAAATAATTGTAAGGCATGTATAAAACAAGAAAAAAGTCAAGAAAACAATCAGTCCATTAATGGGAGACAAAGGTAAGGAAGTGATGGGCAGTAGAGACACAGCAGGGCTACTTAATTCATTATCTGCATCTATCTTCAGGCAAAAAGAAAAAATAGCCAAACCTACCAAAAACAGAACTGTAAAAGGCAGACTAGGAATACAAATTAAAACAGGCAAGAAAATGATAGGAAAACACCTGTCCATTCTGGACAAGTTCTAACCACCAGAACTACATTGATTACATCTCAGAGTTCTGAAGGAGCCGGCAGACATGCTCTAACAACCATTGAACCATATCTTTCAAAGATCTTCACGCACCAAGGAACTACCGGTGGACTGGAAAAGAGCTGATGTAGTGGGGGGGGAGGTGCATCTTCTACTCCGAAAAATACGGTAGTTCCCATCTTCAAAAAAGGATCATAAAACTACAGGCCAATTTCCCTGACATCAACGATGCCCTTGAAGTGATGTCCCAGTGCTTGGAGGCCATGCGGATCTGGAGGGGAATAACAGGCTCCGACTAAACCCTTCCAAGACCGAGTGGCTGTGGCTGCCGGCGTCCCGATATAGCCAGCTGGTGCCATCGCTGGCTATTGGGGGTGAATTATTGGCCCCCACAGAGAGGACTCGCAATTTGGGCGTCCTCCTGGATGCACGGCTGTCTTTAGAAGAGCATATGACGGCTGTGGCCAGGGGGGCTTTTCATCAGGTTCGCCTGATCCGCCAGTTGCGTCCCTTTCTGGACCGGGACTCCTTACACACGGTCACTCAGGCACTCGTCACTTCCCGCCTGGACTACTGTACTACTCTCTACATGGGCCTCCCCTTGAGGTGCACCTGGAGGCTCCAACTGGTGCAGAATGCGGCCGCGCGGGGGATTATGGGAGCGACGGGGCGCTCCCATGTGACACCTCTCCTGCGTGAGCTGCATTGGCTCCCGGTGGACTTCCGGGTGCGCTTCAAGGTGTTGGTTACCACCTTTAAAGCGCTCCATGGCATCGGACCTGGGTATTTGCGGGACCACCTTCTGCCGCCAATAGCCTCCCACTGGCCAGTACACTCCCACAGAGAGGGCCTCTTCAGGGTGCCGTCAGCCAGACAATGCCGGCTGGCGACCCCCAGGGGGAGGGCTTTCCCTGTGGCAGCACCTGCCCTCTGGAACAACCTGCCTCCGGAGATATGCAGGATATCAGATCTCTGGGTTTTTCGCCGTGCCCTAAAGACTTTTTCTTCCAACAAGCAGGGTTGGCATAAACCCCAACCACCCCTTTTTTTAAAGATTTTGGATTTTTTAAATTGTCTAAACTGGGTTTTAGCTATGAGATTTTTAGATTTATGGCCAAAATTTATAATTCTTTTAAATTTTAAATTTTTGTATTGATTGTTTTTTATTTCTGGCTGTACACCGCCCTGAGTCCAGCAGGAGAAGGGCAGTTTATAAATTGAATAAATAAATAAATAAATAAATAAATCACTACCTGGGAAGATCCTGGAAAAGATAATGAAACGAGATCTGCAAACACCTAGAAGCAAGCAAATATATAATCAAAAGTCAACATGGGTTTGTCAAAAACAGAGCATTCCAAACAAATGTTATTTCATTCTTACACAAAGTAACTAAATTAGTGGACCAATGAAATACGTAGTATAATTGGATTTCAGTAATGCAGTTGACAAAGTAGACCATAACCTACTTCTTGGTAAATTAGAAAATGTGGGATAGGTACATCCATCCACACAGATGGATTCATAACTGGATAAGTGTATTCCTTAATCGGACTATATCTATATGGAGGGAAGTAAGCAGTGGTACCCCAAGGTTCTGTTTTAGTACACTTTAATATCTTTGTAAATGCCTTAGATGCGGAAATTGAATGGGAATGCATCAAATTTACAAATGACACCAAGTTAGCAGGAATAGCCAACACCTCAGACGATAGGCTCAAGATAAAGAAATTTCGATAGATTTGAACACTGGGCCCTACCTAAGAAAATGAAGTTCGATGGAGGAAAAATATAAGGTTTTACACTTATGCAAGAAAAACCAAATATACTGGTACAGAATAGATAGAACTTGGTTCAAGCAGTAATTATGAGAGGGACCTTGAAGTCCTAGTGGACAATCATTTAGATATGAGCCAGCAGTCTATTGCAACGGCAAAAAAACACCCAATACAATGCTAGGCTGCATTAAGAGAGAGAGAGAATCAAGAACCTGTGAAGTACTAGTACCACTTTATAAAGAGTAAGACCACACTTAGAAAATTGCATACAGTTTGGTCACCATATCGTTAAAAACAATTTGAAACTCTGGAAAGAACGCAGAAAAAGAGCAACAAAGAGGATATAAAGAAGGGTTGCAGAATTGGGTCTGTCTAGTCTAGTGAAAGGAAGGACTAGGGGAGATATGATAGCAGTCTTCCAATACTTGAGGAGTTGCCACAAAGAAGAGGGGGTCAACCTATTCTCCAAAGCCCCTGAAGGCAGGACAAGAAACTGGATGGAAACTTTAAACAGAGTCTGGACAGCCATTTGTCTGAAATGATGTTGGGTCTCCTGCTTGATCAGGGTTGGAAAAGAAGACCTCCAAGGCCCCTTCCAGCCCTGTTACAAACCTCCAGTGACGGAGCAGCCACAACCTCTGGAGGGAAGCCATTCCCAGAGAACCAACCTCCACTTGAAAGAGGCTTTTTCAATCTTCCCACCAGCAGGAAATTACAGCCACCAGTTTGACAGCCTGCAGCACCAGAGGGCTCCAATTTGGGGAGGGAAGGAACCTGCAGCAGCAGCAGCTGAGAGGCTTCAGCCCAGTTGCTTCTCCGCTTCCAGGCCGTGGAGGGAACCGAACAGCCCGACTTGCTCCAGGACTCTCCTCCCACCTGCTGCCCTCAACTCACCTGCCAGCTGCTGCTTCGACCCTGGGAAGAGCACAAAAGCCGCTCTGCACACCAACTTTCCTCCCATCAGTCATCCGGAAGAAGTTCGGCTGTCCCAAAGGTGCTATTTCAAAAGGAAACTCGACTTCCTGCTACTCTTCCCTCGCCTTCTAACCTTTCTAGCAATACAGTACTCGATGGTTTTAACTCCTTTAAGCTCAACCACAGATATTACACGCTTTCTAGGCACAGCTGTTGCCTGTTTGACCACCATCTCCAGCTAGGAGGCAGAAAAACATGCTTCTCCAGCCTCTACCTAAGGCGTTTGCAACATGTTTCCACTGATTAAATGCTATCAAGTCGTTTTTCACTTCTTAGCCTACTGAAATGTGATGCTGCTTAGCTTACAAAGATTAGCTATGTGCCCAGCCGTAAAAGTTCATGAAGGTTTTATAGACTTACCCAGTCAGCTTTCTTAGGGGGGACTCTCAGTGGAGATCCAAACCTCTCTACATCCCACTTTAAGACCGATTTCCTGTGGCTCACAGGATTTTAGGACATGGCAGCACCATCAGGCCAGACACTGCAGGGGAGACAGCTTAACTCCTGCTGGCCAGGGCTGCGTCCAAGAGCATCAACCACCAAGCTTCATTCCTGAAGGAGGAAATTTTATACCTCCTAAATGCCATGTATAATTTCTGTAAATTTCCTTGCACTGAAGTCTCCATTAGGTCACAGAAACATATGCAGCAGGGCCTAGAAAATGGAGCCTAAGGAAGAGGGCCTGATTGCCTATATATGGTAGAAGAAATGTCTCCCACCCAAAAAAAATTGTAAAGAAAGCTTTATAATTAAGCTAACAGTTAATTATAATTCGTGGCTTTCCATCCAGCGTCCTTGAGCCTTACACTAGATGTTTGGGTTTGGTGCCTTCAAGTCAGTCAAGTCAAATTTCTTGCTTAGACCTAAGCCTGATAGCACTGGCCAAAGCTGCACAGATGGCTTCACATTTTAGGCAGACTGCAACTGAATATTTCCCAGTCTCTAACCTGTAGCTTTCACCACTACACCAACCTGGATCATCTTCTCCACAAAACCTACCCATTGAGCTCTTCCTGCTGCTTCAACAGCAAATTCAAGCCTGCAGCTTTCAAAATTCAGTTCACTTTGCAATCGGCTCGTCCTTACTGTTATCCCCAATTTGGGTCTGAGCCTGGTGCCGAAGCCAATGATGGACGCCAGACACAAGGTGCAGGTTTTCTTATTGCTTTTTATTGGAGTAGTCCAAGGAAAAGGGATCCTGGCCAAAATGTCAAAAACCAAGAACAAAGGATTAAATAAGCCTTATACATTTTCACTAAAAGAGAAGGTGGGACAAGGTGAGATAATAAGAAATATCATATAATAAACATTTTATTAATAACTGGATGATCTAGTCCAAGGTATCGATTTTCCTGTAGATAACGGAAAGAGAATTCATAACCCCAGCGAGTTGTCTTACATGTTGGTAAGAGGTCAGTTCGCCCACCTGCAGGATGGACCTCTCCTCTGCCTTTAGGAAGGAATATGGTCACCCAAGAAGGGTCTCAAACCTGTTCGCCTTCAAGGTGCAATGCGAAGCCTTAGCAATGCAAGTGGCAAGGCTTGCGGCCAGGTCAGGTGAGCTTCCTGGCACAGCTTCGCTAGGTGTCGTTTTAATAAATCAATTCATTTTTCTACCATAGGACTACTTTCTGGGTGGTAGACCGTGTGACACTTCCATTTGATATTTAACTGTTCACGCAATTGTTGTACAACCTAAGCTGTGAAATGTGGGCCAGAATCAGATGGTATATTATTTAGCAGCCCAAACCTAGGAATAATTTCTTTCAGTACAACTTTCACTACTTCATGAGCTTTATGAGTCCTGCAGGCAAAAGACCATCCTGTGAAGGTACATACGAGTACCAAAACATACTTAAAACCTTGCTTTCTAGGTAATTCAGTGAAGTCTATTTCCCAAACTGCCCCTGGGTAGTTGCCTTTCAGTTGGACTTCTAGGGGTGCGCACCTGGCCACTTTTGGATTATTTCTGGCACAGGTCAGGCAGGCTGCAGCTTGGGAAGCAGCGGAATAGAGATCCTTGCCTACTGCATAGCATGTCACAAAATCTACCAGGGCTTTTGGCCCCCAATGTGTTGTGGCCTGCCAGCGGCCTGCGCAGATCGTGGCTGATCCCGATGAGGCGGATGCTGGTGTGGTGTCGCGCCAGCAGCCTGCACAGCTGGCGCTCGTGTCGGACAGCGAGGAGGCCAAAGAGGATGTGATGCCAGAGGCAGAGACTCAGCCAGGGCCTTCAGAACCTCCAGAGGCTCCTTCCAGTGCAGAGAGCAAAGTGGAGGAGCCTCTTCTCAATGCTCGGGCACGCAGGGCTGCCAAAAGGCAGGAGTGGCTACTCAGGAGGAGGAGGTCTACTCAAGAGTTGGGCTTGAGGATAATTGGCCACTCCCTTAGCCTACTTAAGTCACATGCAGCTAGTGCTTTCTTGCTAGAAACAACGTCTCATTACTACAGAGCATCTTAGAGAGCGAGCGACTTCTCATATCTGGTTTTCTGGGCTGATTGCCAACCTTTGTCGGATTTTGTTCTTAATAACTTTGATAAGGACCCTTTGCATGGGAAGCCTGCATTTTTGAAAGGGGTTTGTTTGGAATTAAACAGTGTTTGCGAAGTTTGGTGTGTGTCACATTCTCTGGGAATCCGAAGCTGGGGCAGAACACAATGTGTGCTAGCATGTATTTGTGATAAAAGAATCCTTAGAGGTGTATTTGGTAGAATAAATCTGTGCTCTACCTTCCACCACCCATCATCCCCCTCCTTGCCTCCAATAGTCTTGGCCCATGCCCTGTCCTTGGGAACATAAGAGGACAGGGAAGTAGGGATGGATGAAGACATTGGAATTAGGGAAGCTGTTAATTCTGAGTGTCTTCCTTAGCAGCCCTATCTGAGGCCTGGTTCGCTTTCACGTAAAGAGTGTCTTCCTTAGAATGTCCCATGACATGTATGACTGCTACTTGTTTTGGCTGCCAGACTGCTTCTAATAATTCTAAAATTTGTGGGACATACTTAGTAGTTGACCCTTTTGCCTTTAATAATCCTCTTTCCTTTCATAGAGTTCCATGGGTGTGCAAGATTCCAAAGGCATATTTGCTATCTGTATAAATATTTACTGTTAGTCTTACAGCCAGCTGTAAGGCTCTAGTTAAAGCTACCAGCTCAGCCAGTTGGGCAGAAGTGTGTACTGGTAACGGTTTGACTTCTGTAACTTCCCATGGTGTGACCACTGCATATCCTGCTTTACTCAGACCTTCTATCATAAAGCTATTACCATCTGTAAACCATTCACAGTCAGTATTTGGGATTGGTTGATCACTAAGATCGGGTCTATTGGCATATACAGAATCCACAACCTGTACGCAATCATGATGCAATTCAGTATCCACCTGGGGCAAGAATGTAGCTGGATTGAGGGCATTGCATACCTCTAATTGTATAGCTGGGGAGTCAAGCAGGATTGTCTGATACTTGGCTTGGCGGCCCCCAGTCATCCAAAATGCTCCTTTCCCTTCCATTATCTCTTGAACCCTGTGTGGGACTTTGACTATTAGATGTTGTCCCAGTGTTGACTTTTGAGCTTCCTCAACTAGCAGTGCAGTTGCTGCCACAGCTCACAGACATCCAGGCCAGCCCAATGCCACCCCATCTATTTGCTTACTAAAATATTTCACAGGCCTTTGCCACGAGCCTAGTTTGTGGGTGAGAACTCCTGCTGCAATGCTTTCCCACTCATGTACAAAGAGGGTAAAAGGTCTAGTGGGGTCTGGAAGCCCTAGTGCCCGTGCTCTCATAAACTCACTCTTTATTCGTGTGAACGCTTGCTGGCATTCTCCAGTCCATTCGAATATTTCCCTGTCCCCTCCTTTGACTGCTTCATAGAGGGACTTGACAATTAATCCAAAATTAGGAATCCAAATTCTACAAAAACCAGCCATTCCCAAGAATCCTCTTAGTTGTTTTCTGTTAACAGGGGACTTTAATTGACACATGGCTTCCCTCCTTGGGGCTAACAGTCTCCGCTGTCCTGCAGAGATGCCATACCTTAAGTATTTAACCTCCTCCTGTGCAATTTGGGCTTTTGCTTTAGGTACCTTATAGCCACAGGTTGCCAGGCAATTTAAGAGCAGTATAGTTCCCTCTATACATTTCTCCCTTGTATCAGTACCTAAAAGCAAACCATCCACATACTGTACAGCTGAATACTCCTTGACCCAAGATGGTTTATACAGGTCTTTGGCCAAGCATTGGCCAAAGATAGTGGGACTATTTTTAAATCTTTGTGGTAATCGAGTCCATGTGTATTGAACAGGAATGCCTGATGTGGGGTCTTGCCATTCAAAGGCAAAGATTGGTTGGCTCTCTTCTGCTAATGGAATAGAAAAGAAAGCATCCTTTAAATCCAATACTGTAAACCACATATCATTTGGATTAACCTGTGCCAACAGATTGGGCACTATTGCATGGAGGGTGAGAGTATCTTTATTCACCCCCCTCAAATCCTGTATGAAGCACATAGACACATCTGGCTTTTTAAGAGGTAGCACTGGGGTATTCCAGAGTGAAGATGTCTGAGTTATAAGTCCCCATCCTAGGACATTTTCTATAATGGGCTGGAGACCCTGCTTTGCCTCCCATTTAACATACTGCTTTATATTAGCCACTTGTCCTCCTTGGGATAAAGCCACTGTGACTGGTTTAACGAATACTGCCTTCCCGGGCTGTCCTGCTGCCCGCGATCATCCGAGGCTTTTTTTTTTTAACTTTTAAAAGCATTTTTTCAGCTGAAGAGGTTGTAGAAAAAATGCTTTTAAAAGTAAAAAAAAGAGCCTCTGATGAGGTGGGCAGGGTAAGCGAGCGGCGACTGGGTTGGGGACTGATTCGGAGGCGTGGCCAGCCAATCTTATTACCGGTTCTCCGAACTACTAAAAATTTGTACTACCGGTTCTTGCGAACTGGGAGCAACCCACCACTGATTTACACATGCGTATTTCCTGTAGATAAGCATTCTTTGTTCTTGCCAGACACACTTGGCAATTACAGGCTTCCTGATTTATTTTCAAGTGTGTGTCATGACCTGGATTTATTTTAGCATACAGCCCATCATTACTCTCCAGATAACAGATCTTTTTCATCTTTCAATCTGAGTTAGTTTCATACTTTTCTTCTGAAGAAACAGAGGGTTCCTCTTATTGGGTAGTGGCTTCTGCCTGGCCCTGTGACTAGCTCCTCTGGTGTTTGGGGCTGCCTTTTAATTTGCTCAATTTTGTTGCATATATAGTGTTATTAAGTTTGGGGGGAATCTAATTTATCTTTTTATTGTAGAGAGTTGTTGTACTTTCTTTTGATATTCTGCTATTTCCCTCATGTTAGTTTTAATGAGAATCTGAGTGGCGCAGCAGACTAATGCTACTGTTAAAAGTAGTATTTAGCTTCCAGCTGCCTGCAATTACTGTGAGTTCAATTCTCACCACGCTCAAGGTTGACTCAGCCTTCCATTCTTTCTAAGGTAGGTAAAGTGAGGACCCGGTTTGTGGGGGCAATAAGCTGACTTTGTATAAAATATATGAAAGTATGAAGGCTATTGCTTAACGCATTGTAAGCCACCCTGAGTCTCCGGAGAAGGGTGGCATATAAATCAAAATAAAAAATAAAATAAAATAAAATAAAATAAAATAAAATAAAATAAAATAA
>WNWU01000265.1:256086-268906 GCA_012654045.1 Ptyas mucosa
AAATAAAATAAAATAAAATAAAATAAAATAAAATAAAATAAAATAAATAAAATAACGTATCTTAGAGAAACGCAACTTTCAGTTTCATCCTTCTGCATCCTGAATGTCTTCCAGATTTTGATGCCAAAATTTCCTAGCCAGCATATCCTTTGCACAAAATATCTGTGAGTCATAAGCAGAGTTTCTGAGTGGTCCCAATAAGCTGCTGAAGCTTCTAAAAAAATTACATGGTAATGAAAAAGAAATTATATGATGGAAAATGTTGCTTTTCTAAAAAAAGGCATTAAATAGTTTTTGAGAATGAAAAAAAACAGGTCGATCAAAAGGTCGGCAGTTCAGCAGTTCGAATCCCTAGCGCTGCGTAATGGGGTGAGCTCCCATTACTTGTTCCAGCTTCTGCCAGCCTAGCAGTTCGAAAGCATATAAAAATGCAAGTAGAAAAATAGGGACTAGCTTTGGTAGGAAGGTAAAAGCGTTCCATGCACCTTTGGCATTTAGTTATGACCATGGAGATATCTTCGGACAGCGCTGGTTCTTCAGCTTTGGAACGGAGATGAGCACCACCCCCTAAAGTCGGCACATGTGTGTGAGGGGAACCTTTACTTTATTCTGCTCTTACCTTGTATTAGTTTTAATGTGTCTTCTTTGTCTATTGAAATTTAATTAATATTTATTTTGAATTTGCACTTAATTCTTAATCATGACATAAACTATTATTATTTTTATACTCGAAATCATACCCATTGCCCCTCTCTTTCTTGCCTTCTGGCGCTTTGGTTCTATGCATCAGACATCTCCAAGAGAAAAAAAGAAGTCACATTCTTTGCAATGAACTCTTGCGGTAGCCAGCAAAGCCATAAGCTCTTCCAAGTTCTTCTGTTCCCTTCTTACTGTCCCACTTTATTCCCCCCAAAAATCAGAAATCCATGACTGATAAATATAATTAGTCCCAAAAGGGGTAGATTCTTTTTTTATATAATTTTTATACTTTTTTTAAAATATCCGTAAGTCCTTGGTGAACAGTCTGGGTCAATGTACTTTATACACAATGCTAATAACAATAATACTGTTTAGGTATACAAAATAATACCTTTCAACTTCTAACATTTATGCCTACAATGAGACATGATGACAGCTATGCAAAAAACAACAACAAACAATTATACCAAAAATGAGTGACGGGTAACTTTAAATATAATGTTAATATTTTAAAATTTAGAAACTTTCAAACATGTTTAAATTGAAGCTACCTGGAGCTGGAGGCTCAGGCCGAAGGAGGTTCTTGGTTCCTCCTCACCCCTGACCTGGCCCTGGTTGTGGGCGTCCTTTTGCAGAGGGATCATTTGCAAAGTGATAGAATATGAATATATATATATTACCAGTCCTCTGAATTGTATTAGTGAAATGAACAAGCCTGCAATTCTCTGGTGTCTTCTAAAGTCAGCAATCAGGATGATTCATTTGCAGGGCTAAAATTCCAGTTCTCTGCTCCAATTATTGTTCCTCTCATTACTTGTAGGGATTATTTGGAAATTTTTAAGAAGAAGCCCTGAGAGAGGAATGAAAGACATGGAAACATCTCCCGTGTGTTGGGAAGACAGCTTTACCCCCACATTCACAGCAATGCTGACAATGCCCATTTCTTTCATTCTCAAAAGCTATTGAAAGAGCAGCACAATGCTTTTTTTAGAAATGAAACATTTTCCACCGTATAATTTCTTTCTCACAGCTCAAACACCAAGGCAGTTGTAACGAATTTGTCAGCACCTTGGTGCCACTACCACCGGGGTAACAAGCAGGCACCTCCAAGAAGAAAAGGTCACAGCAGGATGTTGGAAGAAATATCCATCTGGTTCAGTTCCAAGCTGGGAGAGAGGCTCTGGAAATAAAATGGAGGCTAGCTGCTTAGGAAAGAAGGTGTGTTTATTGATGAGCAGAACCACAGCATGCAGTTCTGGGACAGCTGACAAAGTAGCTTGATGAGTGCAAGGATTTTTTATAGAGTTTACAGTAATTTTGAGCTTTGCTTTGTGTACTTTTATTATTTGATTAGTTTTACTTATTTCGCAAAGACTCCTGATGGGTCTTAATTATCACTTCAAATGGTTTTTCCGTGCCCTCTAGTAGGTGCCGCCATGTCTGAAGGGCCCATTTTACAGCAAAAGCCTCCTTTCCCCACACGACCCAATTTCTTTCTGTTGGAGAGAGCTTCCGTGATGTATAGGCACACGGTTGAAGCCTGCCCTGGGTGTTTAGTTGTAGGAGCACTGCTCCAACTGGGACATCACTCACATCAGCCTGGACCATGAAAGGCTTTGTTGTATCAGGGTGTTTGAGAACCGGTTCTCTAGCAAATAGTCCTTTTAGGTGTTCAAACGCTTTTCGACACAAGCGTTTGTGTCCAGCTTAGTATCTGACCTGGTCAGGGTTTGGTGGTTGCAGGCTTCGTACGCAATAGATCCATTAAGGATAAAGTTACCTGGGCAAATGACGGGATAAATTGCCTATAGAAGTTGGCAAACCCGAGAAAACTCTGTAGTTGTTTTCTTGTTCTCGGGGCTTGCCACTCCAGTACCGCCTCAACTTTTTTGGGGTCCATTTCCATCCCCTCCCCAGTTATCCTGAACCCTAGGTAATCTATCTCTGTGCAGTGAAACTCACATTTTGAGAGTTTAACAAAGAGTTTGACGTCTAACAGTTTTGTTAACACCTGTCAGACCAACGGGTGTGTTCCTCCATGGTTTTTGTATAGATTAGGATATCACTCAGGTATACCAGGACCCTCCAGTACAGGTATTCCTGCAGAACCTCATTTATGAGCTGTATGAATATGGCCGGGGCATCCTGCAACCCGAATAGCATCACTCGGAACTGGTAGCTCCCCAGGGGACAATTAAATGTTGTTTCCACTCATCCCCTGGTTGGATGCGCACCCAGTAATATGCTTCTCATAAATCAAGCTTCGTAAATATTTTACCAGTCGCCAGTGTAGCCAACAAGTTTATCATGAGCGGCCATGGATATAAAGGCTCCATGCAGACAGC
The DNA here is from genome assembly GCA_012654045.1 of Ptyas mucosa. Lineage (NCBI taxonomy): Eukaryota > Metazoa > Chordata > Lepidosauria > Squamata > Colubridae > Ptyas > Ptyas mucosa. The sequence goes on from WNWU01000265.1 coordinate 259,131, forward strand.
ATTAAGACCCTGGAAATCTACACATAGATGTAAACTACCAACTTTTTTTCCCCCTGAAGAGCACTGGAGCCGCTATGTGTGATCTACTGGGTCGTATGAAACCTCTAGCTAAATTCTTATGGATATATTGCCTCAACTCCTCAATTTCCCTAGGGGTCATCAAATACATACAGGGCTTTGGCAATTTGGCTCCGGGTATTAGTTCGATGGCGCTATCAGTAATACTATGAGAAGGTAAGTTTTTGCATCCATCCTCACTAAATACCCTCACCAAATCCTCAATGGCAGCCGGGAACCCTTCCTTGGGTAGTGGTTTCCTTCCCTCTGCTCCTTTCCCCTGGTCACGGACCTGTGGGTCTGGGCCCAGTGCCAGTCTCAATCTACGAAACCCTCCCACCAAATGGTTGGCTCCCACTTATCAAGCCAGGCAAGTCCCAAAATGATCAGTTCAATCATCTTGTCTATTACAACAAATCGGATGTGTTCCCAATGCTCCCCAACCTCGAGCCGAATCAGTTCAGTGACATGTGTGGCTGGATGGCCCCCCAAAGTCGACCCATCCATTTGCTCGAATTTGATGGATGTCTGTAACTTTATTATGCAAATTTCCAATTCATCCACTACCGAGCAACATACTAAACATTGTATGCAACCAGAATCAACTATCGCTCCCTGATTAACTCCCTTCCCCATGCGCGGATGTCTGATAGTCACTGGGATTATAAAGGAGCGTATAGGATCGCTTACCATAGGATCATGTGTATCATCCTCTTCACTGTCCCCGGACTCCTTGGGAACATGGCCTATTCTGGGAGGATTTCCGGAATTCTTTCCCAGGGTTTTTGTCTCACTAGAAGGTGATTGGGCCGCTATCCAGGAACGTTCTGGTGTCATCTGGGAGCGGTCCTTGGGCTAATTTCCAGGGGCTGATGCTTGTGGGGTTGATATGTGTGGAGGCGGCAATGGGCAATGGGCTGTCCGGTGGCCCTCTTGTTTACAATGGTAACAGCAAAATGATGGTCTTCAAGCCTGATCAGCAGTTCTAGGACCTGGTGGTAGGAAGGGTTTCACCGCCTCCCGATCAGCTGTCTATCTGTAGCCCGTCGGGGTTGACTCAGTCCTCCAATCCGTGTCCTAAATTCCCTCAAGCCAATGTCTAACTCCACGACCACTTTGAATCAAGCAGCTAAATGAGGGGCGAGACCTCTATATATACACACGTGTCTGAGTTCTCTGTCCCATCCCATGTGAAATTGATGTACAAGTAGGCATTCAGGCCACACTCCCAGCCTCCCCGCTATTTTGCAAAATTCTTTCACATACCCCTTGGCCGGTCTCCCCCATTGTTTTAACGCCACTAGTTCTTTTTCAGCCACCTGTGTTCTGGCCTTGTCCTCAAACCGCATATGAAGGACCTCCATAAACAAGCCAAGATTCGTCAATTCCCGGGCGTGATCACTGTGGAGGTTGGCCACCCAGTCAGCCACCACTCCTGTTAACACAGCAGTAACAGCGACAACCATCACTCACTGGAAGGGGTAGAACCAGCCATAGAGGTCCATATGACTAATTATTTGGCTCAGGAAAAGAGCTACCTGTCAAGTCCTGTCAAAGGTGGCTTGTATAGGAGGTGCACCCTATAGTGCCTGCTGGAGCCACATTCCTGGAGGCCACATGGGTACATGATCCGTTGCCCGACTAGTGGCTGCACCATTACTATCCCCCGTTAGATCCCTGATGTTGTCTTGTAGCTGATGGGCACACCTCCTGTTCTCTCGGTGCTCTCATTTCGGTTTGGTCCTTATTACACATTACTTCCCCCAAGGATGAGGCAGATGCCTCAGGGGCACGGTATTCTGCCACTCTGGCCCTGCCAAGAGCTTGCTCTGCCCTCAATTTGGGACTGGCTAAACGGAATCTATTCTCAAACGCTGGGGCTGCCCCCACCCTGCCTTGCCAATTAATAGAAGGGTCCAGCCCAGGTGCCCAAGGTTGCCAGGAGGGAGCGTCCCGGAAGCTCACTACCCCAAACCTCTCCCTCAAAACATCCATTGTGGTCACTCTAGGGCCTGTGGAGTAACTCCACTCCTCCTCATCTTCAGCCCACTGTCTTTCTCTCTATCCTTGGAACGGAGCCCCTGCAAGGGGGGGGGTGTAGGCAGCCAGGGTTCCACAGTCCCTGTCAAAGCAGAACTGTGCCACCCATGTCCTGATGAAGTTTGTGTGGCTCCAGTCCCCTGAGCTTCCTGGCTCTCTCCCGACCCCTCCTCGTTGCGCCTGGCCCATTGCTTTGGTCAGACCACAGGCTGTTCACATTCCACCTTCGTCTCTTCTACCTCGTCATCTCCTTCTAATGCCATGGATCTGGGACCGGTCCCCATCTAATGTGGCCTCCACCATAATCCTCTGGCCCCTCACTCATCGTCCACCGAAGACCAGTAAAAAGAAAAAGAAGAGTGCCGACTTTCTCTTGTCTTGCTAGGCCACCTGTGTTTTTCCGGATGAAACTAACAGTCCACACTCTGCACAGTGAAGTAAACCCGGTTTATTTCTCCTACTCGGCAGCTCGTAGTCAATGTCAGATCACAGAATGGAATAAAGTTGGCGCTGAGGGCACCCTTTTATAGCCCCATTCCGCCCCCTTGCCGGTGGGCGTCTCCTTGTCAGTGTTCCAGCAAAACCCCAACTCCAAGTAAAGACTCTGAAGCAATCATTTTTCAAAGTTCTATTTACTAGAATAGGTAAACTGGCACATCTGGGAAAACACGAATCTGAGATGTTCGGGTTTTCCTTCAGTAAATCAAAACCCCCAAAACCATCCCTCACTCCTCAGTCTATCACATGCTCCAATCAACTGCTGTCCCGGCTCAAGACATCACTCCAACCACTCTTTCTCCAGATGCAGGATCGCCCTGACCTTGACCAACAGGAAGAATGCTATTATGTCTACAGACAATCCCTCTACTAAATCCCCACTCCTACTTTCCCACACATGAGAAGGTGGCAGCATGGAAGCTTCCGGCCTAATATGGCTTCCAAAGCTGACAGGAGACCCAGCTGTCAGAGGCTGTTTCGAATCCCCTAAGGACAGTCATGCTGCCGTGCCTCTGCGACGTCATCCATCCACATCAATCCATCTGGGAGCTTCTGCTATGCCACTGCACTGGCTCCACTGCTTTCACCCACCACTCGCTTGCCCGAGACCCCTTCTAGTTCTACCACCTGCACCGTGAGTTACTGGCCTCTTCGTAGGTAGTCTAACCCCACCACCTTCACTCGTGCCCATCATCCCCCGTAGCGTCCTCCCATTGTGGTCCGTTGGACAGGTCCACAGGCCATCGAGGTGTTGAGGACTGCTTGACGCTTGACATTGGGGTTTTCCATTGGAACTAATAAGATTTTGATTGCCAGCTAAGTTTCCTTTGCATTTTAATTCTGCTTGTGATTCAGTTCTCCACAGTGCTCTCTTTGGCATTCTTTTTGCCTGTAAGATTCACATAAAAGTGTTAGTTTAAATATGGTTTATAAAATGATTGCACAATATTTTTAAAAAAACAGATCCAAAGGCATACATTACAATAAAAGACAAAGATGCCAAAATGTTAACTTAACCTCTTACATTAATTATTTACATTTTCAATATACATGTCAAATACTCATTCAGTTATGACATTTGTTGACTTGGGTCAATCATGAATTCATAGAATTGCAAAGAGTTATCATCAAATATAACTGGAAGTGCTGGGGACAGATTATACATATATACATACCAGTGTTTTCTTGAAAATATTTTCTTTTCTTTTGGGCCCCAAAATAAGCACCAGGTCTTAGTTTCAGGCATATCTTACCCGCTTACTTTAGGACCATTGCAGCCAGGCTACCCACACCCTGACACCTTTTGCACTGCTGCCTGACTACTACTGCAGCTGCTCTCGGCCAGACACTGCATAGCTTGTCACACAGCACATGCAAGTTGTGTCCAAACTGTTTATCAGATGATTGAAACACTTTTAACTTTTGGAGGATTTTTTTTTTTGAGGAAATAATGTTTTAAAAAGCTACCATCAGCAATCCTTTTCCTTTTGGCGAAACTCCTCTAAGTGCACTCCATTTTCACTTGACTGCATTTTCTTTCACTCTTGCTTCCCTTCTCAGAAGGCAGAAAAGAATGTGTGCCAAGTATGCATGTGTTATGCTGCTGCTTGCTGCAGGACGTCGTGTGGCACTTTGTTGTGGTCCACCAGCAGCCTGTGGAGCTGGCAGCATAGTCGGACAGTGAGGAGCCTGGGGAGGAACATGGGCCAGTCCTGGAGTCTGGGTAAGGCCCAGATGAGGGCTCTGCGTCAAGAGGCAGAGATGGGGCCAGGGCCGTCTGGGAGCGATGCACGGACTCCAGAGCCCCCAGAGTCAGACAGCAGAGAGGCAGAGGAACAGGAGGAGCCTGTTCCTAGTGCATGCATGCACAGAGCTGCCAGAAGGCAAGAGCAGCTAAACAAAAGGGGTGACTCAGGAGTAAGGCCAGGAGATGATTGGCCCCTCCCATAAGGCTTGAAAGAGAAACAAAGGACTTGGGCCTTTTTGCAGGAAAGCAACATTGCTAACTCTGTTTCCAGTCAGTGTCTCTTGTTTGTTTCTGAACTTCATGGGGCTTTGCCAAGTAAGGCCTTTGGCAGGGTGTCAAAGAAGATAAAGGTTGGTGATTATCCCAAAGGATTTCTCCCGAAGGATTTGTTTTGCAACTAATTGGGACTCAGCTGGGAATGACTTTAATTCTCAGCTGTTACCATAAAATAGGTTTATTTGGGGGAGGGGTGTGGCCAGCATTGGGCGGTACGGTGTGGATTCCGGAGTCCTTAGGGATCATAGCTGTAGGGATAGCGAAGAAAGGCTGGCACAGATAGAGCAAGTTCCCTGAAGTGCCGGCATTTCTAGCAGCGAAGGAAGGCAGCCATGGAGCTGTCAAAAGCCGGAGCGGCCACAAACAAGAAGAGGAAGTGCAGGAGTGGAGATTGAACAGAGTATTGTTACCAGGTGAATGATTGGCCAACTCACAGGTAAGAAGAAAAAAAATTGTAAAGTTTGAAAGAAGTCCCAACAAGTTATTAGCGGCTAATTAGCACTCAGGAACTCAAGTGGGAAAAAAGGGGGGAACTTTAAAACTAAAGCCCTAAAGGAACCTTCCACCTGGACTTAAAATTGGACTTGGAAGAAATTAAAAATAAGGTAAGAAAAAGAAAACAGAGAAGTATTCTTTAAACAACAAAAGGACTTAATTCGGAGAAGAGAAGAGGAAGTAATTATTTTTGTGGAATTACAATTGATACTTTTTTGTTGGGGGGGGATTTGTGAATTGGAGAGAGCCATCTACTGGTGAAAAGAAAGTATTACACTAAGTTTATTTAGACCGTAAGAAGATGGGGGGGGGGGGTTGTTTTAACAGCTGCAGCACAATTTCAAAAGAAGAGGAAAGAACAAAGACTATATTTGAATTGGATACTATTTGGAAAGAAAAAAGAAGAGACACTATATGGACTTGAATTTGAAATATATGTAAATGAAAATAATAAATTTAAAAACTCTTGCTCTTTAAATTGATAACATAGAGAATTGGGAGGATGAATATGAGAAACTAAGGGAGATGTTTCAAAAGATAAGAGAAGTGTTTAAGGGAAATAAAGAAGCAGAGGACTGGTTAGAATGTTAAAAAAATGAAAGAGAAAATATGAATGGGAAGCAAGAGAAGCAGGAAGACAAGACTGAAAAGGAAATGATTGAAAATAAAGATACAGATGATTACACTGGGATTGAAAGTGAAAGTATGAAAATGGATAAGGGGGAATATCTTTCAAAAAAGAAGAGAAGAGAAGGAAATGGGGAAATATTGAGAGGGAAAATTAAAAGAGTAAAAATTAGAGAAAGGAGGCAGAAAGGGAGATATAAGAAAAAGATAAGAGAATGGGAGAAAAGGAGGAAATTATCAAGAAATGGAATTGTGGAGAGATTAAAAGAAAATGGTTAAAAAAGGGATAGTAGAAAGGAAATTAAAATATTAGTATGTTGATTTAAGAGAAGAATATTAGTAGAAACTGTATGTAAAAAGTAAGTTAGAAGAAAAATATAGATTATTGTAAAAGGGATATAAGTAAGGATGAAATGAAATGTGGGCAAGAAGCAAAAAAGAAGAAAGATGCTGTTAATGTAAAATAGAACAGTAGATGTGTTATGTCCTTATAAGGACATCCGGCCGGGGATTGGTTAATCCTCCGGGCGGGAAAGTTAAACCGCTGTCATTGGACGGCTGGTCTGCCGGAGCGCTATAAAAAGGGCTCCGGCAGCACAGCCGTTCGTCTGTTCTGACTTAGTTAAGAGCTGAATAAAACTTGTTGAACAGACCCCGCTGGTCTTGTCTTCTTTCCTGCGCCTGATCTAACAAGATGTAATATGAAAGACAGAATGGGTTATATGTTTTGTTGTCTGAAGAAGTATAGATTGGAGAGAAATAATAGTGGATGGTAAAGAATGAGTTAAAGTTGGAGACGAACTAAGGAATTAATTGAAATTAAGATGAAAAACTGAAATGTAAAACTGAATAAAACTGAAATGTTAGTAAATTATGTAAGTAAGAATGAAATGAAATATAAGTAAGAAGTAAAAAAGAAGAAAGATATTGTTAAAGGTAAAATAGATTAAGGATTGGAAGGCCAACTCAGCAAAGGCTTTAAGGTAAAAATGGAATAAGTTGAAATATATTGTTAATAATTAAAAAGAGGAGGTGAATTCTGAGAAATATATTTAATAAATGGAGGAAAAGTCGGGGTTGCCTGGACACCATAGTGGAAAATAGTAAATTAAAAATGAATACAGCAATAGAGATGAAAGAAGAAATAGAGGGATGGAAGGAAGGGAAGAGGGGAGGGAGGGAGGGGAAATAAGAGTACGAGAGAAGGTTAGATAGGGAGAAAGAGAGGGGAAGGGGAAGTAGGGAAAGAGTAGGAGAGGAGTAAAGAAGAAAGTAGGAAGGATAAAAGAAGGGAGTGAGACGGAAGGGAATGAGAAGATAGATTGCTGTACAATAAAAAAGATGAAATGGAAGAAAGGCAACCCCGAACATGTGTAAATGTATTAGGATAAAGAATGAATTATTAAAAAGTAAAAAAGAATAAATATGAGTAAAAATAGAGAAATTAGAATTTGAGGACAAATAAAGATGTTGTTTATATAAATAAACATAGAAATATTAAGATACAATTAAAAAATATGGAAAAAGATGATCTTGGCAGAAATTGTAACTAAGTAAAATGTATTTGCATACTATAAGTTGTATAAGATATGACATGGCCAATACTCTGTTCATAAAATATGCGGCTGAAGGGGGGGGGCAAGGAAAAAAAATCAATAAAACTTGATTTTTTAAAAAAGGTTTATTTGGGACTAATTGTGTCTTGTAATGACTCAGTAAGCCTAAGTCACAACACATGTTGCGCCTTTAACACAGTTCACACCAGTGATGAATCCAGGGCCCACTGAAAATGGTGGCTGCTTCCAGGACAAAGTCATGAGGCCCAAGGATGCATGTCCTTCCCTCCCTCCCCAACATGAGGTTCAGAGATCTTCAAAAGGTAAGGAGGAGGAGCGTGAGAGGTCGGCTGGGATGGGAGTCAGGTGTAAGAGGACCCTGGAGGGGCAGTGAAGGGCCAAGGGGACACAAGGGTTAGGATACAGAGCACAAGGATGTCGTGGAGAGTAGGGGGGCCTAGAGATGCCTACGGCAGGCAAGCCCGGCCATGTGCTAGATCTCCAAGAGTTTTCCCCAGCTCTGAGTAGATATTTATTTATTTATTTATTTAATTAATTAAACTTTTATACCGCCCTTCTCCTTTCGGACTCAGGGCGGTGAACAGCCAGAATAAAACAATTATACAAAAAAGTTAAAACTAATTATTTAAAATAAATTATATAAAATTTGGCCCATATAGATTAAAATATTCCAATTTAAAATCAATGTTGAATTTTAAAACCAAATAAAATCAGGCCAGCCCGGCTAACTGAAAAAGGTGTGTTTTCAGGGCCCGACGAAAAGTCCAGAGGTCTGTGATCACTCGTATCTCTGGGGGTAGATCGTTCCAGAGGGTAAGTGCCACCACAGAGAAGGCTCTCCCCCTGGGGGTCGCCAGCCGGCATTGTCTGGCTGACGGCACCCTGAGGAGGCCCTCTCTGTGGGAGCAAACTGGCCAGTGGAAGGCAATTGGTGGCAGAAGTTGGTCCCATAAATACCCCGGCCCTAAGCCATGGAGCGCTTTAAATGTGATCACCAACACCTTGAAGCGCACCCGGAAGTCCACCGGGAGCCAATGCAGCTCGCGCAGGAGAGGAGTCACATGGGAGCGCCCCGTCGCTCCCATAATCCCCCGCGCTAGTGTTCTGCTTAGCAACTCACATATTTGATTAATGGCAATTTCACTTAACAGCCGTTAACAGCCGTTGCAACATGCAACGGTAATTCAAGACCCATAATAATTATATAAAAGCGATGCAGTGGCTCAGTGGCTAAGACGCTGAGCTTGTCGATTGAAAGATTGGTAGTTCAGCGGTTTGAATCCCTAGTGCCGCGTAACGGAGTAGGTCCCGTTACTTGTTCCAGCTTCTACCAACCTAGCAGTTCAAAAACACGTAAAAAATGAAAGTAGAAAAAATAGGGACCACCTTTGGTAGGAAGATAAAAGCATTCCATGCACCTTTGGCATTTAGTCATGCCGGCCACATGACCACGGAGACATCTTCGGACAAGCGCTGGCTCTTCGGCTTTGAAACGGAGATGAGCACCGCCCCCTAGAGTCCGGAAAGTCTAGCACATATGTGTGAGGGGAACCTTTAGCTTTATCTAATAGTTATATCTTGAGGACTACTTTTATGCTGGCTATGGAATTCTGGGGCTCAATATTTGGCCAAAACCAAGGGAGAGGACTGAAACTCCGCATGTGGGAGTTCTATAATCAACATACAAAAGCTCCACCCAAAATTCCCTTTTAAGGAATTCAACTACTTCTGGAAAAGGAAATATCCAGAAGCTTTTCCTGATAACTAGAAACTAGTAGTTAGCCATTTTCCTTTTCTCTCCACCTAAAAATTTAAACCTGAGAAATGTTTGAGCAAAATGAATCAGGCAAAAAGTCAAACAATCAATTTTTTACCTACACTTTCAATAGGAGATCCCAAATGAAATTCAAGCATTCTCTAAACTCATCTACTATTACTCATATGGACTACCTTGTGTGCAATAAGGGATGATTTATCCTTGAAGTAATATCCACAGACTGATCATTTCAATGATTTCTTCACGGTGTGAGTCCTCTGGTGTATCATTAGGTAGGAATTGTGACTGAAACTTTTCCTACAGATAGGACATTCGAAGAGTTTTTCACCTGTGTGAGTCCACTGCTGTCTCAACAGGCTGGAATTATCACTAAAGCTTTTCCCACAGATAGGACATTCAAAGGGTTTCTCTCCTGTGTGAGTCCTCTGGTGTATCACTAGGTGGGAATTCTGACTGTAACTTTTCCCACAGTCAGGACATTTAAAGGGTTTCTCTCCTGTGTGAGTCCTCTGGTGTGTCATCAGATTGGAATTATCACTAAAGCTTTTCCCACAGATAGGACATTCAAAGGGTTTCTCTCCTGTGTGAGTCCTCTGATGTTTCACCAGGCTGGAATTATCACAAAAACGTTTCCTACAGATAGGACATTCAAACGGTTTCTCTCCTGTGTGAGTTCTCTGGT
>WNWU01000265.1:287043-320233 GCA_012654045.1 Ptyas mucosa
GGAGGATTAACCAATCCCCGGCCGGATGTCCTTATAAGGACATAACAAAAATGATCTCCCCCGGACCTCCGGAGGCTGGAAACAGCCTGTTTCTGGTACTTCTGAGAGGCCTGTTTTTTCTCTCCACAGGCTCTAGAGGCTTTCCTGGAGCTTCCAAGATGGCGAAAATGGTCTCTCCCGGACCTCCGGAGGCCAGAAACGGCCCATTTCCAGACTTCTGATAGGCCTGTTTTTTGCTTCCCAGAGCCTCCACATGAGCCCTTTACTTACCTGGCATCCAAAACGGGCTGCATGGAGACTCCTGGAAGGGGAGGGGGCGGCATGGGCACGCACGTGTGTCTCCTGCATGCGCAGCAAGACCCAAAAATCAGCTGGCCAGTAGGAGGCACGTGCACATGCACGGTGGAACTGATCTAGGGCGATGGCTCATGTATCCGCAGAAATGGCTCCATGTGCCAGCTGTGGCATGCATGCCATAGGTTCCCCATCATGGAGTTAGAATATTTGAATAGTAGATTCCTAGAGGATTTGGAGGAAATGAGGAGAAGAACAGCAGGAGAGCTTCCTCTTCCGGCTCTCTGCTGAGAGGGTGGAGGCGAGGAGAGTGACCTTGGTCTTCCCAGGGTGGGAGCAGCAGCTCAAAGGTGAGCTAAGGTCAGGCAGAGGAGAGGTGGGAAGCAAATAGGGCTCTTTGGGTTTCCCCAGGATGTCAAAACAGAGAAGAAACAAGGTTGAAACATCTCAGCTGCTACATATTTCCTCCCCAGATTTTATTCCACTAGTGATGCATGCCTTTAAATTTCTGTTCTTGAGAAATTTAAAAATTCTCCATGTTAGGGTTGACTCCTTGTAATTTTATGGGCATGTTCTTTTCTTGGCAACAATTTGGAACTGATCTGCCACTGCTGGTCTTCGGGAGTTTTGTTTTTACTTCCACATCTAGCAAACAAACACAGGATTTCCTGGTGGTGTGCCATCTATGGATTAACCTGGCACAACTGTCCTTAACCCACGTACCATTCAGTCTTCAAAGTTTCAGTGGTGCTGAATAAAAGTCTTTAAAATGTTCCTCAAAGTTGTGGCTATCACAACTTTGTGATGTGGGGATGGCACTGGCTTGCATTCAAGATGGTTTTGGAGTCCCACAGTCATGGACTTTCGATTTGGAACATACACAACTGACTCCTAACAAACAAAATCAATTGGAAATTGACAGGAAGTTGCAAGTCACAGTCACATTACATTGCACACTGATTTGCTGAATGACCACAACCAGGATTTCGTAAGTGGGCATAGGTAAGTGATGTCATACTTAACGACCATGCCATTTAGGAATGGACTTGCCGGTCCCAATGGCTTTCAGTAAGTCAGGACTACCTGAATTGGGATATCATCAGCATGATTGTAGACAGTATTTCTTGCCTTTTTCTTATTTGGAGTGGTGAACTTCCATGGGCAAAAATGGTCCTTTAAATCTCACCACAGATCTTGGGATCATTTCATCAATTAACACCCCCCCCCCATCACTCTAAAATTAGGCCAAAAAAATGTGAGTGTACCCACATATATGTGTATATGTATAATTTGTCCCCAGCACTTCCACATATATTTGATGATCTTTGCAATTCTATGAACTCATGATTGACCCATGTCAATAAGTTTCATAACTGAATGGGCATTTGACATTTATATTGAAAATGTAAATAATTAATGTTAAGAGGTTAAGTTAGCATGTTGACATCCTTGCTTTTTATTGTAATGTATGCCTTTGGATCTGCTTTTTTAAAAATGTTGCATAGCCATTTTATAAACCATAATTAAACTAACCCTTTTATGTGAATCTTACAGGCAAAAGAATGCCAAAGAGAGCTCTGTGGAGAACTGAATCACAAGCAGCATTAAAATGCAGAGGAAACCAAGGCAGCAATCAAAATCATTTTGATTTTTCCTCTGGAAAACCCAAAACTCCTCTTCTTCCCCAGCAGTTTACAGATAAAGAAGACAAAACCAGGAAAAGAGTTTTGAGCTGGACAAAAAAAATATAGAGTATCTGGAAGAAACATATCAAAATATCAAGGGGAATAATTTCCTAGTTCAGAAAAAGAGGGAAATATCTGGAAGTCAGTGGAAACGAAAAGGTCACTTGGACAGCCAGATAAGGCAGACCATAATGCAGGCCTTGCCCTGTGAGGAAGGAAATAGTAGCTTGAATCAATGTTCCATCCAAGAAGGGATTCAGAGTATTTTTGATGTCCTTGAGAATCCAAGAATGTCAGTGGTGGAAACGATCCACAGATCTGCCTATTGTGGAAAAGGCAAAGATTGTAGAATTATGCCTGAGATGATCCTTACTGGAGAAAAGCCGTGTTCCCAATGTAGCAAAAGCTTTAGTCAGAACAGCTTCCCAGTTGTTCATGGAAAGGCTCACAGCAGAGAAAAGCCCTACCAGTTGTCTCAATGTGGCAAAAGCTATAGCAAGCAGGCCAAGCTGATAATACACCAGAGGACTCACACAGAGAAACCATACATATGTCCAGATTGTGGGAAATGTTTCAGTCAGAATTCCAATCTGGTGATACACCAGACAACACACACAGGAGAAAAACCATATGAATCTCTGGTTTGTGGAAAAAGTTTTCGTCGGAATTCCCATTTGGTGATAGACCAAAAGACTCAGACAGGAGAGAAACCGTATGAGTGTCCAGATTGCGGAATACATTTTAGTCAGAATTCTGATTTGGTGAGACACCAGAGGACTCACACAGGAGAGAAACCATATGAATGTCCAGATTGTAAGAAAAATTTCAGTCGAAATTCCAGTTTGGCAATACACCGGAGGATTCACACAGGAGAAAGACCCTTTGAATGTCCTGACTGTGAGAAAAGGTTCAGTCGTAATTTTGAACTGGTGATACACCAGAGAACTCACACAGGAGAGAAACCTTTTAAATGTCCTGACTGTGCAAAAAGTTTCAGTCGTAATTCCAGCCTGGTGAAACACCAGAGGACTCACACAAGAGAGAAACCATATGAGTGTCCGGATTGTGGAATAAGTTTTATTCAGAATTCTGATTTGGTGAGACACCAGAGGACTCACACAGGGGAGAAACCTTTCAAATGTCCAGTCTGTAGATGTTACTTCAGACATAAATCATCCCTTATTGCACACCAAGAAATACATATGAGGCAAGAGTAGATGAGTTTAGCGAAGGCTTTTCATTTATAATCTCCCATTGAAAGTGTGTGTGAGAAATTGACTATTTGAATTCTGGCCTGATTCTTTTTACTCAAACATATCTCAGGACTAGACTTATAGATGGAGAGAAAAGGGAAATGGAAAAACGCTCACTTTTCTGGTTATCAACAGAACGTTTTGTTTCTAGTTATTGGCAGCAGTTTCTGGATATTTCCTTTTGTAAAAGTAGTAAAATTCCTCATTATGGCTTCTGGGTGATAGTTTTGAAGATTGATTATGTAACTCCCATATGTGGAGTTTCAGTCTTCTACCTTGGTTTCCTCTAGATTTTTAGTCCTCAAGATAAATAGTCCTCAAGATACAACTGTCATGGCCTTGCAATTATGGTTGCATGTTGCAACGGCTGTTAAGTGAGATTGCTCTTTTTAACTACCCAAATCGTTTCTTACTCCCACTGGGTCTGACTCCCACCCCACCAGGCCTCATACCGTCCTCCTCCTCCTCACCTGTTGAAGATCTCTGATCCTCATATCGGGGAAGGACGGGAGGACGCATCCCTGGGCCTCATGGCTGTGTCCTGGAAACAGCCACCATTTTCAGTGGATCCCGGATTCATCCCTGGGCCATGCGGTGGATTTGTGGAAGCAGCTGCCATTTTGCCACACTGTCCGCACTGTTACGCAGAAGAGGGACAAACCTCTCTGTTTTACTACCTTACCATGAGGAAAAAAAATGTACAGTTGAAAATGTTTCCTTTTTAAAAATGCATCATGTTAGAAGTATTGGTAGCTTTTGACAAGAAAAAAATGGGTATTGTCAGTGTTGCTATGAACATTAGGGCAAGGCAAGGCATGCCTCAAACTGCACGATGGACAGTGATTGAGTTTAATAATAAATGAATTTAATAATAGTAAGGTAATGTAAAGCTCATTTTGCCACTCTTGCTCAGTGATGAGGACTCCACAGATACAGTGGGTTTCTAACAGACTACAATTGTTAACTTGTAATCTCTCTCTTGTGCAGTCTACATCTCTATGACCAATCTGTCCTCCTCAGCATCCCTTCTCTCCTCATTATAAATTTAAATTTTCAGTTTCAATCCTACATCAGTTCAGTCACTTTGTGTCTCTGATAATGTGAGCTGCAACTAGGCTTCTGCCTCTTAATTTCTTGTGGCACTGATATCTGCTTGAGTCTTAAATGCTATGAAAGCACTACATTTCATTACGCACAGTTAAAAAAAATTCAAGTGGTTAAGCCAGATCTATTTTGATTGGCATTATTCCGAGATTCACAGCAGGGTGATCTGCTCCATCACTGCCAGTCTGAGAGAAGGACGTTAGGATGTTTCAAACTGGACAATTAAGGTACGGTTCCCCTTGTAACTTTACAACCTTTAAAACAGCCTTTGGTCGTGCCAGTGGGTTTGTAGCAGGGGTGCAATCTACTTACCTTCCCTACCGGTTCAGAAGTGCATGCGCAGACCCTCTGTGCATGCACAAACTCTTCTGAGCATGCACAGAGGGTAAAAAACAGGTTACTTCCTGGTTAAAACCAGGAAGTAATGACCGGGCAAGTGGGCAGAGCCCCACACTGCCGTTGCTACCGGTTCTCCGAATCACCTGCCACCATCGCTACCAGTTCAACTGAACCAGTCCAAACCGAGCATTTCACCCCTGGTTTGTAGCCTTTGAAAATCATAGGTTTACAGAGGATCTAATGCAATCCTAGGTTGCATCAACAGAGGGATAGTGTCAAGACAACAAGAAGTGATAGTACCACTTTACACAATGCTGGTGAGACCACACTTAGAATACTCTCTCTAGTTTAGGTCACAATGCAAAAGAGATGTCCAGACCCTGGAAAATGTGCAGAGAAGAAGAAAGATGATAAATGGATACTAAATGACAATAGGTTGTTAGAGCTAGGTATGTTGTGGCCATGGAAGAGAAGGATTGGGGAGACATGATAGCTTTCTTCCATTACTTGAGGGGCGGAGGAGGAAGCTATGACTTATTCTCTAGGATACCAGAGGGCAGGACAAGAAGTAATGGGTAGAAGCTCATTAAAGAGAGATCAAATTTAGAAGTAAGGAGAAATTTACTTCCGCTGCAATTGATCAATAGAATACCTTGCCCCCTGTAAAGAGAGGAACATTATTTGGAGCAATGAACAGATATTTAAGCTATGCAGATGAATGATCCTGATTTTGCTGAGTTTAGAAGTCACCAAAGAATAGCAAGTTTGTTCATTTCACTAGCACAACTCAGCGGACTAGTTCCAATTTTTTTTCTAGTGGCTCATATTGTTGATAGGTAGTGCAGGCTGTCTGTGGGTATATTGACCCTGTAAAGTACAGCATGCTACACAGGAAGTGCTTTGTATGCCATCTTTATTTATTTATTTGTCGAGTACATATTAGATAATATATATAAGTATAAGCATGAATTGAATACATAAAATGAATACAATTAAAGGGAACATTAGGACAGGGACGGTAGGCACGCTGCTGCTCTTATGCCTTACAGACCACTTAGGAATGGGGTGAGGTTGACGGTAGACAGTTTAAGGTTAAAGGTTTGGGGAAGAAACCACAAAGTCAGGTAGTGCCTTCCAGGCATTGACCACTTTGTGCTGAAGTCACATTTTCTGCAATCGAGTTTGGAGCAGTTCACTTTAAATTTGTATCTATTGTGTGCTTGTGTATTGTTGTGGTTGAAGCGGAAGTAGTCATTTACAGGTAGGACATTGTAGCAGATGATTTTACGAGCTATGCTTAGGTCATACCGAAGGCGGCATAGTTCTAAATTTTTAAGCCCAACATTTCAAGTCTGGTGGCATAAGGTATTTTGTTGCAAGCGGAGGAGTGGAGGACTCTTCTTGTGAAATATTTCTGGACACGTTCAATTGTATTAATGTCCGATATGCAGTGCGGGTTCCAGACAGACGAGCTATTGTATTCGAGAATTGGTCTAGCAAATGTTTTGTATGCTCTGGTTTGTAGTGTAATATTACTGGAAAAGAAGCCACACAAGATTGGGTTTACATCCCTTAATGCCTTTTTGGCGATGTTACAGTGCGCTTTGACACTTAGATCATTTGATATGAGTAATTCAAGGTCCTTGACAGAGTGAGGGTCATCTACAAGGTCATGTCCACTCAGCTTGTATTTTGTATACTGATTCCATTTGCCAGTGTATAAGGCAGAGGATTTGTTGGTTGAGAATTGGAGTTGCCAATTTTTTGACCATTCTGACACAAAGTCAAGGTCTTTTTGAAGGGTAGAAGCATTGTTGGTGGTGTTAAATAGTTTTACATCATTGACAAAGAGAATGCAGTTACTTATAATATGATCACAAAGGTCATTTATGTATAGTATGAAGAGTGTTGGTCCTAGAACACTGCCTTGGGTGACACCGTTATTAATAGGTGCAGTATTTGATAGGGTGCTCCCTATTTTGACCACTTGTCTGTTTGACAGGAACGCAGTTATCCAATTATGGAGGGGTCCAAAGATGCCACAGGATTTTAGTTTTAGAAGTAGTTTGTCATGTACCACTGAAAGGCTTTTCAGAAGTCTATGTAAATTGCATCTATTGCTTTGCCCTGATCAAGATTTGTAGTCCATATGTTTTTGCAGTGTAGAAGTTGTAGATTACAGGATAATTTTTTTTTGGAAACCAAATTGTTTATTAGAGAGTAGGTGTTTCTAGGTGGAGGGTAATGGATTGATTGATGATTGATTCCATGACTTTGCAGGAGACGCAGCATAAAGAGATTGGTTTGTAATTTTTGACTAGGCTGGGATCTCCCTTTTTGAAGATAGGGATGACCCTGGCTAGTGACCATAGGTTGGTTAGGGAGCTGAATGAAAAGGAAATCAATAAAATATACCTTGCAGTTCTTTTATTCCAGATTCCTCCATTCAACAGAGCTCAGATGCGATAGCTAAAAGACCACTATCACCATCCAAACCTTACTGGATCTTCACTGAAAATGACAGCGCAGGCTGTCCCTCTAAAAAGGTTAGCCTGGTTATTAGTTAACCATATGCTTTGGTGGGATATTCTACTTTTCCCTTTTGTTTTCTTTTTAAAATGTATTTCAAAAATATTTCTTCTTCTATATATTGACAATCACCCCCTCTTTCTTAGCCCCCATTTTCTAAGCTCTGCTGCATACTTTTCTCTCTGTGTGACCTAATGGAGATTTCCATGCAGGCAGATTTAGAGAATTTACACATGGCATTTAGGAGATATAAAATTTCCTCCTCCCGGAATCAAGTTTTTTGCTGGGAGCTCTTGGGTGCAGCCCTGGCCAGCAGGAGTGAAGTGTCTGGCCTGATGGTGCTGCCATGTCGTAAAATCTTGGGAGCCACTTGGGAGTCATAAAATTTTGGGGTATTAGAGAGTCACCCCTAAGAAAGCTGATTGTGTAATTCTGTAAAACCTTCATGAACTTTCAGGGCTGAGCACATGGCTCATCTTCGCAAGGTTAAATAACATCACATTTCACTATTTCACTTGGCTCAGTTGCAAAGGTCGGTTGCTAAAGCCAAAAACGGCTTGATCGCATTTAATCAAGCGAAACATTTTGCAAACGTACTAGAGACAGGACAAGTGTATTTTTCTGCCTATCTGGAGATGGTGGCCAAACAGGGAACACCTGTGCCTAGAAAGCAGACAATACAGCGGACGGTTTCTGTGGTTGGGCTTAAAGGAGTTAAAACCATCGAGTACCATATTGCTAGAAAGGATGAGAGGAGAGGAGAGGAGAGGCGCAGAGGAACTTCCTCTTCCTGATCACGCAGTGGGAGAAAGTTGGTGTGCAGAGCGGCTTTCGTGCTCTTCCCAGGGTCGAAGCAGCAGCTGGCAGGTGAGTTGGGGGCAGCAGGTGGGAGGAGAGTCCGGGAGCAAGTCGGGCTGTTGGGTTCCCTCCACGGCCTGGACGCGGAGAAGCAACTGGGCTGAAGCCTCTCAGCTGCTGCTGCTGCAGGTTCCTTCCCTCCCCACATTGGAGCCCACTGGTGCTGCAGGCTGTGAAACTGGTGGCTGCAATTTCCTGCTGGTGGGAAGATTGAAAAAGCCTCTTTCAAGTGGAGGTTGATTCTCTGGGAATGGCTTCCCTCCAGAGGTTGTGGCTGCTCCCATCACTGGAGGGTTTGTAACAGGGCTGGAAGGGACCTTGCAGGTCTTCTATTCCGACGCCCTGCTCAACCCTCTGCTCAAGCAGGAGACCCAACACCATTTCAGACAAATGGCTGTCCTGTCTCTGTTTAAAAGCCACCAGTGATGGATTTCCCGCAACTTCTGAAGACAAATCCTTCCACTGGTTAATTGTTCATAGTGTCAGGAAATTTCTCCTTAGTTCCTAGGCTGCGTCTCTCCTTGATTAGTTTCCATCCACTACTTGTCTTGTCTTGCCTTCTGGTGCTTTGAAAAATTAGTTGACCCCCTTCTTCTTGACCTCTCAAGTATTGCAACACTGCTATCATGTCACCCCTAGTCCTTCCTTTCACTATTAACATCTGCTGCTTGCAATTACTGTAAGTTCAAATCCCACCAGGCTCAAGGTTGACTCAGCCTTCCATCCTTTCTAAGGTGGGTAAAATGAGGACCCAGATTGTGGGGGCAATAAGCTGACTTTGTATAAATATACAAAAGTATGAAGGCTATTGCTTAACGCACTGTAAGCCGCCCTGAGTCTCCGGAGAAGGGCGGCATATAAATCAAATAAAAATAAATAAAATAAATAAAATAAATAGACTAGACATACCCAATTCCTGCAACCCTTCTTTATATTTTAGCCTCCAGCCCCCTAATCATCCTTACTGCTCTTCTCTGCGTTAATATAGAGTCTCAATGTCTTTTTAAGTCTGTGGTGGCCAAAACTGGATGCAGTATTCCAAGTGTGGTGTTACCAAAGGATTATAAATTGGTACTAACACTTCATGTGATCTTGATTCTAGCCCTCTGTTTAGGCAGCCTAGGATTGTTTTGGCTTTTTTGGCCACAGCAATACACTGTTGGCTTACAGTTAAGCGATTGTCCACTAGGACTTCAAGATCCCTGTTGCAGGTACAGCTATTGAGCCTGGTTGTACCTATGCTGTACTTTGATATTTTGTTTTTCTTGGCTAAGTGTAAAACTTAGCTAAGTGTAGAACTTTCATTTTCTTAGATAGGGCCCAATGTTCAAATCTATTAAGATTCTGGGGTGTTGGCAATTCCTGCAATTTAGTGTCATCTCCAAATGTGACGATTTCCCCTTCTATTCCCTCATCTAAATTATTTATGATGATATTGAAAAAACTGGGCCTAAAACAGAACCCTGGGTTACCCCACTGCTTACTTCCCTCCATATAGATGTAGTTCTATTGAGGGCTACACGTTGAGTGCTATTTGTCAGCCAGTTACAGATCCATCCAATGGTGATGCTAGCTATCCCATATTTTTTTACCTTACCAAGAAGTAGAGAGGTGTACTTTATCAAATGCCTTACTGAATTTCCAGTATACTATGTCCACAGCATTTTGTTGGTCCACTAATTGAGTCACTTTGTCAAAGAATGAAACAAGATTTGTTTGGCATGATCTTTTTTTAAAAAAAAATCCATGTTGGCTTCTGGTTATAAATTTGCTTGCTAGTTGTTTGCAGATCTGTTGCTTGATTTCCAAGATCTTTTCAGGCATTGATGTCAGGCTGATCGGTCTCTAGTTTTGCGAGTCCATTTTCCTCTTTTTTGAAGAGTGTTCTGACCCAAGTCATGCTGGCAAAGCAGGGTTTAATAGCATCTGTTTATTATCACAGTGTCAAACGATCCACCAATGCTGCCAGTGAAGCTGCGCCACAGCTCTCAGCCCCCAGTCTGAATTCCCCTGCTCTACAAATTACGTCCTAAGTACATTTAAAACTGTCCTTAGATTATATTTTGTTTGTCGGCCTGGTAAGAATCCATTTTGGTCTGCATGTATTTTCCGGTTTAAGATTGTTTTAATTCTGGTAGCTAATAGATTCATAAAAATTTTATAGTCTGAATTTAACAACGAAATTGGTCGGTAATTTTTAATCTGAGTGGTATCTGTCTCTTCTTTTGGGATTAGTGAAATATAGGCTTCTCTCCATGTATCTGGAATTCTTGCGTGTTTTAATGCCTCCTTGTATACCTCTAGGAGGATTGGATTCAGAATTTCATCAAACCTTTTATATAGTTCTACGGGAATCCCATCTGTTCCAGGTGTTTTATTGTTTTTTTGTCTTTTAATTGTCTCCTGTAGTTCCTCAATAGTTATTTCTCTATTTAGGGCCTCTCTATCCTCTTCTGAGATTTCTGGGAATCCTTCTTCCTCCAAATACTGTTTTATTTCCTCATTTGGTACCTCCTCTTGTTTGTACAAATCTTGATAACAATAGGTTACTATCTCTTTTTTTTCTTCCATACCCTTTTGTGACTTGCCCTGTTTGTCCTGGAGTTGGTGTATAATCCTTTTTTCTCTTTCCTTCCTTAACTTGTATGCCATCCACCTTCCTGGCTTATTTGCTTGTTCAAAATAATTTTGTCTTATATATTTCAGGGAGTTAATGGTCTTTTCCTGTTCTAGCAAATTCAATTTATGTTTAGCTGTCAGCCAATTAATTTTGGACTTATCGTCTCCTGGGTGGGCACTTAATTTTTCTTCCCACTTCTTAATTTCATCTTGTATAATCTTATATTCTCTTTCTTTATCTTTTTTTCTTTTGCTATTATAGGCAATGGTTACCCCCCTAATGTAAGCCTTTGTGGTGTCCCAAAGATTTTGTAGGGATGTTTGGTTCTTATTGTTCTCTTTAAAGAACCCTTCCAATTCCTTTTCTAATCTATCAGTATACTCCTTCTCTTTTATTGTCTGTGGATTCATCGTCCATCTACCCCTTCTTCGTGTTTGTCCTTTCCATTCTATAGTTATCGGGTTATGATCCGCCCACTCATTTATTCCAATATCCACCTCTGCCACTTCTTGTATTAACATCTTCGAAATCCATATCATGTCAATCCTTGACCATGACTTATGTGGGTTGGAGTAGTAAGTAAATTTCTGCTCTTTCGGGTTGTGGAATCTCCAAATATCTATCAGATTTAATTCTTCTGTTAGGGTATAAAATGTCTTGGGTAATATATTTCTCTTTTTTCTATTATTATAATTGCTTTTGTAATCTTTTTTCAAATCAACTATTGCATTTAAGTCTCCCAATAAGCAAATAGAATCAATATTTTGCTCAATTATTTTCTCGTGAACTTTTTGAAAAAATTCTGTTTGTCCATTACTCGGTGCATACAGAACTACCAACAGTACTTTTTTGTTTTTAATATTTATTTCTATTAACAGCATTCTCCCATCTGAGTCAGCATATATAAATTTGCTTTCTACTTTCTCATTAACGTACACAGCTACCCCCTTTTTCTTTTCCTCAGCCAATGATGTATATTCCTTTCCTAATTTTTTGCATATCAAATATTTTTCATCCTGCTTCCTAATGTGTGTTTCCTGTATACATATTATATCTAGTTTTAATCTAATTAGTTTCTTAAATATCTGGTGTCTTTTGATTGTTGAGTTAAGACCGTTAACGTTTAGTGAGAGGATTTTTACATTCGTTTCCATGTCAATATGTGTTTCCTGTTACCTCTTGTCCTTCTTCTTAGCTTCATTCATTGCTCTTGTTGTTACTCCTTTGTCTTCCGGTTTTTCATTTCCTTCTTGTGTCTCTTTTCTGTTGTTTCTCCCCTCATAAGGTCTTTCTTCCTGTTCTGTGGCTTGCCTGGATCTATTTCTCTCTTCCAATTCTTCTCTCCTGCCATTCGTTTTTTCCGTCTCCATCACTTGGTCATAAAGATTTCGGGCTTTCTCTATGGTGTCTACCTTTATCTTTTTCCCCTGCCACGTTACTATCATCCCTTCCGGAATAATCCATCTAAACAAAATTCGTTTTTTATTTAATATTGTTGTGAGGAATCCATATTCTCTTCTCCACTCTCTGATACGCCTCGGTACTTGTTTCAATATAATTACTTCTTTCTGTTTATAATATATTCGTTCATCTTTTATTAGTTTATATACTTCGTCCCTCACTCTTTTCCTTACAAATCGTACGTGGACTTCTCGGGGGAGTTTATGTTGTCTAGCATAATTAGTATGGACACGATACACCTCTTCAAATTCCTTAATCATTTCGTCTTTATCCCCTTGTAGTGCATTTGCCAATATCTCTGCCATAACTTCAAATAGGTCTTCCTCTCTTTCCTCTTTAATATTCTGGAATCTCAAGTATAGATCTGCTTTTTCCATCTCAAGCCGTGCCACAGTATATTCCAACTCTTTATTGAGGGAATTCATTTTTCCGTCTATCATTTCTATTTTCTCCTCTACTTGTACCGTTTTCCCTTCTATCGCCGTTATCCGTTGCTCATTTTTTAAAATTAATTCTTGGAATAGGTCTACTTTTCCGTCTAATTTCTGGATGTCATCTTTAACAGCATTCTTGACCTCATCTAAATCCTTTCTGGTCTGTTCGTAGTTTTTTGCCATGCATTCCTGCATTTTTAACATAGTTTCCTGTATAGCTGATAGGGTGGTCTGCACGGTCTGCATTGTTAGTGTGGGGGTTTGTTTTTCTGCTGGGAACATGGTGTCTAAGGTTTTTTGAGCAATTGGGGAGGCCGTCGATCCACCTGGTATTGTGATTGTTTTTTTTCCAGTTTTCCCTGTTGTTGTTATTGTTGATGTCATTTCTTGCAAGAGTTTCTGTTGTTTTTCTAGAATGGTCTCTATCCTTCTCCAGATCAGCATCCACTATTCTTATGTTTATTTCACATGTATTTCTACCTATTTCACTCTAATTCCATATATTATGTGGGAATTTATTTTTTATTGTGTCTATTCTATGTAGTCTTTGATATACTCTAAAAGTTTTTAGTTTTCCTCCCCCCCTTTTTTTTAATAGATGTCAAGAATGTAAATATGCATCAAACATAAAATTGAAGATCTGGATATATAATATATAAAAGCTTATGGATATATATATATATATATATATATATATATATATATATATATAAATATCTAAATATTAATTAGGTAAATATTACTTCTATATTTTTAAATCACAGTATAATCCTAGTCAATCAAATAGTCTTAATGGTTAATTAATCAACAACTATTAAAATATTGATAATTCATCCAAGTTTTAAATAAAACAATTAATTCCTTAGAAAATAACTTATCATGAAATAATTTGAGGGAAAAATAACAAAGAAGGAGAACAAAAGAGCAATGAAATCTAATCAATACTTAACTCATTGTTAACAAATTCATGTTCGTAATTTTTTTTAATTATTCTATTACATTAAATATAAATTTATAGGTTAACAGATGAAGATTTATAAAAAATATATAATTCTTAAATACTGTATTATTATTCCTTATCTATATCACAAATATTTAATTTTGATATCACCCAGTCCAGTCTATAGTAGTATTCTCCAAGTCCAGTCACTAATTTCAAGATTCAAAGTCTGGTCATGGTTTACTAGAGTTGCTCCTTATTTTCTTAGTGCAATTAAACAGTCTTATTTTTCAGTGATCTAAGAAGGCTGCCACAGTCCCAAGGTGCGTTTTTCTTGTCTGTTTCTCTTTATTCAGTTTACTTTGCCCCAATAAGGCTTCCTTCAGTGCAGCTATCGTGTTATTTAAGAATGACAAATTAATTCTCTAGTCTTATACTCAATTCTCTTCACACACACAAGACAGTTTTAATATTTCAGATCTTACGCTGAGTCACGCTGGCAGGTCAGGGGTTTTTTTGCCGCTTCTCCTCGTTGTGCCGTCTCTTCCTTCCACTGCGCTTCAGGGCTCTTTAAATCTCAACTCTTCTGTCGGCTCCTTATTGTAATGTAAATAGACAGCTTTCAACTCTTAATCACTGCTCACACCGCCACTTTTCCCCGCGCTCACTTCCTCGGCTTCCTTCTTGTGTGCTCAGACGTCGGGTCTCTGGATCCGTCGCTTCGGCCTCTTTCTTCCACGTCCGGATTAAGGGCTCTTCCTTGCTCGCCGGGGGATCGCACTTCCCCACAGCAGACCTCCGAAGTTGCCCTCCTTCTCACGGTCCTCGCTCGGACCGATCGTCCTTCTCTTTAGGGCTCCAGTACGCTGAAAATCGCCACGAGAAAGCGGAGCTCGTCTTTCTCGTGCCGCTGCGACCCACACCTTCCGCCGGAAGTCCCCCCCAAATTCGCTACTTTTAATGTCCATTCTTCAATAGGTGGCAAATCTTCCTTCTTCCAGTATTGCGCCAAAAAATATGGAAGGCTTCACGAATTTGCATGTCATCGTTGCGCAGGGGCCATGCTAATCTTCTCTGTATCATTCCAATTTTAGTATATGTGCTGCCGAAGCGAACACAACATGCCAGAATTCTGAAGAAACTGGCAGACCTGATCTCAGAACCACAGAACCACAACGTTCAAAAATCCTTGAGCACCTGGGAGCTACTAGTGGACTGGAAAAGAATTGATTGTCACAGTTTTATCAAATCCCAGGGAGGGGGAGGAGGGAGGAGGAGGAGGAGGAGGAGGGAGAAGGAACAACAACAACAACAAGAACAACCAGGATTGCCCTATGGGGAGAGTCCAGAGGCTGAGGCAGTCCCAAGGCTGTCTGGCAGTGGTGGGAGGCAGCTGACCAGACAGAGAGCTGCCTGTAGGAGCAGAGTAGCTACAGAGGATCTGGAGCCTGTCATCTCTGCTGGCCCAGTGCATGAAGATCTTTGAAAGATATGGTTCAAAGGTTCTTAGATCACGTCTGCCGGCTCCTTCGGAACTCTAGGATGTAATCAATCTGATCCTGGTGATTAGAACTTGCCTACTGTGGACAGGTGTTCTCTTTCCATTTTCTTGCCTATTTTAATTTGTATTCCTAGTCTGTCTTTTACAGTTCTATTTTTGGTGGGTTGAGCTATTTTTTCTTTTTGCGTGAGAACAGATGCAAAGAATGAACTAAGCAGCTCCACTTTCTCCCTGCTGCCAGTCACTTCCTTGTCCTCTTCTCCCGTTAGCAGACCAATTGTTTCCTTGACTTTTTTCTTGAGTTTTACATGTTTGAAAGAAACTTATTAAAGATTATTTTTCTCATTTGTGGGAGGTCTTAGTTCATTCTGAGCCGTAGCTTTCCTGATTTCATTTTTGTAGGTTCAGGCTATATGCTGATATCATCCTTTTGTCTTTCAATTTATTGGAAAGACTCACTTCTTTTAGAATTCTTATTTTTCTTTTTCCCTAGTATTGTGCTGGAGTGGGCTTTAGTTCACTATAGGAGACCCCATAGTTCCCTCTTTTACCTTTTGGATGACAAAGTTGTCATCTAGGTTCATCAGGAAGTTTTAAGACTGGACAGCCATTTGTCTGGAATGGTATAGGGCAGGGATGGCTAACCTTTTTGCTGTCGCATGCCAAAAGTGGGAGGAGCATGGGGGGGGGGTTGCACATGCGCGTGCCCACACCCGTAATTCAATGCGTGTGCGACCCCCTGTGCTCCCCCCGCTTTTGGCATGTGATGGCACGGTGGGCCTGGTAGTCCCGTTTTTCGCCCTCCCCGGGCTCCAGAGGCTTTCTTGGAGTCGGGGGAGGGCGAAAACGGCCTTCCCCACCCCACCCGGAGGCCCTCCGGAGGCCGGAAACAGTCCATATCCCAATTTCCGGTGGGCCCAGAAGGTCTGAAAATCAGCTGGCCAGCGTGCGCATGAATGCTGGAGCTGACTTAGGGCAATGCTTGCGTGCCCACAGATATGACTCCGCGTGCCACCTGTGGGTATAGGGTCTCTTTCCTGAGCAGGGAATTGGACTAGAACAGCGGTTCTCAACCTGAGGGTCGCAACCCCTTTGGGGGTTGAACGGCCATTTCACAGGGGTCGCCAAAGCCCTCTCTTGCCCCCCCCCACGCCTTCACTCACCCTCACCCTCTGCCTCTGTTGGATCTCCGCTGGTCGCTTACCCCGCCCACTCCCAATCTATTGCTGCCTCCTGAGTCCCAGCTGAAGGCTAAAGGGAAAAAAACTGTTTAAATTCTTGCCGCGGGGCTTCAAAGGGCCGCCCTACAGCTGATCAGTGTTAAGAGAAAACAAATGAGTAGATCCGTGCCTGCAAAAATAGAAAAAACAGCCCCTTTCAGTTCCAGCATAGGTTAATTACCATAAGTTGATTAGATTGGCCTCCCGACTCTCAGCTGATTTGCTCTCAGCTGTTTTGCTAGCTGCAAAGAGGTGCAGATTTTTTTTCCCCAAGCCATGCTGAAAACCGAAACTGAAAGTAAAGCAGGGTCTTTGCTGCAACGTGACAAAATGAGGCAGAGAGAGATTTCTTTTTCTTTTTCCTCACCAAAAAAGGTAGGTGGAAAACTGCAAACAAAGGGGAATTTAGGGCAAAAGAGGAGGTTCAAGATTTTAAAACACAAAAGAAAAAAAGCTCTATTTAACTAGGGAATTGTAATAATTGAGATACTATTAATTGTATATTGTGTTGAAAGCAGAAATGGTTAAGTTGTGGTTTGGAGGAATATGGGGAAATTATTTGGTTTATAATACTTGGTAAATATAATTAATTGATTTGTAAGAAATTGGATTGCATGGAAATAATTGGAATATTCATGTTCATATTGATTAATATACAAAAAAGATAGTTATATAACTAATTGATTTATATTAAAATGTTGAATTTGTATTAAACAACTGTATTACATAATTACATAATTAACCAATGTGAGGATGGATATAAAAATAGATGACAATGGGAAGGGGTATAATATAGAATAGAAGGGAAAAATTGAAATTGGTTAAGATTAGAGATGGGGATGAAGGGTAATATTGGTTTTTAAAAAAATAGATGAATAAATATGGCAAAAAGGAAATATAGAAATTGTAAATTTAAATGAAATGACTAAACACTGTTTAAATTTGTGAACCGGCCAAATACTCTGTTCAAAGAAAATACATTGTATGTTTGTATGTGTGTTTCTAATTATTGCTATTTATTCATATTTGTTCTCTTTTATTCTTTAAAGTTTAACAATTCATTCTTTATCTTAATATCTTTATATTTGTTTGGGGTTGGTTTTCTTCCCTTTCATCTTTTTTATTGCACAGCAATCTTTCTCCTCAAATCTACTACCTCTCTCTTTTCTTTCCTTCTTACTTTCTCTTACCCCCCCTTCTTCTCCTCCCTACTTCCTCTTCCTTTCTCCTTCTCCTCTTTTCCTCCCCCTCTTACCTTCACTCCTATTCTAATTTCCCTTCTCTTCCTTCATCCCTCTCTATTGCTGTATCCTTTTATGCACATGGACTACTCAGAGGGCTGAAAAAGTTATTTTTGACTGGTCCTCGCACTTTTGACCAGTTCTCGAACTTACGATTGTCCTCAAATTTTACATTTTTGCCCTATCTTGTCATCATGGTGAAGAGAAGCAGTTGTGAAATGAGTGACATGGTTGTTAAGAATGCTGCATAAATGTGAGGATGGTCATAAGTGTGAGGACCAGTCAAAAGTTGCAAGGACCTGTCAGAAATGATTTTTTTCAGCCCTCTGAGTAGTTCCTATACAAATAGCCATGGCCAACTGGTCACATGACCAGCTAGCCATGCCCACCCGGTCACATGACCTCCAAGCCATGCCCATAAAATAAACCACGCCCACAGAACCGGTAGTGAAAAATTACAGTTATGAAGTAGCAACGAAAATAATTTTATGGTTGGGGGTCACCACAACACGAACTGTATTAAAGGGTCGCAACATTAGGAAGGTTGAGAACCACTGGACTAGAAGAACTCCAAGGTCCCTTCCAACTCTGCTATTCTATTACACTGTTTTCTTGGCAACAAGTTTGGACTGAATCCGCCACTAGTCTTTTTCTGGGATTTTTGTTGTTTCATATCTTGCCATGGTGTTTCCTATTCTGTGTATTAACCAGGTTCAACTATACTTGTACTAATGTGGCACTTTTAAAAAAATACTGTATTTTTCTGTATATAAGACACTACTTTAAAAAAAAATTACTTGAAAATGAGGGGCATCTTATATATGGTAGGCCAAGAGCAGGAGGGGTGGCTCATCCCCGTCTTCCAGCTCCTGGGTGCTGCACTAAAATGGGAAATGGAGCAACCGGCATGAGAGAAGAAGGAGCAGGGAGAAGATAGAAAGAAAGCAGTCTCCTTCCCTCATGTCGGCAGCTCCATTTCCTGTTTTTCCATTGCAGCACAGCACAATGCCACAGAGCTTGCCCCACCCACCACCGCCCAAATGTCCTGTAACATGTCCTGAGTTGACTCACAGAGTGGGATGTCTCTTTTCCAGAGGAAGTGAAAGCCGGTAAAGCCTGTGGGACAGTCCAGGCTGCCTCCGGACACTGCTTCAGAGTGAGGGTGAGAGAGAGAAGCTGATTATTGAGGCACTGGCCAGTGCTGCCTACCCACCAGATTCCCCGATTCAGGGCAGGGATAGAAAAGAGGCAGCCTCTGCTTCCCTCCGCCCCTGGCTTTCTTGACATTGAAGTCACCTCACCGCTATCGCAGCAGCAGGCAGAGGCATGTGGGGGGGGGGGGCATGTGATCCGGCCTGCCGGACAGGCCATGCAGCTGTCTACCCTGTCACAGCTGTGGTCGTGGCCCTGGGCAAACAAAAACAGACGCTGAGATGGAGTAGGAGGGCTCTTAACTAGGGCTTATTTTTGGGCTAGGGCTTATATTAGGCACATGCTAAAAAATTCTAGCGCTTATTTTCTGGGCGGGTCTTATTTTCTGGGAAACACGGTAATCCTTTGCAGTGCTAAGAAATTGTGATTGACTGAAGTCAACAAGTGAATTTCATGTTTAAATGGATATTTTTACTTGGATCTTTGTAGTATTTCCATGTGTCAAATGAATAATAATGTAAGAGGATATTCTAATATTGTGGCATTTTTGCTTATCCGTTGTAATGTATACTTTTTTCTCTTTTTCACATCGTCTGCAACCATTTTATATGCAATTAAGGTTACACTTTTCTTTGAATCTTATGGACAAAGAAGATGGCGATGAGAGTACTCTGGACAATTAAGAACAACAAGCACCATTGAAAAGGAAAGAAAATTGAGTCAGAAATCAAAATATTTTCCATTTCCTTCAGAAAAATCACACAATTTTTTTCCTTCACCAACAGGAACAAAGGAGAGAAAATCAAGAAGAGATTTCTAGCTGGAAGTATGTGGATCTCAAAGATACATAAAAAGTCAAGGGAGATTATTTTTCCATTCAGGAAAAGAGGAAAATATCTGGAAGTTACTGGGGAGAAAGCCACATAGAACAGTC
Source organism: Ptyas mucosa (assembly GCA_012654045.1). Classification (NCBI taxonomy): domain Eukaryota; kingdom Metazoa; phylum Chordata; class Lepidosauria; order Squamata; family Colubridae; genus Ptyas; species Ptyas mucosa. The sequence continues at coordinate 306,609 of WNWU01000265.1, forward strand.
TGTGTTATAGGCCTCGCTCTGGGAGGAAGAAAATCACCAGTAAATTAAAGCACCACTAAACAAGGGATCATCCATATTTTTCACCTCCTCAAGAATATTAATTGTGGAAAAGCTTCATAGACGTATCTGTTCTGGGAAAGATACAACTTGCAAACCACAGCTGATTATGCCGGAGGGGATCCAGACTGGAGAAAAACCATACAATACCCTGAATGTGGCAAAAGCTTTGGTCACAACAGTTTCCTTGTGATTCATGGAAGCACCCAGACAGGAGAGAAGAAATACAAGGGCTCCCAATGTGGTATATACTTTAGTGACCATGGTGACATGGTGATACATTAGATAGAATACAAGATAGAAAACATACGAATGTCCAGTTTGTGTGAAAGTTTCATTGGAAATTCCCACTCATGAGACAACAGAGGACTCACAGAGGAGAGAAACCATATGAGTGTCCAGATTGTGGAATAAGTTTCATTCGGAATTCTGGTTTGGTGAGACACCAGAGGATTCACACAGGAGAGAAACCGTTTGACTGTCCTGTTTGTGGGAAAGGTTTCAGTCAAAATTCCCACCTGGTGATTCATCAGAGGACTCACACAGGAGAGAAACCCTTTGAATGTCCTGATTGTGGGAAATGTTTCAGTGATAATTCCAGCCTGGTGACACACCAGAGGATTCACACAGGAGAAAAACCCTTTGAATGCCCTGATTGTGGGAAAGGTTTCAGTCAGAATTCAAACCTGGTAACTCATCAGAGGACTCACACAGGAGAGAAACCCTTTGAATGTCCTGATTGTGGGAAAGGTTTCAGTGATAATTCTGGCTGGGTTAGACACCAGAGAACTCACACAGGAGAAAAACCCTTTGAATGTCCTGATTGTGGGAAACGTTTCGGTCAAAATTTCCATCTGGTGAGACACCAGAGAACTCACACAGGAGAGAAACCCTTTGAATGTCCTGATTGTGGGAAATGTTTCAGTGATAATTCCAGCTGGGTTAGACACCAGAGAACTCACACAGGAGAAAAACCATTTGAATGTCCTGATTGTGGGAAATGTTTCAGTGAAAATTCTAGCTTGGTTAGACACCAGAGAACTCACACAGGAGAGAAACCATATGAGTGTCCAGACTGTGGGAAAGATTTCAGTACTAAGGATAGCCTTCTAAATCATACACACACGGGAAAAACCATTTAAGTGCCCCGAGTGTGGACGGTCCTTCGTACACAAGAAAATCCACATGAGGCCCAAAGTGATGAGTGTAGACAAAGTTTGAATTTCATTTCTAATGTCACATTGTAAGTCCAGCTGAGAAATTGACTATTTAATTTGACTACAAAGAATTTGCCTGATTTTTTGTAGGCAAATATGTCATGGTATTAGTCAGAAAGGAAGAAAGAAAAAAATGGAACATACTAGTTTGATAAAGGCTATCTGGCCATCAGCAGCAGATGTTGCTGAATATTTATTTTTGCAGAAATTGTGCAATTTCGTAAAAATCATTTTGGGAATGTTCTTTGCATTTTTATCATGGTAGATGATAGAAATGCCACAGGCATAGTCCCAGCCTTTTTCTCCCTGGGTGCCCCTGAGATTTTCAGCCCCAGAATTTCCCAGCCAGCATCTCCTTGGTATAGGAGCACTCAGATTATAGTTAGAGATTGTGGCTCCTCATATAATAGCAACAGCACTTCGATTTATATACCGCTTCACAGTGCTTTATAGCCTTCTCTAAGTGGTTACATAGTCAGCATATTGCCCCAACAATCTGGGTCCTCAGTTTACCGACCTTGGAAGGATAGAAAGCCAAGTCAACCTTGAATTCCCAGGAATTCAGCGCATGAACCATGTCTGTTCAGGTTGTGTCAAGAATGAGGCACGCAAGTGGAAGAAACCACATAAATAGCAAATATTTTGGGGGAGTTTGGGGCAGTGACAAAACCAGTGGAAAATTTCAGATGTAAAGGCTGTTCTGCCCTGCAGGTGACCTTCATGAAGAAAAGCTGTAGGAATATTGAGTTGAGGAAAAAAAGGATTGTGGTTTTCAGCACGGGATCTCCAGGTTTATTCGCAACTCCTGCTGTGATCTCCTTTGTTTTTAGGGGCCTCTTTGTTAAGATTTTGACAGCTGGGGCCTGAGAGCAGCACTAAGGGACTGATACTTTTTTGGTTCTCCCCCCTTGGTGGGGAGATGTGAGAAAAAAATTGTACAGTAGATAATCAAGCAAAATTAAATAAAGCCAACCTAAGAGTCAGAAGGGATGGTCTATAGAGCAAGGTCAAAAGTCCCCACTCAGACGGACAGTCCGTTTCCTCAGAATCAAACTTTGAAGCTCAGATTGAAAGGTGGAAAGTAGGTGTTATTTGGAAGATATTGGATCTTGAAAACTACAGCCTTGAATTTGGGGCTGGAGTGGCAGGAACAGCTGAATGTATAGATTTTGTGGGGAGGAAGAAGGCCCAGTTTGGTGGTCACCAGGCTAGAGCCTGAGAGACGCTCATTTCCAGTCCTGCTTTAGCCACAAAGCATCTCAGAGACCTTGGCCTGTCCTGTCCTCTCAGGTCTTTGAAGGGAAATCTGCTTACAAAAAAACTTGCCAAAGAAACTACAGGGAAATGGGAGTGTAGGGTAACTCCCCAAAACCTACTTTTGCAACTGTGTGAACTTTGGAGAGTGAAGCTTGACCTACTTAGCTTCCCAAGATTAGGGACGTGTTGTGCCATAAATATTTATGAAGTTCTTGTTTGTATGGACGGCTGCTAAATTATTTCCAGCTTCATCTTATGAATAGAATAATGAAACATGGAACAATAACAATAACATCCACCTTCCAAACCACATCTAGATAAGAGAGATTCTTTCTGTCTGCATCCTTGCAGAGTGTAAATCTCACTAGAGGGAAAAGTTGCTCTGAGCAGCCTTCCCAATCTCCACAGGAGTTAGCTTTATTATTCCCAAACAGTTTGGGCAGATTTGGAGGGCAATACTTTGCAGAAAGCTGATGCATAGATTTCTGCACTTTCTTAGGGGTGACTCAGTGGAGATCAAAACCTCTCTGCATCCCCAAACTTTATGACTGATTTCCTGTGTCGGCCAAGGATTTAAGACCCAGGAGAATCAGTTGGTCAGAGGCTCAGAGGGAGCCAGCTTCATTCATGCTGCCCAGAGATGCTTCCTAGCACACCCATGCTAAATGCCTTGTGCGTCTGTAACTTTGGATACACAGAGGTCTCCATTAGGTCAAAGCGAGACGGTCACATACCCAGCAGAGCTAGAAAAGGGGGTTTAACAAGAGGAGACGACTGTCTGTATATGGTAAGAGAAATGTTTCCAAAAGGCACTTCCAAGGGCTAGAAAAAAGATTGGTAATACAGATGTTCATGGAACAATGTACCACTCTTTGATACCCATTCCTTTTTTAAATTCAAAATATTAATCTAATAAAATAAACAAAATCCTTGCCAAGGAAACTGCAAGGCCAGGCATCAAGACTGACTCTTTGTTTGATACCCATTCCTTTTTTTAATTAGAAAATTTTAATCTAATAAAATATATAAATCAAACAAAAACAAAGAATGGATACAGAGAAGCAGGAAAGGAATCGAAAAAAGAAAAATATAATTGTATCTTCCTCCTTTTTCTCTGTTGAGAAATTGTCATCACACATTCTTATATAGAAATTATCTCTGCTCAGTTGACCAGAATAAAAACTTCCTTGGAAACGGATCCTGGCCTGAAGTCCAATCCTCAGAGAAATCCAGTCCAACATTTCCCTTCCACATTGCTCGTAGAAACAGGGAGATTTTCTCAATGTACAGGTAGCAAGCAGTAACCAGATCCTCATGGTTGAATCCCACAGCCTGGCAGTCAGTGGGGGAGAAAAGAGGTAAAAAGAAAAAGCATAAAGTAGGGGAATATTGTGGCCAAAATATGCCTCATCTAAAGCAACCAGTCACTTCGAAGATTCAACATATATTAAGCATGCAGAAATCTATGTGCACAATGGATTCCAGCAAAGCATTGGCAGCTTTCTGAGCAGCCCTGACCTAAAGCAGAACCACAGCTTATATACCGTTGGCCCACTACATTAAAAAGATATAGAAACAGGCAAGCACCCTATAGAGTACAGCATGATGTTGGAATATTTTTGATAATCTCATTATTTCTCCCTGCCTACAAGGTCAGCAGGGCAACTATGCGCTCTGTGAGATACCGTCAGGGAATATAAACATTTTGACCAGTGGTGGGTTGCTACCGGTTTGCCCCAGATCAGGCAAACTGATAGGAGCGAGAGGCTCCGCCCACCCGGACGTCTCTGCCCACGCACAGAAGCAGCATGCGTGCACACAAGCGAACCGTTAGCGAACAGAATTGAAACCCACTACTGATTTTGACCCACTGGTCCAGAAATTCCTATCTGATTCTTCCCCCTGTGCCTATGCGGGCCCAGTTCAGCTTGTTGTCAATGTTTACTTAACAACAAGACTTTAAACTCTCCATACAACTATTGGGGTGCAGGGGCATCTCAGAGGTTTGCTAGTGAATGTAACTCAGTGATCTGTGTGGATAATCACTGGAGACTTTCCATGACTGAGTGAATAACAAAAACTGTACCTCCCTGCTCTTAACCCAGCACAATATCCACCCTATCCAATGCCCTCCCTAGGCTCAGACTGAAGAAAATGGCATTGGGAGCAGTGGTGGGTTGCTCCCAGTTTGGTCCGGTTCTTGCAAACCAGTAGTAAAAGTGGCAGGAGGCTCCGCCCACCCGCCTGGATGTCATGATAGACAATCTGCGTCTGCGCAGAAGCACATGCATGCTCCCATTGCAAACCGGTAGTAAAGGTAAATACAGTAGAACCCACCCCTCCTTGGGAGATATGCAAACTCCATTACTAAAGAGGGGAAGGGAAAACATCTCCCAAGTCCACAGTACATGGATCCTATTCAGAAGAGACTCAGACAGACACCTCCCTAATTCACAGGAGTATAAGAAGGAGGGAGAAGGTACAAAGAAGATACTTTACATGTGTTTTCACCCAAAAGGAAAACATGACACAACTTATCAAAAACAGAATCATAAGTGCCAGATTAGGAATGCAAATTAAAATATGGAAAAATAAGGTAAGACAACACCTGTCAGCTCTAGACAAATTCAAATCACTGGGTCGGGACGGACTGCAGCCCGAGTTTTAGTGGAACTAATAAACGTGATTTCAGAACCATTGTAACATACTGTATGTTTCAAAGTCCTTGGAGCAAGGGGGAACTAGAGGTAGTCCTCAATTTACAATAGTTAAATTTGGTGACTGTAGTTACGATGACACTGAAAAAAGTGATTTATGATCATTTATCACACTTATGACCGTTGTAGCATCCAGATGCTTGACATTTATGACGGTTGCAGTGTCCCGGAGTCATGTGATCCCCTTTTGTGACATGCTATCAACCAAACTCAATGCGGAAATCAGACTCACTTAACAACAGTGTTACTCATTTATCAATGGCAATGATTCATTAACAAATGTGGCAAGAAAAGTCATAAAATGGGGCAAAATTCACTTAACAAGTTTTTCACTTAACAACATAAATTTTGGACTCAATTGTGGTTGTAAGTTCAGGACTACCTGTAACTGAGGACTGGAAAAGAGCTGATAGGGTTCCCATCTTCAAAAAGGTAAAAAACATGCAGGAATTTACAGACAAATCATTAATTGACATTAATGTGACATTAATATCTGGTAATATATTGGAAAACATATCCAAGCAACAAATCTGTGAACACCTAGAAGCAAACAAGTTATAACCATTAGCCAACATGGGTTGATCCGGTGGTGAAATCCTCCGTGGATTGCCACTGGCTCACTGCCTGTGCATGTGCATTGCACGCCACACGTGCACTTCACAGGGAAAAAGAAGACTTCACAAGGTAAGTAGAACAACGAGGGGGGGAAACAGCTGTGCCGTATGATTTAGATTCGCCCTGTGGCACAGCTGATCATCAGAAATACTGGTTCAGAGGAACCGGTAGCTTTTTTTTACTACTGGTTCACCTGAACTGGGAACTAGCATTTCACCCCGGGTTTGATCAAAAACCGATCATGCCAAAGAAACCTTATTTCATTCTTTGACAAAGTGACTAAATTAGTGGACCAGAGAAATGCTGAGGACATAGTATACTTAGTTTTCAGTAAAGCATTTGATAAAGTAGATCACAACCTACTTCTTGGCAAGCTAAAAAAATGTGAACTTGAATAGTGGTCCCTATCTAACAAAATGATATTCAACAAAGATAAAAATAAAGTTTTACACTTAGACAAGAAAAACCAATTGCATAGGTATAAATAAACTAGGTGAAACCTGGTTTAATTCCTGTAACTGAGAGGGATCTTGGAGTCCTAGTGGATAATCAGAGCCTGAGTGGCGTAGGAGGCTAATGCCTCCTACTAAGACAGCATTTAACATCCAGCTGCCCGCAATTACTGCGAGTTCAATTCTCACCAGGCTCAAGGTTGACTCAGCCTTCTATCCTTTCTAAGGTGGGTGAAATGAGGACCTGGTTGTGGGGGCAATAAGCTGACTTTGTATAAAAATATACAAAAGTATGAAGGCTATTGCTTAACGCATTGTAAGCCACCCTTAGTCTCCGGAGAAGGGCGGCATATAAATAAAATTTAAAAAAAAACCTTAAATGTGAGCCAACAGTTCAGTTCAGATCAGATCAGATCAGATCAGATTAACAGAGTTGGAAGGGACTTTATAGGTCATCTAGTCGAACTCCCCACTCAAGCAGGAGACCCTATACCATATCTGACAAATGGCAGTCCAATCTTTTCTTGAAAGTCTCGAGTGATGAAGCTTCCACAACTTCTGAAGGCAAGCTGTTCCATTGGTTGATTGTTCTCACTGTCAGAAAGTTCCTCCTCATTTCTAGGTTGAATCTCTTTTTGGTCAGTTTCCATCCATTATTCCTTGTCTCGCCTTCAGGTGCTTTGGAAACTAGCTTGACCCCCTCCTCTCTTTAGCAGCCCCTCAAATATTGGAACACTGCTATCATGTCTCCCCTAGCCCTTCTCTTCACTAGACTAGCCATGCCCATTCCTGTAACCGTTCTTCATATGTTTTAGTCTCCAGTCCCCTAATCATCCTGGTTGCTCTCCTGTGCACTTTTTCTAGAGTCTCAACCAGTGGTAGGTTGCTCCCGGTTCGCACCGGTTTGCAAGAACTGGTAGTAAAAATTTGTAGTTGTTCCGAGAACCGGTAATAACATTGGCTGGCCACGCCCCTGACCCAGTCCCCAATCCAGTCGCTGCTTGCTTACCCTGCCCACCTCATCAGAGGCTTTTTTTTTTAACTTTTCAAAGCATTGTTTTCTGCAACCTCTTAAAGTTGTAGAAAAAATACTTTTAAAAGTTAAAAAAAAAAGTTGGCCACGCCCACCCAGTCACATTACCCCTCCACCAAGCCACGCCCACAAAATAAGCCATGCCCACAGAACTGGTAGGAAAAAATTTTAGAACCCACCCCTGATCTCAACATCTTTTTTATAGTGTGGTGACCAAAACTGGATGCAATACTCTAGGTGTGGTCTTACTAGACTTTTATAAAGTGGTACTAGTACCTCACTTGATCTTGATTGTATTCCTCTGTTAATGCAGTTTAGGATTGCATTGGCTTTTTTAGCTGCCGCTGCACACTGCTGGCTCATATTCAGCTGATTGTGCACTAAGACTCTAAGATTCCTCTCACAGTCACTGCTATTAAGCCTGGTTTCCCCCAGTTTATATGTGTACTTTTGGTTTTTCTTACCTAAAATGCACTTCGAATATCTAAAATGCACTTGGAATACTGCATCCAATTCTAGTCACCACAATATAAAAAGATATTGGGACTCTGGAAAGCATGCAGAGAAGAGCAACAAAGATGATTGGGGACTGGAAGCTAAAACATGCAAAGAACAGTTACAGGAATTGGGTATGTCTAGTCCAGGGGTGTCAAACTCGATTTCATTGAGGGCCGCATCAGAGTTGTGTTTGACCTCTGGGGGCTGGAGTGGGCATGGCCAGGTTGGGTGTGGCCGGCTCGATATCACTCATGTTGGAGGCACCTCTGGGGGCCCAAGCGCTCTGCCAGAGAAAACTGGCACCCAAGCTCTGTTTTTGGTTGTGATGGCCTCCTGTAACCCTCTTCCAGGAAAAACTGAGCTTGGGCGGGCTGCATCCGGCCACCAGCCCTCGAGTCTGACACCCCTCGTCTAGTCTAATGAAAAGGACAAGGGGAGGCATGATAGCAGTCTTCCAATATTTGAATGGCTGTCACAATGAGGAGGGTGTCAAGTTATTTTCCTAAACACTAGAAGGCAAGACATGGAACAATGGATGGAAACTAATGAAGGAGAGAAGCAACCTGGAAACTTACAGTGTGAATTAATAAGTGCCTTCAGCTTGCCTTCAGAAGTTGTGGGTGCTTCATCACTGGAAGTTTTAAAAAATAGATTGGATAGTCACTTGTCTGAAATGGTATAGAGTCTCCTGCTTGAGCAGGGGGTTGGAACAGAAGACCTCCATGGTCCCTTCCAACTCTATCCTGATTGATTGATTGATTGATTGATCTTGAAAGCTGCAGCCTTGAATTTGCTATGGGAGCACCAGGAACAGGTCAATGGGTATGTTTTGTGGGGAGGAAGAAGTTCCAGTTTGGTGTAGTGGTGAAGCACCAGGTTAGAGATAAAGAAACACTCAGTTCCAGTCCCACCTGAAGGGCAAAACCATCTGCTCAACTTTGGTCAGTCCTCAGCCCTTAGAGCAGGAAAAGGAGGGAACCACTTCCAAAATTCCTTGTCAAGGCCAGGCATCAAGACTGACCCAAAGGCACCAAAAACGAAGCTAAGCAGCATCACATTTCACTTTTTCACTTGGCTCAGTCGCAAAGGTCGGTTGCTAGGAGTCGAAAACGACCTGCTGCCATGTAATCACTAGAAACATTTTCCAAACGCCTTGGTGGAGATTGGACAAGAGTGTTTTTCCACCTCCTGTCCCTAGATGGCGGTCAGGCAAAATCTGTGCCTAGAAAGCCATCAACACTGCATTGCTAGAGGAGAGGAGAGGCGCAGAGGAACTTCCTTTTCCGGATGACTGATGAGAGGAAAGTGGAGTGCAGAGCGGCTTTCGTGCTCTTCCCAGGGTCGAAGCAGCAGCTGGCAGGTGAGTGGAGGGCAGGTGGGAGGAGAGTCCGGGAGCCAGTCCGGCTGTTCGGTTCCCTCCACGGCCTGGAAGCGGAGAAGCAACTGGGCTGAAGCCTCTCAGCTGCTGCTGCTGCAGGTTCCTTCCCTCCCCAAATTGGAGCCCACTGGTGCTGCAGGCTGTGAAACTGGTGGCTGCCATTTCCTGCTGGTGGGAAGACTGGAAAAGCCTCTTTTAAGTGGAGGTTGGTTCTCTGGGAATGGCTTCCCTCCAGAGGCTGTGGCTGCTCCGCCCCTGGAGGGCTTTGAGGGGAGATTGGGCAGCCATTTCTTCTGGATGGAATAGGGTCTCCTGCCTGAACAGGGGATGGACTAGAAGACCTCCAAGGTCCCCCCAACTCAATTATTCTCTGATGGACCTGATGTTTTCCGGGCAGCAAGATCGGATTTATGTGTCTCTGGTCGTTTCTGGGTTGTTCTTGTTTTGTTCTACTTCCATTTCTAGCTAACAAGCACCGTGTTTTCCTATTGGTGTCCCCATCAGTGTATTCACCAGGTTCAACTCTGCTTAACCCAGCACTTTTTAAAAACTAGCTATTGAATGTTTTGACTGTTCAGGTGTATTTATTTATAAAATTTATTGGCCACCAATCTTACCATGACATAACTGCGATTGACAGATATGGGTCAGTGAAATAAGAGTCCAGGTGTGTGCGTGTTGATAAGCCAATGCATTTCTTCATCCTCCTAAGAAGGAAGGAACCCTGAGCATAGTGAAAGGCAGATATTTATACATTTCTTTGCTTTCACTTCATTACATAAGAGGCAGTTGGCACATGACAGATAAGATATAGAAATATAGAAATTATAAAAAATAGTCAAGTTTGCCTTCTGTGGTTTTGGTCACATGCCTAACGTGCCTAACCCATAGACTAGTGTTTCCTGTGAAATTTTCCATGGCTTCAAAAGCCTTTGGAGGCCTGAACTTCATCCTTGCCATCTCAACATATGAGTAATCATCCAATTCATCCAATTCTTGATTAACAATAGCTCAGAAGGTTTGAAATGTTTTTCAGACTTCAAAGACATGAATTATCTTCATATTGTAGGTACGTGTATTTTTATTTCTGAATGTACATACCTGCAAATGTATAATCTATCCCCAGGACCTCCACATAAACAGTCATGTGAAAAAGAAAGTATACTCTCCTTGACTTCTATGATTTTATCTATCAGGGCATAGTAAAAATCAATTGGCCCTTAGAAGTTCTTAAAAGTAGGTAAATACAACTGTAGATGAACAACAACACATGAAATACTACATCAGGTCATCATTTATTTTATAAAAAGGAAGCCAAAATGGTAAAGTCATGTATGAAAAATGTATGATTCAATCATTTGTAGAACCACCTTTAGCAGCAACAACTAGAAGTAATTCTTTTCTGTGTGACTATCAGTCTCTTGCAGTGTTGTGGAGGAATTTTTGCCCACTCTTTTTTACAACATTGCTTCAGTTCATTGAGGTTTGTGGGTGTTTTTTAATGCACAATTCTCTTGAGGTCCTGCCAATTGGGTTGAGGTCTAGACTTTGACTGCAGCACCTTGATTCTTTTTCAGCCATTTTGTTGTAGATTTGCTGATGTGTTTTGCGACCATTAATCTGTTGCATAATCCTTTGTCAGCCAAGCTTTAGCTATTGGTGAGATGGCCTCTGGCCCAATTGCATGATGGCCAATTATCTCCACTTGGTCTGGTCTGTGCAAAGGACAGTGTTCCTGAAGTCCTGTGATTTGTTCAGATGCAACTTTGCAAACAACAGCCATGTGCTATGACCTTTTTAGAGAGAAGAGGCTTTCTCCATTCAACCCTTCCAAACGAACCATACTTCTTCAGTCTTTTTCTAATTCCATTGTTATGAATCTTAACATTTAGCATGCTAACTGAAGCCTGTAGAGTAGGGGCGTCAACCTTGTGTCATCACGGCATGATCATGTGACGTATCACAACTTTCCTCCCTTTCTTTAAACGTGGCCGTGGCTGGCACGTGACCCATCTGGCCCACAGGCCACTAGTTTAACAGCCCTGCTGTAGAGTCTGAGATATAACTCTTTGCAATTTCTCTGGCCATTGCACCGTCTGACCTTGGGCTGAATTTCCTTGAACGTCCACTCCTGGGAAGATTAGCAACTCTCTGGAATGCTTTACACTTGTGAATAATCTTCCGCACTGTAGAATGATGGTTTTTTAATTGTTTAGAAATGGCCTTTTAAACCTTCCCAAATTGATGGGCAGCAACAATTTCTTCTCTAAGATCATTGCTGATTCTTTATTCTTTGGCATTGTGTTAACACACAACTCAATGTCAGAGATAGATGTAATCATACTTGCTGATGATCAATTGATCAAGGGCACTTTATTAGCAGTACATGGCTGCTACTTCCCCTCTTTATACTATGAAAGCAGTGAAAAATTTCCTAATGGTGAGAACAATTAACCAGCAGAACAGCTTGCCTTCAGAAGTTGTGGTGCTCCATCACTTGAGGATTTTCAGAAGAAATGAGACAGCCATTTGTCTGAAATGGTATAGGGTGTCCTGCTTGAGCAGAGGCTGGATTAGAAGACCTACAAGGTCCATTACAATTCTGTTATTCTCTTCTGTTCTGTAGCAATGATATTTATGATAACCCTGATAAGTAAAACCACAAGAAATCAAAGCAGGTGTAGTTTCTTTTTCAATTGATTGTATTTGAAAACAACCCTTTGCACTGCTAAGAATTTGTGATTGACTGAAGTCAACAATTTAATTTCATCATTGAATGGATATTCGAACCTGGATCTGGGTGGTCTTCCATGTGTCAATTGAATCATGATCAATATAAGAGCTTATAGAGCATTTTGGCATGTTTGCTTTTTCATTGTAATGTAAACTTTTTTCTTCTTTTCTCATCTTCTGCAACCATTTTATGCACAATTAAAGATACACTTTTATTTGAATCTTATAGACAAAGAAGATGGCAATGAGCACTCTGGACAACTGAGGATAATAAACAACTTTGAATAGCAAAACAAGTCAGTCCAGAAATCAAAACATTTTCCATTTCCTTCAGAGAGTCACACAATTCTTCACCTCCCTCAGCAGGTGAGAGAGAAATGAGAGAAAATCAAGAAGAGATTTCTAACTGGAAAAGTAGAGTGTGAAATTAAAGCATACATTACATGAAAAGTCAAGGGAGATTATTCTTCCATCGAGGAAAAGAGGGAAATATCTGGAAGTTATTGGGGAGGAAGCCACGTAGAGCAGACAGTGTTGTAGGCCTTGCTCTGGGAGGAAAAAAATCACCACTAAATCAAAGCAGCACTAAAGGGATCATCCATATTTTTGACCTCCTCAAGAACATTAGTTGTGGAAAAGCTCCATAGACATTTCTGTTCTGGGAAAGATACAACTTGCAAATCACAGCTGATTATGCCAGAGGGGATCCAGACTGGAGAAAAACCATACAAATATTCTGAATGTGGCAAAAGCTTTGGTCAGAACAACTCCATTTTCTTTCATGGATGGACCCACACAAGAGAGAAGCCCTACAAGTGTTCCCAATGCTGTAAATGCTTTAGCAAGCATGGCAACGTGGACTCACACCAAGGAGAAACCGTATGAATGTCCTAATTGTGAGAAATGTTTCAGTAACAATTACAACCTGGTGACACACCAGAGGACTCACACAGGAGAGAAACCATTTGAATGTCCTGATTGTGGGAAATGTTTTGTTCAGAATTCCAGCCTGGTTCAACACCAGAGGACTCACACAGGAGAGAAACCCTTTAAATGTCCTGACTGTGGGAAAGGTTTCAGTCAAAATTCCAACCTCATTGGCCACCAGAGGATTCACACAGGAGAGAAACCCTTTAAATGTCCTGACTGTGGAAAAAGTTTCAGTCGGAATTCCAACCTCATTGGCCACCAGAGGATTCACACAGGAGAGAAACCCTTTGAATGTCCTGACTGTGGGAAATGTTTCAGTCAAAATTCCAACCTCATTGGCCACCAGAGGATTCACACAGGAGAGAAACCCTTTGAATGTCCTGATTGTGGGAAATGTTTCAGTCAGAATTCCAGTCTGGTTCAACACCAGAGGATTCACACAGGAGTGAAACCCTTTGAATGTCCTGTTTGTGGGAAAAGTTTCAGTCAGAATTCCAGCCTGGTTAAACACCAGAGGACTCATACAGGAGGGAAACTGTATGAGTTTCCAGACTGTAGGACAAGTTTCAGTCAGAATTCCAGCCTGGTTCAGCACCAGGTGACTCACACAGGAGAGAAACGCTTGAAATGTCTTGACTGTGGGAAAAGTTTCAGTCAGAATTCTAGTCTGATTAAACACCAGAGGACTCACACAGGAGTGAAACCCTTTGAATGTCCTGACTGTGGGAAAAGTTTCAG